>OZ010579.1:27832742-27942742 GCA_963932145.1 Acanthosepion lycidas
TGTAATAGTTAGCAAACTTGTCTGGGTAGAAGTATTACAACTGATTAGGGAAGTTGATCCTTACTGGGTGTCGCATATTTGTGCCAGATCTAAGTGACGCTTAGAAAATCACAATATTTAATACAAATCTCTAATACAATCGATGATAAATTAAATACTAAATAACAACTATAAACCATCAATAAGTCACTATTATTAAATAATTAAGAACAGTGAGAGTACACTAAACAATTTATTATTCCGTCTGTCACATACTCTCTAGCGTAGGTTACTAATTACTACTTGCATGGCAAGTCAGTAAATAAACAGAATAATAAATGTATGCACTTATTAGATCCCGATGAAAATATGTTAATATACAAAACGAATGAAAGAAATATCCGATATTTATTGTCCATGTCTCAAGAGAAAACATACCGAAATCGAGAGTGCATAGCTGGAAAATGTCTTGAGACTTTCAAAGAATTGGAATATATTATAATAGAATACTAGTCCTAGTTATAAGAAGATTTCTTCAAACAAACCAGGAGTGCATTTCAAAACGATCAGTAAAAAGCATACCCCCCACAAAAAAGAAAAAAAAATCATCCTAACATGTGCATTAAGCAGGATAAAATACCGACATCGGTGCGGAATAATTGAGTATATTTGATATTATTTAATTTTATGCTATATGCCTACAATATAGTATTGGTGTCGAAACTAAACGGACCGTGGACAAAAGCCTAGAGTGAAAGTTTTGACACATCCATGCATATATATACAAAGAATCTCTCGTGGCGGATGAATAACATAAAACAATCAGTAACATTCGAATTAAAACGTAGAGACCGTATCCAGGAAATTTGTTGTATTGATCTATATTCTTTTTTTAATACAATCTAAGCTTCCGTCTTACATAAGCCATTATCAAAGATGTCAAATTACAACATATTAAACAATATACGGACAAGACGGTGATGATAGTCTGTCACTGTTTACATAGATGATTTCTAAGCAACGATAAACACGGGTATATAACACGGATAAGCTTTAATACAATTTTAATACAATCTAAGCTTTAATACAATTTTAATACAATCTATGGCATCTCTACAAATATTCTTACATGTCTATAATTTGTAACAGAAGCCATTGGTTTATGCCAATGGCTTCCCATATTTCTCAATTCACTCTCGTGTAGTCATATGTGACGTAATGAGATGCGGTGCTATTTTAGCTTCTAGCGTCTTATATGCGCGTGTTTATCGTTGCTTAGAAATCATCTATGTAAACAATGACAGACTATCATCACTGTCTTGTCCGTATATTGTTTAATATGTTGTAATTTGACATCTTTGATAATGGCTTATGCAAGCCAAAAGCTTTGATTGTATTAAAAAAAATATGGATCAATATTGTGAATTTCTTTCTTCGTTCAGCGATAATGTTATTAAACTTATCAGATGTTACGAAAAAAAACTACATAAAATAAATTGACAACACTTGTCTATAATATTTAATGAAACGTGTATCAATGAAAAGATGCTGCCTAAATACACACAATATATATATATATATATATATATATATATATATATATATATATATATATATATATTAACATACAACGTGTGTTATCACGTGCGATACCTTGTCTTCATCAGCCGCCAACCAGTGGTGATCTCACAGTTTCTGTGGCTAAGGCGGGACCGTCACCCCAGGGGCCACCAGCAGCATTTGCCACCAGGCAGGGTATTAAAAAAAAAACAAAAAACAAAAAACTAATTGATCGTTCCTCTTTGTAAATTGTTAATTAAATAAATAAACGATTGTTCCTCTTTGCAGCTTCTGTCCGTAATGAAAGTTCCTGAACGCGTTTGCCGTTATTGACGCGCTCGTAAAAATCCTTATAAACGACTACGCAAATGTTTCACTTGCGCATGTTAGATCGTGAGGTTGCGCGCATAATAATTCAGTAATGTCTTTTCTGACCGCAATTTTCCTTCCTGGATTTATTGTCGATTTTGTCGTTTTTCGTCTTTTTCATTACTGGTTCAAATCACTCAAAGCAAACGTCGTATATTGTTCTACAAAAGGAACTGATTTGTTACCCTATGTGATCTTTAAGATTGTTATTAAGGATAAAAGAAAGCTCTTTGTCAAGATTTTATCAGTTATCTCCTGCTAATTTTCCCTCTGAAAGTTATCCACTGCTTTAACCGGGTATTGAACTCACTCTCTTTGGGTCTGTACCTGGATCTAACCAACGCCTTTATCCACTGTGCCATGTGTCCTCGAGGACACATGGCACAGTGGGAAAAGTGGTAACAGTGGATAAAGTGATAACTGACATCCATCAAACATGGCACGTGGAACTAGAACAGTCTACCCCAGTGATCGAAATAAAGGGTTCAGTTCGAAATTCCAACCACCTGAAGAAGGCCGGAGCGTACAATGGCCGAAAAGTTGTGATAAATACAGCGACAACGATGAAAACAATAGTTCGCATAATGTAAATGCAAAACTTGTTTACTTAATGATTGTTGCATAAAATATTGGAATTAACTATTAATAATTTATATAATTCAAATGCATAAGTTCGAAATATGAAATATTAAATAAAATATTTAAAAACATTTAAATTTGAATTTAGATTCAATAGTAAACAGTATATCAAGGTGGGTAACTCACATTTGTTTTATACATAAAATGCCCTAGTTATACCGATGAGCTTAAACTAGAAAACAGGTTAGAAATATAATATAAAATTACAAAAACAAATAATTGGCCAGAACTATATACATAATGTATTTTTAAAAGTGAAATTGTATATAGACATAGGTTATAAATTAATCGAGTAAAGTAATATTCAATAGTATATATATATGGGCATATAATATATAAGAAATGTTGTTAATAATGGTTGTTAATATTAAAAAAATATTTCGTATTATATTAATATAAGTAAAATCAATTTTGCTTTCTCTTTTATTCAGGGTCAATATGTTTTAGCAGTTACTTGTATGTATGACATTAATTCGAACATCGTACTCAATTTAGGATTATTTACGTGTTTTAATATAATAAGCTTCTCCAACGGACACATGTTACACCTGTCTCCATTTCCATTGTATAGCTTAGCTTTCCCGATTATCTCCTAATAGTTCATTTCTTATGGTTGTTTATTAACAGCCAAACATACTTTGAAATGCGTTGTAAGATTTTGTAATTGATATTGCTCAAAAAACACGATTTGTATCTGTTTCCTGTGGATCCGAAGTAATATTTACCATCATCATCATCTGCTAGATCAGTATGAATGCCTTTCGTCATGAACTGGTCATTTAATAGCTTACGTTTATACGGCAGTTACGTTGACTTTTGGTGGGATTAATTTTTATTGTTATGTTTGAAAACTTGCTTAATACGCTGTTGTTGTGTTGCAATATGTAATTGTCAATGTCTTCTGTACAGATATACCTTACCTTGATGTTATTTTTGTTAAAAATCTTTTTCATTGTTGTAGAATGACCAAAGTTTTTTTTAATTATATTCGGGAAAAGTCAACCTACATTTATTTTTAATATCACGGTTTTGTTTGTTTAGTTTTTTTTTTTTTAAGGCATATCAGCCTCAATGGGTTATTTAATGCCGAAAATATTTTTATTGCTGATAATATATTTTATTCAAAAATGTATTGCTGGAAATATTTTTCATCAAAAAATGTATTGCTGGTAATCATTTTTTTCTTAAAATAATTTATTGCTAGTATTAAAACCTATTTTTATACTTTTATAGTGTTTAAACCCCAGTTTGGGGGTTAAATATTTGGCCATAGTTGGGTCCCTAACAAGTACTACAACCCCGGGTCAGAGTGGACTTGGAAACTTCGGTAATTAAGTGGTTCTACGTACATCAAAACCCCTGAGCAGAGGCCTTGCTGTTGGATGTAGTTTATCGTCATACCCAGGACGTGGGTGTAGTTTATCGTCATACCCAGGACGGGAGATTACTGTGGTATGGCGGGTTGAACCATATTATGTTACGATTAGTGTTGTTTAGCTTTTTTTTGTTTAATCTTTTTTGTTATTCCTTATTACATACTTCAATTTCACATTATGCTTGCTGCGTTGTAGCGCTTTGCTATATCTAGTTATATTATCGTCGAATATTGCTTTGTTGGTTGATAATCTATATTGTACTGATTTTTGTAAATTGTCAAGGATGGTTTTCTAGAGGTTGAAACTTCTGTCGATGTAGCTGTGATAGTATAAATACTTAGTGTATGGTTTGTACATGCGTTTACTCAGGTCAAATGTAACGTCGAGGAAATTGATCATTTTAGTGTTGGTATTGATGGTAATGTTTATTTTATGGTCCATAAAAATTGTTCAGTTTTTTCTCATCAGTTCTCCTTGTCTTAGACTTAGTTTATGGAGGAGGATTATCCTATCGTCTCTGTATATATACCGTTGTATTTTTTTTTTTTATATCAAAGATAAATTTGAGTCTCCATAGTAACAGTATCCAAACAATTTCACATGCTTCCGCAGGGTCATGTGCGTCCATGGAAATGCAAAAGTCTTGGTTATCTTTCTTAGTCCATAGAGTTCCTTCGTGGGATAAAATCGGTTTTTATGCCTTTCATATGTTATGCACTTATTGATTGGAGATATTGCAGTAGATCTCAGCTAAATTAATAGCGGCCATAAGTAGATCTTTCGTGATGGATGGTTAGAAGTCTCAGATAAAGAACTGTAAAAATATGCATTATTATTATATTACTGAACCATTCAATAACTTAGGTTGTATTTTACTACTGGTTGATATCTTATACCTTTTTAGTATATTTACACGCTATTTCCATAATGGTTTCGCTGATAATACTGATGTTGTTTTTGGATGGGGGCCAGCAGTCGGTATTGGTGGTTATTTAGGAAATTATCCTTGTGATCTTTAATCGTGACGAAAGCCAGCATTTTGTAACGGTTTGAGGTTCTATCGTCTATTTTAAGTTCAGTCGTTATAGCTTTGGTATCATATTTAATATAATTTTTTTATATATAGAATTTACATAATTCTGTATTAATGGATTTGTGGTATAATTCTGCGTCGGCGTAATAGTGGCTACCAGTTTTATCTAATTTGATAATTATCTTATCGGATTTCTTCATCTTATCGATGTCTATTCGCATTTTATGTTGTAGGTCGTTGGCTCAGTTAATACATTTTATATTATTTATCAGAGAAAATAAATCTGCTTCGAATTCCGGTAGTGTAGGTACTTTCATGAGATCGCTAAAAACAGAACATAGCATGATGAAAAAGACGCCAATGTTGATGAAAAAAAAATTTTAGCGTCTAAATGTTTGTTATTATTAAGAGGAAAGATCAAAGTATTTTTTTAATTATTTTTTTTAATTTTTCCTTCTTTTTAGAACATTGTAAATTTTGATTAAAAAAACCTTGTTTCTCTTTGTCAAACAAACCAATAAAATAACATAAAATTTTAGCGCGTTTTTTCCTGTATGACACACATTAATTTTAAAAATCTTGTAAAAATAAAAATAATTGTCGGATTTTAGCGAAACTTTCAGAAACTGTTCACAAATGATGGAACTTATAAATAGCTTTTTTTTGGTAAAGTCATGGGAGAAATATTTTTTTCATATGTATTACCCACCTCTAACTAATTGTACGAAAACTCTATAATTTCAATTTCGATGAGATTAATGATTACATTAGTTAAAAGCACAATGCTTTGCGGAAACCAAATCATGTTTTTGTTTTTTTTTAGTTGGACTACCCCTCCTACCTGAAAATCTTCTCTGAAGTGTAACATACAAAACTCAATAAAACAAAAATATTATTTAATTTCAAAAGCTTTTAATAGCTTTTCTTTATTTCAATGAACATGGGCAATATTGTCTGAAAGCAAAAAGATATTTCGATGAAAAATGAATTTTTAAAACAATTATTTGTTATTTCTGAAATATTTTTTTTTATTTTTACATTATGTTGCTAATTCTTCTAAAATTAGAGAAAAGTTTGTAGAACTTAACGAATGTTGTTATTAAGTAAATATATATTTACAGATTATAATTTCCAAAGCTTATTACAAACTAAAGAGAGCACGTATATTAAAAAAATTAATGTGTGTCAATAATTTTTACCAATGAAATCTACGGAAGCCAGAAGTACCGTGCGCGCAACAAAAAACAACGTCAGCAGTGCAGCATTTGTGTCTTAATTTTTTTTTTATAGTATTTATAATTTCCCAGATAGTATCAACAAACTTAAGGTACAGTACTTAAAAATAAACAAAACAAAAAATTGGAATTAATTAATTATTACAAGGTACTACTTAAGCAGATCCGCTTAAAAAACTAATATGTCCATTCTGTTCTTCCGTATGAGAACTCGAATCTCACGTCAGCTGTCAATAATTTATAGACATCATCACTCAGCACTTGTCAATTGCGGCGATGTTGAGATCGTCTCACTTTTATCTTAAAAAAACATTTTTCTACGAAGAAAGTAAGTAAAAGTTTCTTGTAAAATATTTTAAATAAACTTCAAATTTTCTAAATTTCTTCGAATAAATTTTGAAATACGTATAATTAATTTTCAAACGAATTTTAAACGAAGAATTTAACTTATTTTTCAAAAGTTAAAAAAATGGATTATATCGAGTTTTTTTCGTTATTTCGTAAACAAGATTTTTAACTAAAATTTCGGACATACTAAGAATGAGTAAAAGATTTAAAAAAAAATTCAAAAATACTTTAGTGTTTCTTCTCAATAATGAAATATACATTTAACACGAAGAAAAAAAATCATTCTTTTTATAGATACAAATATTTATGCAAATGCTCTGTTTATAATAAACAGTATTAAGCAACATTTACCGAGAAATTTTCACAGGAAATAGTCGTTCTCCGACAGGATTCGAACCTGTATCCTATACGGAACCGTCAGTTACCTAATGCCTTTACCAATTTGGCCATGAAGGAGTGTTCGGTTAGCTAGGTCGAATTTACTGTATTTAAACTTCGATCTTCCATGAATCTCTCACGTACATTCATGTATCAAATGTAAACAAATGACGTCACACATTATGAAATGGACAAAGTCCGACAATTATTTAAGACATTTTTATGTTTATACATTCTTTTTATCGTTACAAATATTTAATTAAATGTTGTTTAATACTGTTTATTATAAACAGAGCATTCACTTAAATATTTGTATCTATAAAAAGAATGTATAAACATAAAAATGTCTTTATATATATATATATATATATATATGTGTGTGTGTGTGTGTGTGTGTGTGTGTGTGTCTTTGTGTGTGTGTCTGTGTGTCTGTGTGTCTGTGTAGAATATATATGCACATACTAACAAAAACAGATGCACAATACACCAAAATGGAAAGAGGTTTAAAAAGCTACAGAGAACATAAAGAGATAGTAAAAAATCTTATTCCTTCGACATTCTGTGACCAATCTTAACTATTTTATTACTCTTATGCAAAGGAATATATTTTCGCTAGTCAACGAAGAATTTGGATTTCTACCATACACAAAAGACAATTGTTAAATATAAGAAAACGTAAGAAAAAATTAAAATTCATTTAAATCTATGCATATGTGGAAGTAACCATTCTTTGCCTGATGAAGGTTTACAAGTCACGAAATTGGTGTAGACAAAAAAAATATGTAAAGTATTGTACAATATATATTAAAAAATCCCTTTATGACCAAAAACGTTTGCAGCTTCTTTATTCTACTTAAAATATACGCTTTATTCTCACTTTAACAACGATAATCTTTCCCTCTCTGTCACACACACACACACACACACACACACACACACACACATATATATATATATATATATATATATATATATATATATATATATATATATATATATATATAGTTGTCTTTTTACTCGTTTTTTTTTTTCTTTTGACTTAGAGCTAGAACTCTGGATGATTGTTTTCACCTTGCTTTAATGTTCTTGGTTTTTTCTTTTTTTATTCCTCATTTTTCCTTGGGTTCCAATTTGTTCTACTGCAAATCGAACAATCCAAGGTTTTTCCAAGCGAGTATGACCATATATATATATATATATATATATATATATATATATATATATATATATATATATATATATTGGTAATTCCAAAGATTTGCTACACAAGAAGCATACATGATGAAAAATATCCCAAATTTAATAAAACTGGCTTTTATCACGAAAATGTTTGATATTATTAAGTGAACTGACAAAAGGATTTTTGATTATTGAATTATATTTTTAATAAACTTTAGTAATTTCAAAATTGTGGTTAAATATTTTGTTTTTATTGCGTCATCGAGTGACCATTAATTAGTTTGTAAAATGATAGCGTCTTTTTGCGGTGCACAACAAACTGATTTGAAAATTCTTTCAAAAATCAGATAATTGTTAGATATAATAAAACCGTCATGAATGAAATTATTTCGAAAGGTTTCTTTTTTTTTTTTTTAGAAAATCTTGGTAAAAATATTATTTTTTTTTATCTCTTATGCCGCAGTTATTTAACTCATGGATTTTTGAGAGATTTACTTTTCTAGCGCTTAAAGATTTCATTATAAAGTAGCACAAGCCCATGGAGAAATTAAATCATCAATATTTTTTTAGTAAAACAGGTCCCCCAATTACCGTAAATCTGCTCTTAATCGTAAAATGAGGAATGCAATAAAACTAAGACAGTATCTAATTAGAAAAAAAACGAACTTTTAATTGATTTATGCACACACACAACACACACGCACACACACAACACACACACACACAACACGCACACACACAACACACACACACATTATTTACCTCCAAAATTTCGCTAAATCATAGCATCCCATAATGAATAACGTCCCAAACTGGATTAAACCAAAGTTGTATCGTCGAAACATTTGTTATTATTAGGTTGGTGCAAAAATAATGTCGTTTTTGACGTTAAAAAATACATTATTTTTGCACCAACCTAATATTAAGAGAAAAGACAAAAGTATATATTAATATTTTATTCAAATCTTCTAGTCCTTTCTTTTGGTTAAAACCTTGTTTTTCTTGCGTCAAGGGTTGGCCCAAACAGGTTTTTAAGGTTAAAAAAAAAAAAACACATTAATTTGGAAATTATTTCAAAAGTCAAACAATTGTCAAATCTTAATGTTCAGGACATATTCACAAATGAATGGAATTATATTTGAATTATTTTTTTTTTACAAAATCTTGATAACATATGTTTTTGTATTTGTTACACACACTTTTATAAAATTTAGTGAAATTGAAATTCCATTCATTAGTTAAAAACAGGATTCATTGGAGGATTTAAATAATATTTTTTTTTGTCAAACAGAAAGACCATTTAGCGAAAATATGTTAAAGGTTCCTCAAATAATATTTCTGAAAATATTTTTTTTTTATTTTTGTACGATTTTT
Organism: Acanthosepion lycidas; assembly: GCA_963932145.1. Classification (NCBI taxonomy): domain Eukaryota; kingdom Metazoa; phylum Mollusca; class Cephalopoda; order Sepiida; family Sepiidae; genus Acanthosepion; species Acanthosepion lycidas. Next base: position 27,842,213 of record OZ010579.1, read on the forward strand.
TTTAATAATGAAAATTACATTGTGATGAAAGACGACTAAAGAGCGTTAAACAGCTATTTAGCAAAGAAAAAGAATTAAGCACATCCTTCCAGTCAATTTAAATTAGCAAATTATTATACAACAAATTGTTTTCATTATTGAAAATATTAAATTTAATCTATTCGGTTGAAATTAAAACTAAACTAAAAACTTCACGAATTTTTCATTTTTTAAAATTAATTTTAAACCGTAGGTATCGCGTTTCCCCTCTCTCTCTCTCTCTCTCTCTCTCTCTCTCTATATATATATATATATATATATATATATATATATATATATATATATATATATATATATATATATATATATATATATTCCCTTTCTCTCCAAAATCGGAATCTATAAACAACTCTTATGTTACTTATAAAATAAACTAAACAAACAAAAGTTATTAAAAAAAAGATTAAACCACAATCTTGACACAAATCATGGAAGAAACGCCCTCGAAAAATGGACAAAATATTAACCAAATAAGAGTCAGCCTTAGGAGTTACTAGGTTGATGCGCTAACATAAAGAGCGACCAGTATTATCTCCCAGATTATCGCCTCTGTGCCTCATATCACGCATGTTGATGAAATGAACTAATGTTTCGTATCCATTTTCTGGATTTGTATAAAACTAATTTCGTCATTTCTATAAACACGGAGGAGCGAAATAAATTTCTCTTCATTTTACATGCGTCTGGTCGTTATTGCTAACCGAAACCCATCGACTTATTGAATTTTCTGACAATTTTAATGTAAAAAAAAACATATAACATTCAAAAGAAATATACTAAAATGATCATTAAACAAATTAGTCGAGTAATAGAAGAAAAGGCTGGCTATTTATTACAATAAAAACAGAATGCTTGTGGTAAGTACAAGTGACTGCCTAAGATGTGATTTACACAACATTAAGCTAGTTTTGAAATACAACAATCTGGACTGAATAATAAGTAACAACGAATAATGTCACACCCAAATTTTGGTAGAGATAATTAGTACATATTGCTTACAGTACTACAGTAACTTTTGAAACATAGAATATAAAGCTAGATTACTATGTGATGTCTAGCACTAAAACAATAGCTTAGAGGTTTGGTTCATGAATTTTGTTTCATGGTAAGGTGTGCGTCTTAAAAAAAATCAAAAACAAAAACAAAAACTTGGTCATGTAGTACAGGTAATAACAGAGCAATCAATAACTGATTAGTACCAAATAAAGAACAAAATGAGATATCATTAGCTATTTGCAGAAGAAATAGAACAATATACCTCGTAGATTAAATAAAGTGTTCAGTTTGAAATTCCCTAATGGTTACTCTGATCGACAGACAAAACGTCTGAAATGCTATGATAATAATAACAATGATGGTGACATCTCTAGCGTTGCGGCTCATACCAGACACCAGGTTCGTTCTCAGAGTGAAGCTTCTTCGTGTCAAATATTCGTGACTTTAATATAACCAGTTTGTCTGATCGTCACCCTCGAATTAAGACCATGAGAATTTGTATTAGGTTGGTGCAAAAATAATTTCGTTTTCTAACATATGTTACTATGTGAGAAAACGAAATTATTTTTGGACCAACCTAATAGAAGTAAGCAGATTTTATTCTCGGGTTGTAACCTACTGCTATAGACGAGCGAAGCCAAAATGAAGCTTGGGTGTGCGGGTGGAAATGAACGTCGTTCTCCGCGGGCCCTCGCCGTTTCTCTGCCCTTTTGTGGGTAGTGACCACTATCTTATAGAGTACATTCTTCTTTGTCTTGTCATTTTTGGCTAAAAACGCAATTTATCTTCATTCAGTGACTTTCTTTGTCTGTGTCGCTTATCATATACTTGTGAAGTCCACTTCACTTAGCTGATAATCATCAGGGGAAATAAATGCCCCAATCTATTTTTACGACAGGTCAGCTGTTATACATTTAATAAGATATCACCTGACACTGCTACTGCTACACATTAATCCGACTGTAAATAATGTAAATAATGAGAACTCTTCATCCCGGAAATTAAAACAGAATGAAAATTGAAAGCTTCGAAATTCCGTCAAAAATGAAATAAAAAAAAAGAATCCAGAGAAATATTAATGTGCCGAAGAATATTAAGGATGTGAGAAATGAAGAAATACTGAGGAGAATATGAACAATATGGACACTGCTCGTTATCATCAAAGACAGCTGAAAGGTTATGAATATAATGAAAAAAGAATAATATGAGAATGTAATACACAGAAGACATACTGAATGTAAATATTCAGGAAATTATGCAGTAATATACTTAGTTCAAATTTACTAAGCTTAACTCAAATTTAACAAAAGGTTACAAGTGAGGGTCACCCAGAGAAAAAAAAAACGGACTCACTGCTAATTAATGATGAGTTAAACATAGCTTCTCGTTAAGGCACCAGTTTCCTTGAGAATTTGATGAAAATCGATTAAGGGGCAAGTGCCACAAGCAGAAATATAAATCATAAATAGTACTTGTGAGACTAGAAAAAGACGCCACCTTTCTGAGAAAACATAGTGTATATAGAAAGAGAAAGCAAAATGGAGATTTGGAAAAAAACAAAGTAAAAAATCTTTTATTCACAAACTGTATCATCTGTAGCTGAGATTCTTTTTTGTTATTTATTTATTTATTTATTTTTTGCAAATCTGTTTTTGACAATTTCCAATTCGTTTCAGATCTGGGCTCTTCACCCACCAGTGCAGTGTTGTTACATTGGTCCAGTTCAAAAACTTCTGAACGACCTTCAACTGGTGACATGGCGCACCATCTTGCGTAAATCATGTGTACTGATGAATGTGCATATGCAGTTCTAGTTTCTCCGATCGTAGTTTCACATATATTGCATCATTCATCGTTTGGAAGCAAAGGGTAAAATCATGCTGTTCCAGATTTGGATATGGTACCCCAAATCATCTAGATAGGTAGATACTTCTGAGCTTGAATTGAATACTGTTCATCGAATCTCCTACGTAAAATGGTTATTTTGGGCATAATGAACTGTTGCAGATTAGGCATATTTGAAAATATAATTTTTCTCTAGTTTTTATCTGTCCCTGTTTCATGTTGCTTAGCAAATGCCAGAACTTGGATTTTATAAATAGGGGCAGCTATGGCTTATGAGCTCATTCCAGTCAAAACTGAAATATAAGACAACGTGAAATTGTCATATAACTGATGATATTTGGCCCATTTAGCAATATGCTTTATGAAATTATCATCTTTATCAATCGTGTTGCCTGGATATCCCCATCTCTAGTCACTAACTACCTCTGGATTTTTGAGAATCCATGATTTGCTATAACCTATTTTTACATAAATTTTACGTTATTCGTGTAGAGTCACAATTTTGACACTTCGTGTAGGTGAAAGTGAGGATTATTTGCTCTTATTTTAAGCCTAATTCACTACACGATTACAGTCACAATGGCTTCTAATTAGGCAATGACTAAACAATTTTCCCCCGAATGTTTTATTACCTATCTAAAAGGATTTTGTAAATAGATAGCAATCTGGGGATTGATGAGCATAGTAAAAGGTGTGTAGGTTACCCAGATCGATATACAGCTGAGGAAAGCCAGAGAGCCAACGTTTGAAACGTTGTGGTGAAAACAATAAAGATAAGTACAATAGTTCAAATGTAAATAGTGTGAATATTGATAATTCTTCCTCGAGAAATTCAAACAGAAAATATATATGAAATAAAACCGCTAATTTAAATCATCCAAAGATAAAAAAAAAAAAACTATACCCAATGAAAGAAAATACAACAATAACAAAAAAAAAAAAACAACAAAGAAATAAAACTAAATGGATTAGCACCCTGATTTCTTTTTTCTTTTTTTGTGCCATGTCCTTTCAGGACGGAGGCGATCATGGCTCTCCACCTCCTTCTATCCCTTGCAGCTCTCAACAAGTTCCTTTCCTCTGCTTCCTCCCCAAGACCACGTTCTGTCATCCACTTGCTTAAGACCGCCAGGTATGTTACGCATTGTTTTCCCTTGTCTCTATATCCCTCTATTCGACCCGTGAGTATCAGATTCTCCAAGCACTCCCTTCTCATTATGTGTCCCAGAAAATTCAGCTGCCTCTTAATTAAGTATAAGCCTCCTCCTTGTTAGCAATCTCTCTAAGATCTCATCGTCGTTCACACACTCGCTCCATACGGCAGCGAATGTTGAACGATTTACTCAAAGATGAAGAAGAGACTCGAGGCGACAGATATGTGAATCTGCAGACGGATGCTAAGGATATCATAGACCGAGTACCATGATTACCATTTCTTTATTTGTGAGTCATTTGCTTATTGGCGTGGCGTAAGTTCTGTTATAAAAACGGGATATTTTATTCTTAAGTTGGTGACAAATATACAAAGCCACGTTATTTCTATATATTAAATATTGACTGACTGCTAACATCGGGAATCCATATCTACTTTGGTGGCTAGCTAATCCCCGTTGAAGAAGCCTGTTCAGTTACATCTGTGCTACTTAAATATAGAGTACAGCCAAATTTTGTTTTTTCCTTCATATATGCTGAATAGATGTTAGTTACTGTTTTCTGGTAGAGAGTGCACGGCAAGTTTCCAGTTTCCCTTTTTGAGGAAAGGGCATTTACTCATTGAGCTTTAAGACAATTTTTCTTGAAAGCACTTATCTAATCCTTTCCGTATGTGAAATGCAAAAAAAAAATAATTTCCAGAGAATGAATGGATTTATTTATAATCTAACATTTTTATTACTTCCAACGTTAATTTTAGTGGATATTCTTATTTGAAATAGACGCCCAATTTTTATTTTAAACACTGTGTATTACAAGAAAATGTGCATTATTAGAAATCTTCATTAAAATAGTACCTTGCTGAACTTTTCTCTCTCTCTAACCGAACGGGGTATGACACAAATAAAACGGTGGCGTATCCTGCATTGATGTCGCAGCTTCGAAACCTGCACCTTTTCTTTATTAAGATATCATGAGTGCGCATGCCAACAGATATAATATACACTGTTTAATATAAAAACGAGGCGTCTATTTCAAATACGGTTATCCACTAAAATAACGTTTGAGCAAATACAAATATCGGTTTAAAATAAATCCATATATGTATTGCAACAAAGAAAAAAACGTGTAAGTTTTTAATTCTAAAATATTATTATTTTTGTGTTTTTACAACTAATTCTTTTTCTTTTTACAACTAATTTTTTCTCTTATTTTTTGTAAGAGTGTTAAATTACCTTAGTTGTAGTTGTTTGTTAAGAGTGCATGTGTAAAAAAGTGTAAGGGGAGAAAGTGAGGCGGAAAGTGTAAATATCAAGTAATTTAGTGAAATGATTGTAAGTATCAGATGGCTTGATGAAGAACAGTGCAAGTGACACGTAGCTTGGCTAGGAAGAATTTAAGTGTCATATAGTTTTGACAGGAAGAGCATACTTGTCACATGGAATATTAGTGTTTCAGACTTTTATATTATATTGTTACTCTGTCCTGGAAATCGAGTTCTACCTGGATTATATCATCTTGTTAATTTATACACACACACACACACACACACATATATATATATATATATATATATATATATATATATATATATATATATATATATATAATGACCACTAATATTATATATATATATATATATATATATATATATATATATATATATATATATATATATATTAATCTTTTTTCCTGCCATTATTTGCGTCTCCACGTTACTCTGTCCTGGACATTGAGCTCTACCTGGATTATATCCTCTTGTTAATTTATATATATATATATATATATATATATATATATAATGATCACTAATATATATATATATATATATATATATATATATATATATATATATAATGATCACTAATATTATATATATATATATATATATATATATATATATATGTTAATCTTTTTTCATTCCATTATTTGCGTCTCCAGTTTGGTATCTCTCTCTTTTTGTAAATATTAATATGCTTGTTTATCTGACCTTCTGAATGTTCATATGATTGTATGTATCCATGTATGTATGCATGTATACGTGTGTGCGCGCGTTTCCGTCCGTGCGTATATGGAGCGGGGCTAGGACGCTTCAAGTGAATTGGTCCACAAGTGTGTACATTACACATTTCAACTGTTTTGCGAGTCTGACTTAATTTTTAAATTCCACTGGGGTTTCCAGATTTATGGAAAGTCGAAAAATAGATCTTATCTATTACGAACGTGCACACGCCCTATATACGACATTAGTGCGCATCATTCTAAAGCAAGGTAATTAACTGTCTCCTGCCGTTACAAACGTCATCTGGCACCTGCGTTCACATCGTATACGTTCGAAACAAATTGAAGCCGTTGCACTAAATTGACTTTTAAGGTAATAGTAAAACGATTAAAGTAAAACAAAACATAATTTTGTAATCGATGCGTGCTTGAAGACATTAGGTCTACGAGGGAAATACAACTCGGCAAATAGGAACGAAATCAGCGGCAGAACGAGAAATTGAATTAAGAAAGAAAATTAATCGATTCTTGATATTAGAAAGAAGAAAAACAGAGAGGGAAATAATACGTAGTATTTGCAATGCAATTTCTGCCTTCTGTATGCACTGATATCTAATTTGGGTGAAATTAGTTTCTCAGAGATAAAGCAAAGTCGGATAATTAATTGATCACACACTCTCATATATAACACTTTCCATGTGAGCATGTGATGGACAAATACGCATAGCTTCACGCAGGTTTCGGGTCTTTACACATGCGCATTTACTAACTTCAATTTGAGGTTCATAAACGTTCATATGTTTGTATAAAGAATATTTATGCGTACATCTAGGCATTCAAAAGTTATTGTGTTATGAAATTTACCAATACGTTTAATCGATCGAACAAATTACGTAGCGTTAGCTTTCGTGTTTTTTTTTTTGTTGTTGTTTTTTTTTTATGAAATTATTATGAAATCTTTCTCTCCTTCTTAAGAATGAATGCCTTCAAAATAACACAAAGAATTATCAATCGCAGATCATTATTTAGACTTAACACGGGAACACAATAGTGAAACATCCAATATTATAGTGTAGCAAACTTGCTTGCTAATTCTTGCTTTGCGGCAGAGGTATGCGATTTTTTTTTTTTTTTTATCTCAGGGCTTCATCACCATGTCAAGGCCACAATGCTTTTGTGTTTCCTCTTCCATGTGCCGTATTCATTCAGGATGTTCGTGATCCTGTCTTTCTAGAATTCACTGTTCTTTGTAGCTCTTAATATTTTTTTGTCTTTTTGCTATTTCTCCTAAAGCTTGTTCCACCATTCATTTACTCAAGCACGCTAGATAGAAATGAAGCGCTGCTTTCCTCCGTCCCTTTCCCCTTCAAACTTTCTACCCCATGACTTTCTAATTTTCCAAGGCATTTTCTTCAATATGGAGCACTAGAAATTCCAATTATCTCTTTCTAATGTTAACTAGAAATTACTTGTTTGTTTACATTTTCGATAAACTTCGTCTTTGCTCATATCTTCCGGCCATTGTATTCTCAGCGTCCTTCTGCAGAACCAATTTTCTGTTGGTTTAAGTCTTCGTCATTAGTGACAAGATTGTTCAGCATTTACTGCCATATAGGAGGTGTGATATTACATAAGGATTCAGTATTATTTTCTTTGTTTCTAACTTTTTATAGCTTTTGGTTAAATTTCGAAAGCACTAACGATAGCTAGGTAGAATAGGGTGCAAAAAAACAATCAACAGATTGTATTCAGATGCAGGATGTTTTAGAAGTCAACTCAAAGTTAGAAAATCTAACAAATACAATTCTGTTTTTATTATTCAAAAATGGTTTTATACAGAATGAAAAGTCAAACACTCGAAATGTATTCCCATTTAATCATCAAAAATTATACGACGCCAATATCTTCCATTCTCTACGACGCACAGACGCGTTCTTTTAATAGTTGTTTTTTTTTTTTTTTGTTTTCGAAGAGTGTTTAATAACTCAGGCTACAACTCTCGAATTTCTGTATAGATGCTATATTTGATTTGCTGAATTGTCTGTCTTTTATTTGTGAATACCATCACTATAAGATATACCAAAAGAAAATATTTGGGCGGTTATCAGTTCAAAAGAAACTGGTGGCCATATAATGTCTGACTGAATCGAATTTAAATTCCAATATTTTGGTTCATTGTTCACTTGTTGAATTTTTTCAGGAATAATTTTCTAATAATATTCTATTACCCTAAGTTCTGAAAAAAAAAATAGAAATAAAAATTTTGAAAAATATGACATGTTATGAGTTTTTATTTTTAAATACTAGATTACTTTTGGCACACCCTGTATTTGACAACACTTTATCCTTAAGTGCTAGGATTCACAATGTGGACTGTCAAGGGGAACAGAGGAAAAAAGTTAAGGATAGATTGGTGGTTAGAAAAATGGGGTTGGGGGTAAGGAGACAGTTTGGCATGAGGAACAAGTTATTTTTTAATAATTTCATCCCAAGCAAGGCAACAAAGCCACTAAAATACAAGAGATTACGGTGTGTGAAAGAATATGATAATAAGAATATAAGTTAACAAGGAGCGAGAAAATAAAATAATATAATTTAAAGGATAGAAGATAACGATTGAAATTATACTTACATTTTTGAAGATCAAATTTGAATAGAAAGTAAAGAATCTCGAAGAGCGTTCTACAAGCAAGAAGTGCGAGAAAATTGACAACATAGTACTTACGGTTACATCTAGCCATTTAAAATTGAAATTTAACAGCCAAGCTATTAATATGCTTTAATTCATAGAGCCTAGATACCATAGAGGAGACCACATTAGAATATTTACCATGAAAGTATTTATCGAAAAAAAAAGCATACGGAAACTATATTACGAGCGGTAGGAAAATCAATGATTACGAGATGTCAGATCAGGACCAAGTGTATTGTCGAGTGTTTGGATTTTATCACAGACCTCTAAATATATATAGAAGGAGCATCAGACTATAGCTGGTCACTCGTATTCGAGGATACCTTCTAATAGGGCGGCTAACCAATCCCTGTTGCAGACGCTTGCTCAGGCGCATTTGTGTTTGTTCAACACCCACAGACCCACATGTGGTTATTACTGCAGCTATCCTGATTAAAACTTAGTTACAGTTTCTGGGAAAGAGCGTGTTATCTTGCGTGATCAACAATTTGAACAAGGCCAGCACACTCAATCCCTCGGTCACGATGACTTGTGACTTCGTGCTAGCACACCTATCAACGGGCCCAAGAGTTCCTTCTACAAATTGACCACAGTGAAATTCGCACACGTGTCTCATGGCCAGAATGCGAAAATTCTAACCACTCGGTCACGCGCCAATCAGTCTATATAAATATAAGTCTATATAAATATTCTAAGCGTGGACAAATGGTAGACTTGTAAATATGTACGATAGATTCTGACGAGAAAATTGTCTAGCAGGCCACAGTGAACCAACTTTCCTAGCAGAAGACTTAGCAATCGAATCGATATAATTTTTCTACTTCATTACAATGGAAAACGTTTGCTCTAGAAGGTACAACGAATCACTCCCCTGAAGGTTAACAGCATCCATGCTGATGGAAAGGAGTTAGGATTAATTTTTATGTCATTTTGACAACATCTATGAAATAATTTAAGTCACACTTAAGGAATATCATTGCTTTACAAAGAATAAAATAACCATAATATTTATATACGTATATTTTATGTTGTTTTTAAAATAAAATTAATGTTAAATGTCCGAATTAAATGTTATCTCAGTAGGACACGCCACATATCTGTCAGCTCAAACCACGGAAGTTTCCTAGGCTCAAAGCTCTTGGTTTGTATGTGCACTGATATAACCAAGCATGTTTGCCAAGTTGTGTCTTAACTCATTGCAACCAAGAAAAGCTGCATCATCAGTTTGAAGTCATCACCGGCAGGAGTTTTGATAAATTATTTTCTTTAAATTATCACAAAAGACGGGCCTTCAAAATACATATAAGTCCTTGTAAATAAAATTTAAAAACAGCTACTTTAAAAATGCATTAAAAATTGAAAATAAAATTTTGAAATTTTACATTTAATTCCCAAAAAATATATCAATTTAATAGTGAAATACTGAAAATACTTTGGCGTATCTCAGACCGAACTGACTGAAGTTTTCTTTATGGCTAATATATACTGATTTTCAATATTGATATAACTGTCTACTCCAAAACTCAACACTTTTTAATATATATATATATATATATATATATATATATATATATATATATATATATATATATATATATATATATGACTACCTAATTAGCATAGCTAAGGTATAGACTATATAAATTCCCAAGCTGTAAACATAGAGCAACCTCAATGTATGTGAATATTACTTGCTTGATTGCTGACTGGCCAGTATAGGGGATGTTCACTCTTCTACCAATAATATTTGCTCAAACCCAGGAGATCCTCCGTAGATGAAATGCCTCTCATTCGGGAGGAGACAGACTATACTGTGAGATGCTTGAGGCGTCCCCAAAATGGGGAAGTGCTGAGAGGCTTCAGCATTTTTTCCAGAGTATTGTCATTGAACACACTTTAAATTGACCTTGTAGTAGTGTCAAGGGGGCGCTGAATATTACACAGTTCTCGGTATGCGAGTATCGTGTGCTGACCAGCAGAGGGATTCGCTTCACTGTCAATAATAATCGCTCGCCTGCCAGGGGCCATAGCCTCCAAGCTTTACCACTCCTTCGGGAAAAACCACGGTCTTGGCGTGCAAGATAATCGTTGGACTGATAAAATACGAAGAAAATCTAACTTCACGACAATATGCTTATCTTAAATTATATTCGAATAAAATTAGACTTATATTTTGCTTAAAATTCGAACAAAGTATTACGGTTGTAAAATCGGGCATTTTAGAAAGTATGTGCCAACATATAAGTAAAACCAGTGAAAGGATACAAGGAAAATAAACTGCTTACCTTAGAATGGAAAACCACAAATATGTAAAATAGCCCCAACGGCAATGGGGGTAGTAACTCTCAATTATTTGATTCTAGTACCAGCGGGATACAAATGCAAAAATTCACTTACCCCTGGCTATTCATCTGTTTATATAACACTGGAGGATTTAACTTATGTAGATTTAATTCGTACGAGTAGAAAATTGTGGCACGAGGCCGAAAATAGGAATTGGGTTAACTTTGGTCTTCACTGACTATCTTATATCTAGTTAATCTGATTCACGACCCATTCATTCATTACAATTCTCACATTCACCACCAGAACTCAATGATTATAAAATTTATACATAAAAATCTACGGATGATTTGAAATGAGTGTGGAGGGGATGAAGCAAAAACAAATTAAATATCAAAACAAACAAACTAAGGATAACTGTTGATACTAGGGCCCGTCCAACCCTCAAAAAAGAGAGACAATTGCATTCTACCCTAAAACAGCATGAAGAGTATCTCTAAGGGAGAGGGAAATGTGAAAATATATACGGACATGAGGTGAGAAGAATCTCGACTTGGATCATAACCAAATATACAGCCGGGAGCAGGCCGGGAACAATACTTACATTAACTAGGTATACAAACCTTGTCAAGCCTAACCATGAGAGGGCTCCACGGGAAACCACACCGATGTGAATTAGGTAGACCTAAAAGAGAAAATCAAGGCTAGCCCTGTTCACACGAACCAAGCTCGCCTCAGTCACCCACCTTTCGCTAAAGCCTGTCGAAACCAGCCTATCAGTTATAAGAGGAATTACATTGTCTGCCTGTGAAAGTCACCTATTATCTAATGAGACCTTCCATTATTACTCTACAAAATTATAATAAATAAAATGAAATAAACTTCTGGCTCTTCTGGCTAATTTATTTTTTCATAAAATCTGCATCTAACTTAAGTTGTCCTGCTGATGATAAACGTGACAATTTGCTGTGAAAAAACACAATCAAATATCTTGGTAAATTCATTCATTAATCAGTTATAAATTCGCCGTTTCTGTTTGTAAAATATATAATATCTTGCCTTCCGTACTTAAAAAATCGATAGGTTTTTATATAAAAACATTTTCATTGGAATTTTGTTAAAACTTCATGACTCATAAATAAAGTTTGGGTTAATAAGAATGTCATAGAAGTTAGATGGCAATCAAAAGAAATCTGCTTCCGTTGTTTCCGTTTCCTTTTTCAAAGAGTTGATGAATTCTTCTAAGACTTCCATTCTATTCTATTAGGTTGGTGCAAAAATAATGACGTAATAATGTCGTTTTTTGACGTTAAAAATACGTCAAAAACGACATTATTACGTCATTATTTTTGCACCAACCTAATATCTACTGAACTAAAAAGTATGGCTTTGATTCCTTTTCCTGACTTTCTGAAAATGTTTATGCTGCAGTTGCAATTAATTATAAAACATGTAATCTACATGAGCAGACATAAAACTGTCAGAGATAAAGCAGAGGTTGTGATGCACTCTTGCTTAATGTTTAAATTTCAAAAGTATTTATAGTGCAATTTGACATCATCGTTTGGTTGTCATCCAAAACATACAAAAGGGGTTTTCCCTCTAAATTTTGATCAGCGTATTTGGAGCCTAATTTTATTTTATATAAGTTCCGGGAGCTTGTATTTGATTTTCGGTGCCCAAAAAACAGCTGCTATAGGAATTCAGGTCGCCGTGGTCAAGAAGGAAAACGGCGCAGAATAATTTAGACAGTCACTAGACGATGACTGAAAGAACCTCGGCCCTCTCACCTCAAATAAATCTCTTTGGTTTTTGTGGTTAATCTAATTAAATCTTCGCTGTTACCACAAGAAATAGCTACACAATTTGCTTTAAAAAGTGCGACCAGTTTCTTTTTGAAAACTATAGAGAGAAGTATGTCTCTTTTTTTTCATAATCTTTATTGAATATGATATACAATTGTGGCGCAATGCCAAAAAGGTGGAATTAGATTGAGGCTAGTCGTTAGGTACTATCCTATATCTAGCAAATCAGATTCACGACCCATTCACTCGTTAAAATTTGCACATTCACCAAAACTTGTCCCGTCATCATTCAATCCTCTATATACTGTAATAACTCATACACTTAGGGGACCTACAAAAACGCACCCCATTACATAAAAAATTCGTGATCATAAATTTCTATAAATAAAAATCTATGGATGATATACAACGACCGGGAGGGTATGAACCCCAAAACAAACTAAAAATATCAAAAGAAACAAAATAAAGATAATTGATGTTAGTTGAATCCGTTCACCTCTCAAAAGATTTAAGAGAGGATGCTGTATTCTGCCTTTAGACAAAATTTCTCTCTCTCTCCCTCTCTCTCTCTCTAAGGGAGAAGGAAAAGATAAAAAAAATAAGGCCATGGGGAGTGAAGAAAGCCGATCCATTTGAAATGAATCAAGGAGCCAAAAATATACTGTGGATGTTGGGAATCTCAACTTGGATCATAGCTTAAGATGCAGCCGGGAACAGGCCTGGAACAACACTTACTCACATTAACTAGGTACACAAAGGTTTGTCTAACCTAACGAGGGGGAGTGCTCCACAGGAAACCACGCCGATATGACTTAGGTAGACCTAAAAAAGAAAACCAAGGCTAGCCCTGTTCACGCATACCAAACTTGCCTCAGGCGCCCACCTTTTGCTGAAATCTGTCGAAAGCAACGGTTTTCTATCAGTTCTAATCTTCATCATGATGTCTCTTTTTCGTCACTTTGTTATTTTTCTTTTCTGTGGTCCTTCATATGCAGCAATATAATTTTAATTGTAAAAAGTTATTTTCCATTTTCATTAACAGTTTGCATATTATTGGCCATCATTTGGTACACAAAGTCCTAAATTTGTTTCATTCTTTTTTGTGTGTTAAGAATAAATTTTATAGTTAAAAATACGTCAAAAAACGACATTATTACGTCATTATTTTTGCACCAACCTAATATTTAAACTCAGCTTAGGTCGGCTTCATTTGTACCCTGATAAAATGTTTTAACCACAAACATTTATTTGAACTTTTTTTCGTGGGAGTGTTATTTTTTTTATCCTATAAATTTGCTTAAACATAATGGCTGGCTAAAATGGTTTTCAGAAACACACCTCGTCTGCTAGAGTACTGAACCATTCCTTGTCGCTGCCACCTGCTTGTGTTTGTTCAACATCTAGAGAGCTAACCTGAAATATATAGCGCATCTAAGCTGGGCTGACCGTAGTTTCAGTTTCTGGGACAGAGCGCATAATCTGTCATGATCAGCAGACATTCAGTTTCTTGCTAGCAAAATGTTGGCGGCTTCCTAAAAGTTCCATCTACCCAATTTCACTAAAAAGTCTTGGGTCTACTCGTGGTTATTGTTTTCGGTCACTTTCCAAAGGTGCCACACGCTGTGATCGTCTGCACCGGCCGATAACAATTACGTAGTGCAAATCGACTATGGTGAAATTCAAATCCGGATTACATGGTCAAACTTTCCATCTACTCGACCACGCACCCACAGATTAAACATACCAGGGTCGAATGAGAATATCTTAAACTATACTGCACACACATGAATAAGCTACGTAAGGACACGTATAACAGATTTCAAGGTAATTTTCATTAAAATAACAAACTTAGCGATCAGTCCAACAATGGAGATCCAGGGATTTTTTTTTTGAAAAGTTCGTAATTTTGGGAATTGTATCAAATTTTTTTCTCTAGTTTTTAATTTACCGTAAACCTGTTTGTATAAGACGGTTTTTTTCATCCAAAATGATGTCCAAATATCTGCTGCTTTTTAAACTTTAGTATAAAACACAATCCCAGTTTTTTTTTTCCAGGACTCAAATCGAGAAATTCGAATTAAATTAGATTTATTTGCGTACCTGAGAAATAATATCTATCTAATGTTGTATTGCAACAAAATTAAATATATCTTTCTTAAAGTTTTAATTCGTCTCGTATACTTCCGACCTTTTCCTGATTTCGTTGAGTCTAGACACTAGAGTCTAGACCAGGGGTTCTCAATCCTCCTTGCTCCATGCAACCCTTTTACCATTTCTCAGAATGGCATTCCCCTGTCCTTTTCAAGGTGACAGGTTAGATAAACCAAATTAAAAAAAACTGCTCTCACCCCCCCACTGAACTTACTGTGGTCACAATTCACCCCTGAAAATCCAAAATTCATCTCCTGGGAGTAAATTTCCCCCCCTGTTGAGAAACTCTGGTTTAGACACTCAAAGGTAAATATATTATTTATTAGGTTGGTGCAAAAATAATGACGTAATAATGTCGGTTTTTGAAGTTAAAAAATACGTCAAAAAACGACATTGTTACGTCATTATTTGTGCACCAACCTAATAATTTACGATAAAAAATAAATAAATACGAAATAATATATAATTTCAAAAGAAAAATCCTCAAAAGCATTTCTTTATTGAAAGGCAACAAATGACAATGCCTGTTACACAGATAAGTACATCAAATTGACAGAGACAGAATTCAATCAGTTCACTGAAGTCGAGTTTGGAGAGTTAAAAACGACCTTCCACTTTTTGATCATGAATAGTCATGTGCTCAAGAACATGAACTAAATTCTTCAAAAACATTCCTTTTCAAGACAGCAAACATTCCTTTCCAGGACTACACAAATAATTCCGAAAGAAGTATTTCAGATTATCACAAAAAATTAAAGGTTAAAATTTATTCAATTTTATTTCGATTTATTTTGCCCTTGTGTATTTCCGATATATACTCCAAGAGACATTATCACTTTTTCATATCACATATGCAAAAAATGTATCTTTATCATTTTCATTATTTCTCTTCTTTTTTCAAAATTTTTTTATCATTTTCATTGCTTTAATTTCAGATGCGTATTATACATGAAAAAAGTTTTTTTTTCATCTGAAATTTCTCTGCTTTTAGAACTGCCTCTCATACACCATAGATATCTATATTCAAAGTATTACAGAAACTTAAATTCTTGAATCTCTTTCGAAAATAAATATATTGGATCTTGGAATCTGTACGCTTTCCGCCGTAGGCTATAAAAAGCAGGTGTTACTGACTTTCCAGCTGGAATTTACCAACTGTTTGTTTTTATCTAAGCCAAAGAATCGGCTATTTATTGCATATAAAATGAATTATTTGCGTTGAATTTTATGCTTTTAGTCATGATCCGAAACACAAAATAATCTAAGATCTTTGAAATATTTTTTTATATTCTTCAACAGAGACAATAATTTGCAGAACAAAGGAAAAACGTGATAGAAAATTTGCAGGAATTCACAAGAGAAACAAAAGATAATAGAAAATGATTGGTATTGATCTGTTTTTACATCCTATCAACAAAGCATCGATGTCATGCATGGAGATAAGCAGTTGAAGATGAAAACATTCAGAATCACGAAGTAAGTATCGATTAAACTAGATAAATAGACAATGGTCGATAACTCATACAATATGTTTCACTTGTATCATCAGAATCTTTGTCAGTTTCAAGAAAAAAGAAAATGATACGATCGTTTAAAAAGATGGGCAAGACATATATTAAAAATAATAAGAGTAGTTATTAATACAAGCATCACTGGGAGAAATTCCTTGCATATTGAAAACGAAGATCATATTCATTCTCAAGTTTTTTTTTTCTTCTGTGAATATTTGGTAGGAGATTATTTACTGGAAGCTTTAGAATAAAATGCACAGATTCACAAGTATAAAATGAATATATTTTATTTACTTTTTTAGTGATAAATGAGTCCTTTGGTATTAGATGTAGCAAAATTTTCATTGATAAGGCGGATATTGGTACTAGCTTATAGACAGTCCAGTAGTTTAGTTTTGAAGTCAGACGATGTTGGTGGTAGTAGTTATATTATAAATATATCAGGGTCAATCTACTGTGTTATTATCGGTCCCAAACAGGGAAGAAATATCGTTAGAATATTAATTCTTAACTACTTCTCATTTCCCCGGTGTAGCGTCTTTTGACCTCACTTTCGCCATTCCCTCTAACTTCTAGCTCTGAGGTGTCAACTTATATCATTTAGACCTGGCTCCGAGACTCCGACGCAAACATTGCTTTCGGCTAACATCAGAAGACTCTATGTGTCAATATTTTGATTGGCCAAAATTATTTATTTTATTTTCCGGTGTTCCTATCATTCTCATTTTTTTTTATAACGGACGTTATGCGTGGAGAAGCCCTAAGTTTTGTTTTCAGTCATAAATTATTAGGTTCTGTTTCAGCAAACTTCTGTTGTTTTTCGGCGGCGTTCAGTCTTTTCTTCTTCCTCTTTTTATTTCTGAGGGTTGTCTTCTCGCCAGTTGTGAGACGTATAGAAAGAGCCTATTAGAGAGGGAGTGAGAGAGAGAGAGAGAAAGTGAGAGAGAGAGAAATGGTTTTATAGGAAAACATAAATGCATTATTTTAATATTTTTTATTTTTGTTTATATATTTTATTTCTATTTTTATTTTCATCGGAAAGCACTAAACACTCATTCTGTGTTTCTGTTTTCTCATCCCAGCCCCACGTTAGAGCATCCAATTTTCATTGCATTTTCATTTTTTTTGTATATTTTTTATAAATAAATATTTGTAACTATGTAAAATTAAAATTATTACACAGTCGTAGCTTGTGAACCTGGGTTCATTTGAAACTACGGACCGTTTAAGAGCAAAATCGCTACAATGGCAATCACTCGATTTTCTATCTTCTTTCCTTGAACAACGGTGGTTGAACGTACTTTGAAAATCAAATTCTGCTCGTTCCTTAGTTACTTAGCGCGTACGTTACGCCCTGTCAATACCTCATAGACGGTGAATTATTCCCTTTTTGATCGCGAGGAAAAGACATCAGAGAGGCTGATTGGTTTCTGTGAGAAACAGCGAGAAAGGAAGAAAGGAAGATAGAAAGAAAGCAAAAAAGATATAAAGAAGAAAAGAAAGAAAGAAAGAAAGAAAGAAAGATATTGTTGTGGTGTCCTCCCTCTAAAGAATCTATGTTGGATTCTTCCGCCTACTATAAGATTAGTAGTAGAGAAGGCCTGGGGGAAGAGTCGAACAAAGATGTGACCAAGTAAATGGTTAAAGAAATAACAAAACAAGTGTTAAAGATATATCATATATTAAACAGTAAGTACAATAGAATTGTATTACACGACTAGTGAGTGTTTTGTCGGTTGACTCAGTGTTCAATCTGTTAGACTTTTCCTCCAAGGCCTTTTCTCCTACTAATTTTATAGTGGGGGAAGAGTCCAATATAAACACTTAGAGGGAGGGCACCACAACAGATATAAAGAATAAATGAAATAAAGTTTTTAAAGTAAGAAAGAAAGAAAGACAGATATATAGATAGATAGAAAGAAAAATATATAAAGAAAGAAAGATATAAATGAAGAATGATATAAAGAAAGAAAGATAGAAAGAGTGAAAGAAAGATAGAAAGAAAGAAAGATATAAAAAAGGACGATAGAGAAGCGAAATGGATGAGGCTGTCATCTTCATTTTTTAATTTATACCCCCTTACTTCTTTACATAATGAGGAACGTTCTTATTTATGTTCGTTATTGCAATATGTTAGTAAAGTTGTTGAGCTCAAATATGTAAGGATGCAGTGGGGGATTTCTAAGAGTATTTTATAATCGTTGAACTTGCTAGTTGATAAGATTCAATAATTTATTTAATAAAATGATAACAAAATTCATGTAGGAAATCGGTGAAATGTTCATGAGTATTTCTCTTCGAACATAATTTTGCTAACTTCTCATATACGTTTCCTCCTGACAGCAACAGATTTGACACAAGAAGAAACTCTCCAATAAGAATTCCTCATCCGTTTTATTTAATAGAACATATTTAAACGAATTGTTGCCTAAAAACAAGGTTGCGTAGTTTTTGAAGGCATGTCTTTTGATAGATGTAACTTTTTCTAACTTGTCCTGATTATCATTTCTTTTCAGATGAATGACGATAATCATCATGCTAACAAATGAAAAGATACGCCATAATCACTGCCTTAAAGGCAAAAGCATAGCCATTTAGAGATCTCCTGTCCTTCATTATGAAAGTTCACAAAGAGCTGGAAGCCAGCGGCAGGGATGCTGCATCAGAAGCCAAAACGTTCTAATACTATCAGAACACTCAAATATGTATGAAAGCTAGAGGAAATGATTGATAAGAATCCCGGAAAATCATGTAATTCTATTGGTAAAGGGTTGAATTTTCAAGGCTCTCTATTAGTAAAACTGTGCACGAGAACCTTCGATACAAGGCATATATGATGCAGAGACCAATTTATGTCAGTGAAGACTAAAGCTAACCGCCTGGTCCGTGCAAAGCGCTTGATGCACGAGGTGAAACAAAAAGAGCCTGGAATGCTTCTCCTTTTCTTTGATGAGAAAAAATTGATCCATACCAATTTTAAAGGTTAACCAAAGCTATAACAGATTGTTATGTAGAGACACTAAGGATATTTCAGTGGCCATCCAAAAAAGGTTTCGGCATCTGTGATGGTTCTCTGAGTTGAATGAATGAGGGAGAAGTCATACCTTCTCATTTCTTTTCTCGGGGGCTTAAGCGTCTATGCTGTTTACTTATAGTGCAGTGAGACCAAGGGTAGGTCATTGTCGGCATTTTTAATTCTGTCGTATCGCATGTGGGAGACAAAGACTTAAAAAACTAATTGCATTTAATTGATATAATCAAAGAGCACGTTTTTCAAGGCGCAGTTTTTTTAATCAGACGGTTTGAACGGTGCAGTGGGCTGATAGCGGAGAAACGTGTGCTGAAATTTCTTGATATTGGACGTACGATTCTTTATTGCAGCATTTCCTTCTGCATCCCCACCTTGGATTTTACAGTGTTTTTGATTATCAAACAGTTTGTCTTTAGTTGATCTTGAACTTTACAGTATTTTGATCATCAACAATTTGTCTTCTTTCTAACTTAAATCAACTCCAAAAACCGTATTGATTTCCTATTTCCTGAAAGAACCCAATCCAGTTAAATCAAATGTAGCTCTACAGCCATCATTAAAAAAAACTGTTAGCCAATCAATTACTTTGTAGTTGTTTTCCAAAATTTCTCATTTGAATTTGTGGCATTTACTTAAATCGTGTTCAAGTAAATTCATTTTTCTGAAGAAAACTAATATGATTAACAATTTTTTATTAAAATATTTTGTTCTGGCAAAAAGAACTTGAGAAGTCATTTAAAAGAAATGTTATAATTTTCGTAGAGGATTATAATTCTCTCTAATTTTACTATCTATAATACTAACAACAACAGTTGTCTTCCAAACTGAAGTCAACTGAAATCAAAGGGCGATCATGGTCGCCATTTATAATTCCGTCATAGCGCACGTGTTGGTGATTATGCATGCACGAGGACGTAACTGATTTAAGTGCACGTTCATTACATGGCGCAGTTTTTTGAATTGGACGGTTTGAACGGCGCAGTGGGCTTATAGCGAAAAAGACTTGTGTGCTGGAATTTTTTGATATTGGAGTTCGATTCTTGATTGCAACATTTCCTTCTGCACCCAACCTCTTTTATTTTACAGTGTTTTGATTAACAAACAATTTGTCTTGATTTGAACTTGGATTTTATTGTATTTTGATTATGAAACAGTTTGTCTTGCTTTGAACTTGAAAACTACATAAAATCAACTGCATTACTATAAGGAGGCGTTGGAGAAGGTTGTGAGGCCTTGCATAGAGAACTTGAGCAAAGCAAGACAACACGCTTAACATCAAGACTCTGCGACGTTTCATAAGGCGAAGACAAACCAAAATCTCCACGAACATATGGCCGATTAGCTATCCAGATTGCAACCGGAAATAGTTAAGGGGGAAGTCAATCAACGACTACATAACTCTATAAAATATCTGAAGTCTGCCATAATTACCCCAACATCCAAAATGTATAAAGATCAGCTGGTTCGGGCATATCAATATTTCAGACCTCTTGCTGAGTCAGTCATCGACGCTAATGGCGGAATCATTAAGTAGCTGCTTCATGGGGAGTCTCAAGATCATTAATTCCAATTCTTTCTCAAATAAACCTCTTCTTTCATGACATTAGCATTGTTTACTAAATAGATACAAATGCCAACAAAGGCCTGTATTGGTCAGTTATGTACCATGCGACGAATATAAAAGCAGGTAGCAATGAAAAAACGTAAAAATTACGAAAAAGAAAATGACCATTCCCTACGTGAGATATAGAACAAAAGAAAGATCAAAACTGTGTGCAATATATAAAATATTTAAACGCACTGCAGGAGGAACAGTGGAGTAATGGATAGCGGCTCGAATTGAGGTATCGGAGAGTCGAGTTCGAATTCCTGTCGAATCCATTACGTTCACTTACGTGCTAATACCTTGGCAAAATTACTATTTCTACTATGTGCTGTATCCCATCAGGGCGTGGACAATCTGTGATCCCTACAAGAAGTGCCGGGGTGTATCAAACCGAAACCTCTGCTGGGTGTGAAATCCTGAATGGTGTGCTCCGGGGAGAGATTTGTGACAGTCGGTATCTTATCAAGATTTGTTTTTTTTCTACCTACAAACATATATGTTACGTTGTCTTTTCTTTTCATTTTCTTTAAATCATCGCTGTTGTTCGCGTATTCAATCCATGCTATTCTCGCATCCTTCTGTAGTAGTTAATATCACTACCAGTAATACTGCTTCTGCTGCTGCTGCTAATAATAATAATAATAATAATAATAATAAGAAGAAGAAGAAGAAGAAGAAGAAGATAAAAAGTAGTATGATAATAAGAAAGTTTGACAGACTAGGACGGCAAGGTAACGTATGTGCCACAGCGAGATACCTGGAAACACCCTCAAACAGAGACTTTCATAGCAGACTGGATTAATCGAACTGGATGTATTGCTGATTGGTCTCCACCTTCTATCTAAACCTGGTACCGCCTTGCTTACATTTGTCTGTGATACATCAGCCTGTTATACATTTACCAGAGTGAGTGTCATGATTAAGATATATTGGATTTTGATATTTGTACCCCAGCAAAGCTTCCTTGGCCTTCTGCTTTCACACTCAACAACAATAATAATAGCAATAATTGTAGTCGTAAAAAAGGAAGACAAAAAAAAATATTATCTCCAAAAAAACTTGTACAGTCTAAAATATTTTCAAATCTACATACCATGCAAAAGGGTGATAAATTGAAAAAAAAATCAATCAACATATAATACAAAATAATGAGAACGAGAATATCTACAAAGATCGGGAGCTATAATCTTAACAACATAAAAGATGAAGTTGGCACTGTGTTGATGGTAGACTCAGATTTGATTAATTATTTTTACGGCTTATCAACCCCTTAGTGGGTTATTTAAAGCCAAAATGTATTTGGGATTTTAAGAATGTTTTTTAAAGTGAATATTGCATTAATATATAGACAACACTGCTGTTTTTCAGATAGAAATTCTAATATTTAACCAACAGCTAGGGGAGAAGAGAGGGATTGATACGTTTTCAACGGTCATTTCCGCGTAAATGAATGGAATAAAATCAACTCAATTTCTCATTCACAGTGGCTATCCGTTAGACCAGCTGCACATCCACAGCGAACACAGAAGGAAAACGATAAAAACTCCAAGATCAGTAAACAAAGGTGAGAAGAAAGGAATAACCATTTTTTCGTAACCATTTTCTCATTCCAGTAAAAGATCAGTTTATCAGATCAAATCGGTGTTAGTTGTAACGCGATCTCGGATCAAGGCGTCCATGTGACACCGTATCCTAACTCCACTGGGCCGACGTCATGCAAAAGACCGGCCTTTGGTCCTGTATCGTCCAATATTACAGGGTCGACTTAAGACTCCGGTTTCAAATGTCGATTCGATTCCACTCACCAGCCACGATGTGATTTTTGATCCTGCCGAGTCGTTATCAGGTAGTAGAATTCCGAAAGTTCTCCGTTGATCTACCTGCAAGGTTGTTGGGTGAGAATCGGGTTAGCAGCAAACAAATATGGCCAAGTCGATCCGATTTTAGAGGGACAAATGTTTATATATATATATATATATATATATATATATATATATATATATATTAGGTTGGTGTAAAAATAATGTCGTTTTCTTACATAGTAACATATGTGAGAAAACGACATTATTTTTGCACCAACCTAATAATATATATATATATATATATATATATATATATATATATATATATATATATATATAACATCAACAATCCATATAATAATACAATTCCCGTGGCAAAAAGTTAAAAGCCTGTTGTATATGAACAATGATCAACAAAACAAAGAGAACACCATGTAATTTCGATAAAGGAGAGAGGTGGCTACATTATAACACTTTTTGGTCTGTTCCTAGCGACACTACTACAACCCTCGATGTTCCCGTCATCAGTAGTAGTAATAGTAGTAGTAATATGTCTCAATCGAACTCTGCTCTTTATATAGAGAACTGGTGACGTATTTGTTTTTTCTAGAGCCAACATACTAACATACTTTTATTAGGATCAGGATCGACCCATTTCCCGTCACACTTCTAAATTAAAACTTCACATTCGCTTCATCTTTCAGTTCCCTGGCCGTATTGCCATTGTTCACAGTTTATCTATTAATAGCTCTGATCAATTTTAGTAAATTTTACATAGATTCATGCTGTCTTGTTATCGATAAAATAAGAGGAAGAATGCGAAAACGAAATTCAATGGTGAATTTGGATTGAGAATTATACCTTTCAAAAGCTAAGTAAGCATTTAGAAAATGGAAAATTTTGTAAATTACGCACTTTTACGTAAGATCAATCCTCCTATATGACAGTGAATAGTGGATGATCTCCTTGAAGCAGCAGAAATGAATTTATACCATGGACTGAATATGTGACAAGACGAAGTTGTAGAGAAAATGGAAGTAAAAAGAACACTTATATTTAACAGCAGGAAGACACAGCTGAAAATCAAGAACACCTGATGAAGAAAGATGGCTTCGAAATTGTGATACTCACTGACGGCAAGATGGATAGAGGGAAACAGAACGTAGCTAGCTAGCTTTAGTAACTGGATGGTAGAACAGGTTTTAGAAGAGCTAACAAAAAGCAAAAAGTTTCTTAAGAGATCCCAAAGATAGAAAATTGTGGAGAGCTATAAACATGAAGCGACACGACACTCAAAAGAATAAGAAGTTTCATATGTATTATTTGACTTCATTCAATGGAAAATGAGAAAAATAAGTTTGGTGCCATGCTAAAATATTGAGATGATTTCAAAATTGGTAATGTTTTTTCTTTGGTTGCTTAGGAAACTTAGCCAAACCATAATACTTGAAAAATTTATTTGAAAACATTATTCTGTGTTCTTTTTTTCATATTGAAACGATGCGTCTCGGAAACTAACATCAATATATTTTGAAAAGACTTTAATTTGACAACATTCAACATCGTAAGATAGAAGAATACCCACTGAACTAAGGTATCCTGAGAAAGTTTTTAATCACCACAATCCATTTCGTGCAAAATATCACCATATTGCTGATAATAAAATGTTGTATCTTAAAGAGAAAAAAAAACAAAAAAACTTGCCTGCTAACCCTAGAAAATATTTTTGTGTGACGTCGCTTGCAAAATAAAAAAGGTGACACTTTAATATTTTGGTTTATATTAGTTTTGAGGTGTGGTAAATGAAATGTTTGGCATACCGTCTCATCCCTCCACAAAAATATCCACATTTAGAACAGTAATATCCTGGATCAATGATATATTTAAAAAAAAAAAAACAAATTTCAGTCGAAATAAACATCTCATTGCCATTTTGTACAGGGTGCGATAAAAAAATTGTCTAAATGACTCAAAAATGTAAACAACAGGGACATGTTATTTTTAAAGATAATATTTAACAAAATTACACAAAAATATCTTGAAATACTAAAGCAATTTATTCAATCAAATAGCTTTGTGTTCAACCGCGGCCTGCAGGTAACTCTCATTCAAATGCACCGCACATAGAATAATCAACAGAGTTGCACTGGGCAGACAGGTGACCAGATGTAAGGGGTGATGTGGTGCAACTCTTCTAGACGGTCTACCTGTTTATTTGGTGAATGCTGCCAAAATCCTTGCCTTCAGCTTATCTCTGGTGTTACAAAGAGTTTTGTTGGTCTCTCATTCAAATGCGCCGCACACAGAAAAATCAAGAGCGTTGCACTGGGCAGATAGGTGACCAGATGTAAGGGGTGATGTGGTGGCATAAATTGTCTGACAGCCATAAATAGACTCTCCTGCTTTTGTGGCAGAGTGCAGAGTCCTGTTGCTAGAAATAGGGTCTTCCAGGAGCTTCCCTCTTGACGCAGGGCAGCACTACTTCTTCAAGACTTTGATGCAGGCCTTTCTGTAGAGTCTGAGACCCTCACCAACAAATTTGGGAGTTCTTTTCTTATCTGATCAATGAGGATGAATTTTCAAGCTGCCACCCATTACTCTTGGACTCATCTAAATCTTTCCGAATCCTATACAATTTCCTCAGATTGACGCTGAAACACTCTGAAATGTTCGTATCGTAGATTGCGGCGCGAATAACGTGTAGTTCAACATGCCGTTTCTAAATTTCTGAATGTCAGAGTGAATTGCGTCATGGTGCTCATTATCTCATAGACTGTGCCCAACTGACCTTACTATACTGTGCAGTCGACAAAATCGAAATTAAAAAAAAAAAAAAAAACACGCTTACGCGAAATAAAAAAAATAAAAATTAATTGGCGACAATTTACCCATCGCACCCTCTATGTTATTGAAATAATCAACCCTTGGAAGATTGTCGCAACGTTAATTATCAACAAAAGTTCCTTCTTTCTCATATTTTTATTTACTTTTTAGATGTTTCTAATAATAATAATAATAATAATAATAATGATAACAACAATAATAATAACAACAACAACGACAACAACAATAACAACAACAACAATAATAATAAAAATTATAATAACAACGACAGCAGCAATAATAACAACAACAACAATAATAATAATATTAATAATAATAATGTAGAAGAAGAAACGTCCAAAAGCGTCTCCGCCTCCTTTTGGGTGACGAATTATTTTTCAGCCTACAACCGTTTCTCACTGACGCTACCTCGCAAGCCACTCGCTGCTTTTTCGCTATTTCCAACGAAAGTGCTCCAACCATCTACATCCTTAAGTTCCACCAGTTCTAACCTTCATCTATAATCACTGATTTTGGGGGGAAACCGACTCCCAAGATGATGTTTGCCAGATCCCTACGCACTTAACCTGTTCATGTCTAGGTTTAACCGTTATATTTTTCGCAATGCTCCATAAACTGTACCTCTTATTCTGTAAGCCTCTACCTCGAGTGGCTATTGGGCTTTTTACAGGTTGATCATAACGGTAAAAAATGTAAACATTAACCTGCAACAAAAAAAATATAAAAGATATAAAAAAAATAATGAAAAAAGTAAGGAAATCTTTCGTCGGTATTAAATGAAATTACATAATTTAGAACTGTTGCTCAAATATAAGCAATTGAACGAAGAACCTTGCATGTATGCTCAATTGTTACACACGTTTGTATGATTCGATTCTTTTTCTAGTGTTTCTCTCAAGGGTTTGATATTTTTGCAAAATAAACTCAAATGACAAGTTCTTAACAGCTATTTCCAATAACACTACTTTGAGAGGCTCATTTTTTATTTAAAGATCTCTAGAAAATTCACAAAGAAAACTTTCGAAGATTTCAAGACTTATTCTAACTGTGTATTTTCTCGCACTTCTTGCTTATGGAATTCTCTTCCGACTCCATAATTTACAGACAACATAAATCTACAAAAAAAAATGAATGCAATGACAATCGTTATATACTGTCCATCTGACTGTCCTTCTTTTGTTCTCGCTCTTTAGCAATGTTTCTGTTTCTAATTCTTCCACACCCGGTAACTCCTTGTTTCCCAGAGTCTTTATTGCCTTCTATTAGGTGAACTCGATTTTTAAAAAAAGTAATAGTTTTCCTTCTATAAACACCAAAGTAAGTGGGGACATTACGAAATAATTTTAAACAGTTCGAAATTTATGGTCTCTCAAATGGCTTTAAGCATTTTCGCGGCTTACGGCTACATCACGTTGAAACACCGGTTTCCATGCGTTCACCGAAGTTAATCTACGTCGTGCTTGGTCAGTACGCAGTCGAGTGGCCGTTTGGAAATATCAGGTGCTGTAAGCGTGGATGTGCGGCGGCAGTAATGGATGGAAATTTTTAATCGGAGAGCTGGGTTCATTAGATTCACTTTTGCGCAAATAACCTTGTGAAATGTATGAATCCACCTCTTCTACCTCCAGCTATGGGTTAATTAGTAAGATTTGTATCTCTAAGCTATTATTTTCTTCGCCCACCAAAAAAAAAAAAAAAAAAAAATCGTATAAACTTCTTCATCTTTTTTTCGTGAAATAGTTAATTTGAGGTTTCTCCCTGCCCCTATTGACTTCATTATGTTTCGTAAGTGTATAATTCTCCATTCCTCATTGTGTCCAAGGAATTTCAACTGTATCTTTTTTAAGTGGCTTTTTTGCCTCTATATTCTTTAAAATGACCACATTGATTCCATATAGTACCATCGAGTCCCTAGCTATAAGATTGATTTTGATCACTCCTATTCTTGATTCGTATTTTCGACTGTTAATCTTACGAACGACATTCAGAATGAAATACTAACTCTAAAAAATGAGCATAAGTGTCATAATTAAAAATGTAGTATTAAATTGTTTCGTCATCTACACATTAATTCTAACATTATTTTTTTTTAACAAAACGAGAAGAAAAATTGATTTATACAATTATCTCACATAACTGCGCTTGTATGTAAATGGCTGGTTAAATGAACTCTATTTGTAACATTTTATATAAAATTCTGAACTTATCATGGTAACTCCGTTCTCCATATAAACATTTAATCCTGATACCTAATTCCGTTTTTTTCTATAATGTTGGGAAAAAACAAATAAATTTCCCTTAAAGTGATTTGAACTTACTTTGACGTAAAAGTCATCTTTTAAAGTTATACATTTTTTTTTCTGATTTTCCTAGATTTTGCTAAACAGACTCCCAAGAAAATTCAGATCATTTAATTTAGAGACTTTTGATGTCTGAGTTCTTACTGTTTTTTATGGAGGAAGCTTTTAATCATTTCAAAGTCGGTGACACATAAACCTAGACGTTAAACCTAAATATTCAAATACTCGAAGAATTTCTGACGAAAACTTTTTGCCAATAATATATGGTGCCATAGATTCAATATATTCTTTCAAAGTTTTCTTTCTTTTGATCAAATCTAATTTATTGTATTCTTTTGTACAAAATACAAATGTCATCTGGAATACTTCTGACGATAGGAATATTTCAGCTATGAAATAAGCGTGTCGGCGCAAATAAACGTTCCGCTGGAAGTATGTGTATACGTTTATTTTTTGTAATGCCAACGAATACTCGTTGTCGCTTTCGTAATGCTCGTTATAGTAGAGACTTTGTAATCGCAGATACAACTTATAGTAACGCCGTCTAGCAATGCTGTTGTCAGATGCCTTCGAATAGCAGTCGCACTAATGGTACTTGATCGATAATACTCGCTCGAACAGTAATCCATATAGTGACCAGAATAGAGGAATAACATAGAAAAGTAGGGAAGAG
This sequence comes from Acanthosepion lycidas, assembly GCA_963932145.1. Classification (NCBI taxonomy): domain Eukaryota; kingdom Metazoa; phylum Mollusca; class Cephalopoda; order Sepiida; family Sepiidae; genus Acanthosepion; species Acanthosepion lycidas. The sequence goes on from OZ010579.1 coordinate 27,870,944, forward strand.
TGGTCCGTATAGAAACAGAGGAGAGAGTAGAAAACGCGATTCGTATAGTAACAGAGGTTAGACTAGAAACGGCGAACTTTTAGACGTCACGCGACTTCTTATGTGTGCGCTTCCTCTATGGTCAAGTGATCCACTTAATTTATTAATGGGATCGCCTGTGTTTCGTCGATTGGCGATCTGTGTTCAAACTCAAGTGTCGGCAGCGATATATTCGTATATAACATGTTTAATGTACTTAGAGAGGAATATATATAGCGCAGTGAAAATTATTTTAAAATTAATGATTGTGCCACAGAAAATAGCGTAGGTGAGATTTATAGGAAATGATTTAATGATGCAGCAATGTGTATTTGGCATATAATAACGCTATAAATCGTTCGTTTTTTACTGCTTATCAACCCTTTCAAGATTATTTAAAGTCAGAACACATTTTTTAAAAGTTAAGTACACTTTTGGGGGAAATAATAATAGTTTATTAGCATAATTCTTACTAATTAACCCATACCTGGAGAGAAGATCTGGATTCGTAACTTTACCAAGAGTATTTGCGTGTAAGTGAACCTCACTTGAATTGAAACTTCAGTTTGAAATACCCGATCCCGTAGGATCAACGAAGTTAAGCAACGTCGAATCTGGTCAGTAAAGATGGGAGACAGCTTCGAAGTACTAGGTGCTGTAAGCTTGGATGTGCGTGAAGGGTAATGAATAATGGCTGGGAATTGTTAATGGAAGCATTGACTTCCAGTTTCCGTTGGGTTCATTAGATTAACTTGTGCGTAAATACTCTTGGGAAAGGCATGAATCCATCTCTTCACTCTCCAGTGATAACTTAATTAGTAAGGCTAGTGTCGTGGTCTTGTTAGGGCCAGAAATATAGACACAAAGAAAGGAATTGAGTTAAACAAATATATTAACAGAAGCAATAATGCAAACATATACAAACGAGAGTGTTACAGCAGGAATGTTCGGACCGACTTCCATCACCCAAATGCGATACCTGCTCCTATTTATTACTGGGAGAGTAGGTAAATTACCATAACAGCTAGTATTACTAACTCTTTATTATTACAAAGAATCTTCCAATATAAAATATTTTCTGGCTTTAAATAACCTGCAATAGATTGATAAAACGTAGAAAACGAATTAATCAATAAATAAAACTCGTGTGAACCTACATAACTGGCTCTACTCCGGGTCGCAGGCTCTTTCTGTTCTTCATCAATGATCTTCCTGATATCATCAGTTCCCAAGTAGATATTTATGAAGATGGCACTATCATATACACATGTCTCAATAGGAAATCCGTCAGAGCTGACAATGTTAACCTTGCCGCTGCTCTTAAAAAAGAATTTCAATTAGGGGTTAACTAGAGAAGGAAATACTTATTAAATTTAAATCCCTCCAAAATGCTCTCATTTAACCACAACAGAGAAATTTCCCTGGTGGCCATCAGCATAGCTGATGCTCGAATTCTGAAGCCATCACACTGTGCCATCTTGACCTTACGTTTTCAACTGACTTGAAGTAGAACAACTACATTAAATCAATAGCTGCATCTACTGCAAGGAATGGTGGTTCACTGTGACGTGCTAGAAATTTTCTCTTTTCTGAGTCCATCTTGCATATTTACAAATCTACCATTCGGTCGCGTATTACTGTTGCCATATTTGGTCTGGTGCTCCTGATATTCGTCTGGAGGTTCTTAACAAAATCCAAAGAAAAATCTGCATTGTAATTTATCCTGACTTGGCATCTCGAATTCAGTCACTTTCTTCCAGGCGTGATGTGGCTTCCCTCTGTATTTTCTACAAATATTTCCATGGCAACTGATCTTACGAGCTTTTTTTCCCTCGTGCCCCAGCTACATGTACTTAAGCGTGTTACTTGATTAGCATCTAGATCTCACACTTTTAATGTTGAAATAGCCAAATGTAGACGCCATGTCTACTCCAACAGTTACTTTTCTCGCACTTCTCGTCAGTGGAAATCCTTTCTGTTTCCTTGCTTCTCTGCAAACGATTATCGTCAAAAATATATTTGAAACGTCGTTTTCTGTCGTTTGAAACCCGTTCATCTTTTATCTTTTCCTTAGTCCCTGTTATGCCAAGTCTTTTATCTCACTTTCACACTCTGTAACTCCCTGCGTATTACTGGCATTCTCAACTTGCTTGGGGTGAAATGATTTTTAAAATGTCTTAGAATATCACATCCGAACAATGGAAGATGGTAAATTCATATTTCGCAACATCGAATGATAATTAATTAACCGCTGTATATAATTTTATATAGAAAATTTCATTTTAAAAGTATAATTTAGCTGTCTATAAAGTATATATCCCATAATTTATCTGTCTAAAAAACGTTCTCGTCCGGGCTAATTCCCAATATAGAACCGAATGACAAAAGCAGCAGCAGATTTTTGTAAAAAATCCCTCTCCTTATCGGATCGATAACTTTCTAGAGCTCACAATATCTCGCTGTCAATCATCGCCAAGGAAGAAAAAACATTCATCACTCATTCGGAAAAATATGAAAATGTATCTAATAATAACAATCCGATCAGAGAGAGAGAGAGAGAGAGAGAGAGAGAGAGAGAGACATATATATAGAGAGAGAGCGAGAGTAAGAGAGGAAAACATTAATGAAATCTGTCTATCTCTTTCATTCTGTTCATATCTATCTATCTATCTATCTATCTATCTCAGTTTGTTTATTATCTATCTATCTATCTATCTATCTCAGTTTGTTTATTATCTATCTATCTATCTATCTATCTCAGTTTGTTTATTATCTATCTATCTATCTATCTATCTCAGTTTGTTTATTATCTATCTATCTATCTATCTCAGTTTGTTTATCTATCTATCTATCTATCTATCAGTTTGTTTATTATCTATCTATCTATCTCAGTTTGTTTATTATCTATCTATCTATCTATCTCAGTTTGTTTATTATCTATCTATCTATCTATCTATCTCAGTTTGTTTATTATCTATCTATCTATCTATCTCAGTTTGTTTATTATCTATCTATCTATCTATCTATCTATCTTCTAATAATGCTTTTAAGATCAAATAGCCCCTTTCTCATTAAGCTGTCTATGTTTACTCATATATGAAGATAAAGAAAAATAAAACTCATAATAAAGGCCAAAATTAATTACATTGTTTTGTTAATAAAATTATAAAGCTCTATACAATGTTCTTCAAGATACGGTTCAACTAGTACATAGACACTTTTCTCTCTCTTTCGCACGCACACACACAAACAGACACACTCACATACACATATATACATATGATACAATATAGTTTTAAGATATGATGTAGTGTTCAATATCAAAGATAGAGCCTATGTAAATATAAATGTGAACATTGAAGCTAACATCTAATGACCACAGACTGTTCCACAATTAAAAGTAATAATCTGTCCTGATAATTGCATATAAGCATGACACAGACACTCGCCTCTGCGTGTTGACTTCTATGTTAACTTTTATATATATATATATATATATATATATATATATATATATATATATATATATATATATATATATTTCAATATCCACATATATATATATATAAAATAGCTGGACACTCTTATTCGAGGATACTCGTCTACTAGGTTGGCTAGCCAATCCCTAATATAGACGCCTGCTCTATTGTCTATACTGTGACTATAACATCAGGAAAACTTCTTTTTGATAAATCGACCATGGTGAGATTCGTACCTGGGTCTCATGGTCAGAATTCGAACGTTCTACCCACCCGCTCCCTCCAATATATATATATATATATATATATATATATATATATATATATATATATATATATATATATATAATGTAAATATAAAAGTGAACATAGAAGTCAACACTTAGAGGCGGCAGTCTGTTTCATTGTAGACACAATCGTCAGGCCACGTGTGCTGTTCAGCACTCGTTGCCTGACAGTTTAGCATGAAACAGACTGCCACCTCTAAGTGTTGACTTCTATATTCACTTTTATTTTTACACACCCTCTATCTCTGATATTGAACACTTTATTCCATAAATATAGCTCATATTAAGATTATATTTCTTCATATATATATATATATATATATATATATATATATATATATATATATACATACATACATACATACATAAATCAGTACATACATATATATATATTATAAATATCAGTATAAATATATATATATATATATATATATATATATATATATATATATATATAGAGAGAGAGAGAGAGAGAGAGAGAGTAATCAATAAATACTGCATCTGAACTTTTTTTAAAAATTAAATCGTTTTAACTCTGTGGGTTATTAGTGGTATAGAAATCCTGAAACATGTACCAGCATTTATTCAAAATATGTTATTACCCAGTTTGTGGAAAATTTCACCAGTTACCTATCTTTCAATTTTTCTGTCTATCTCATATTTTAATCTGTACAATTCATATCCAGCTTAGTTTGTCTGTCTGTCTGTCTTTCTTTCTTTCTTTCTTTCTTTCTTTCTTTCTTTCTTTCTTTCTTTCTTTCTTTCTTTCTTTCTTGGATTGAGTTATTTTCTCTGTCTCTACATATATATCTATCGAAAATTTTTATTTGTCCGTCAAATCATTATAAAGTTTATGATTAGCGTCGTCGTAATAATAATAATAATAATAATAATAATAATAATAATAATAATAATTATTATTATTATTGTTATTATTCTTATTTAATTATTATCACTATTGTTCAACTTGTAACTACTAAAATTTCATACATTCAGTTTCATATTTTCGGTATCTTGTATTTTTATTTCAGATATAAATAGACTTCAATATTTACATTTTGCGAAATTTTGAAAGCTTATCATAGAAACCAAGAAATAACTATATATATATATATATATATATATATATATATGAATATATGTGTGTGTGTTTGTGTTTGCTTCTTTTATTATACATTACATTTATATAAACTTATGTTATAGATCACTATATTCGTCTCGCTTACTTTATAGATATCTACAAATTGGAACTGTGTGTACCCTGAAGTGATAGAGACATCGTCTTACTTGTCTCAAGAATTCAGACATTTTGTATTGATCTTCTTCCTGGTTTAATCAGATTTGTAATAGGTTTATTTTTTCTCTTACTGAAATTTGATCAGTCTCTGACTTTTTGCGTCCTCTACGCACTTAGAATTACGAATTCCTTCCCATGTCCAACGTGACGACTTTATTTCAGCAACCCCAACCACGCCCCTGAATAGCAAAATCAATTCGATTTTCGCAGTTCAATTCTACGACATCAAAGATTTTAATAAAATCTAGAGAACTGTGACAATATTTTTTTATTCCTTATTTACACTTGGGAATGGTTTGGAAATGTTGCTACTACTGTTGTCGCTAATAATAATAATAATCTTGTATCAGGTCGTATGGTATTATCATTCTCCGAATACAAAACTAGGTATGAGTGAGTGGACTAATACATTCACTGGAAAATCTATAACATTTACAGAAAGGAAACGGCAAACAATTTGCATGAAGACCATCTAGATCTGGTCACAAGGATAGGACTTCTGACAATGTTATGGGATTTTAAAATACAGACAGACAGAACTATCACTCTAATCGCCCAGACATCGTGATCAAAGATCACAAGAACAGGGCTTTCTGATTGACAAGGCAGTCCATGTCAATTGTAATGTATCTTTGAACATCTTAAAAAATATCAAAATACAAGGATCTTGAAATGGAAATCTCAAAAATGTAGCTCATGAGTACAATTTCTGTTGTAGTTGGAGCCCTTGAATTAATTGTAGAAAGTCCCGATAGACTCTATGAAGAGATTCTTGGTAGGCCATGCCTTAAAGAAATTTTTAAAAAAATTGTATTTACAAGTACATCTTACACATTGCAACTAGATTTGTCAGTGTAAAGTGGTTGTGATCTTAAGTTAATCTTTTTAACAAAACTGATCAGGGGAAATTGTTACGAAGCCATTTCTGAGCTTAGGACTCTGGTTGGGACCCGGAAGGAAAAGTTTATACAACAGAAAACCAGAAAACCGACGAAATAATAATAATAATAATAATAATAATAATAATAATAATAATAATAATAAAAATACGGTTACAAAGACCAACTAATTATCAATAAAACTATGTTGAAAGAGGTGAAAACAATGAGAAGAATCTTATCGATAGCATGGATCGATTACAGAAAGTTGTTTGACAGTGTACCACAATTATGGATATAGAAGAGCTTAAAGATATACAGAGGATGCCCCCCCCCACCAACGTTCAAATTCATAACAGAGAGCATGAAATCTAGAAGACTACACGAAACCTAAACCACACAAATGTCTTATTAACATCAAAAGCGGGATCTTCCAAGGAGATTCTTTGTCACTACTACAATTCTTCCTTGCACTAGCCCCACTCAGCTGCATATTGAACAACAGTAGCTACGGATACAAGGCACAAAATGACAAACTGAATCACCTATTCTATATTGAGATTAGGTTGGTGCAAAAATAATGACGTAATAATGTCGTTTTTGACGTTAAAAAGTACCTCAAAAAACGACATTATTACGTCATTATTTTTGCACCAACCTAAGATACATTTGCCAAGCATGACATCCCGCAGAAAACCCCATTCACCATTGTCAAAACCTTCAGCGAAGACATTAGGATGGTGTTCAAAATCGGCAAATGATAAAGCCACCTTCAAAGGCGGTAAACTGACGAAAACTACAGATTTAGACTTTGATATCAACAACAAGATGAAGGAACTAGACCAAGATTGTACACAAAAATACTTAGGAATTAATGAAGGAGACAGAATACAACATTCAATTATGAATAAAAAAACGACCCGAAAAGAATATTATAGAAGTGTGCATTTGATACTAGAAAGCGAACTTAATGGGATTAATAAAATGAAGTCTAACAAACATCTTAGCTATACCATATAGATCACTATATTCGTCTCGCTTACTTTATAGATATCTACAAATTGGAACTGTGTGTACCCTGAAGTGATAGAGACATTTTTAAACAGAAACTTCAACATTTTTAAACAGAAACTGATTGACATTAAAAGAGTGGATGCCAAGACCAGAAAAATGCTTACCCAAATGAGGATGCACCACCCGAAATCATATGTGTAAGGCTTCATGTACCAAGAATTTTAGGCAACCGAAGTCAAATGCAACTTGTACTAACTGTAAAAACTACAGCAATCGGATTGGAAGCCTACCTCACAAAAACCAATGACCTTATCTGACAAATACTAAAACACCAACTCCTCTTCATCCACAATGCATTTTTCAAGTAACACCTTAATCTACCTGAAACCCAATCAACAAAAAAACCGTAATTATTACAGCTTAGGACCAACACCACGCAACCAGATCAATCACTGTCACATAATAAAGGATGAAACTAAATCGAAATGCAGGACCTGCGGAAAATATGTTGAAACTGTCGACCATATTATCGGAGGATGTCAGGAACTAACAAAAAATGAATATACCCACAAACATAACAAGATAGCGATATATGTGCACTTGAAGATATGCAAGCAGTATAAAATCGATACCACTGAGATATGGTTTGGGCATCAATCAGACACGATTACAGAAAATAACGATGTGACTATCCTATGGGACATGCCAATTCAAACTGACAGGGAAATAAAAGTCAACAGACCTGATATTATCATAAAAGACAAGAAATTCAGGAAGTGTAGGCTTATTGACATAGGACCATCTGAAAGCATAACCTCCATGAAAATCTTTGAGAAATCTTACAAATAAAGGGACCTGGAGATCGAGATTAACAGCATGTGGAGAATGAAGACTGTGACTGCGTCAATAGTAATCGGAGCTCTGAGACTGGAGAGAAAAGGAATGGATATTTTTCTAACAGTGTCCCAGGTAAAAATCTACATACAGGTCGCCCAGAAAATCGTCCATATATTAAGAAAAAATGCTACCAATTAAATGACAATACTATTATAGTCCCTTTATTTTTATTTTATTTTATTTTTTTTATACTAGTTTGTAGTGTTTTAAATTTTCATGTGATAAAGGAAAAGAGTAATTTCGCATTATAACAAACAATTTTCCGAAGAGAGGAGCTGGACATCTTTACCTTCCAACGATCGTTAGTGAAGAGTTCAGCGTCTTTTGGTGTGAAGCCTGTTTTCCGGCAGGAATAATGTTGCATGCTAGGAGAACTATTTTTTTTGTTGGCTTATTTAATTTCTTTTAAACAAAGTGTTTGTTTTATTTTATTTGATTTATGATATTCAATATTGTTATTATTTTATATTGTTATATTTATTTATTAATATTAATAATTTCCCTGCAATCACAAAGAATTGAACCAAGTGACAGAAAATACACCACTACCAACAGCATCAATAAATAAAATGGATAGCATATATAACTAAAAAAAAAGAATGATTTTAATGTTTCACAGCAATTCAGATAAAAAGATTAAGAAGGAAACCCCTATCATCTTTGGAAAGATCGTTAACAGCAATTCATTTGAAAAATCCATTTTCCTGAAAAAAAATATTTTAAGAGAAATATTTGATAAATTTCAATCGACAGTAGTGCTGGCTTCTCAATCAATAAATGCCAATTGTTTCCTTGTAGGGAAAGGGCTAATATTATCATTACCATAATTTATCTGTTTATATATCAGCATATTCATATTAGGTTGGTGCAAAAATAATTTCGTTTTCTCACATAGTAACATATGTTAGAAAACGAAATTATTTTTGCACCAACCTAATATTTATTTCAATCTAGCCATTTCTATCTTTCTTATCTATTCATATCTATTTTATATCTAACTATGTTCATATCTATTTTCTCCTATCCAGAACCTATGATTATGATTAGATGGTTAAATCTTATTCTATAATAGGATGGTTAGGTTGTTAGTACCAGAACTAGGCCTTCTTTCCGGTACCATATTGTTTTTACTAAAGTTTTATAGGGATATTATCAAACATTTCTCTACGTATCATGATAATGCGTTGGGGCGACTTTTAGAAACAGAATGTAAAAATACCCGACCTGCTGTCTTTTTTGCCTAAAGTAACGTGACATGCCAGGAAGGAGATATATGTAAAAATATCAGAACGTTAAGTAAAACCTATGGTAATTTGGTAAGATTTTATTCTATCGGACGGCATTTAAGTTACATTCTGCAGAGGGTTCTTGATTGGGCCTTCATCACAATACGTAAGAAATAGTAGATGCGATAGGCAACAATAAACTACAGAAGAACTCAGAATTTAAACTTTTAAAATTTAATCGGTAATTCTTCTGTCGCCACCCTTCCTTACAAACAATTATTTTTATTTCATGGATGACTTTCGCAGGGAATTAATTTCCACTAATTACTTTGGATTATTGACAAATTTACTTACAAGTTATAAAAATTGTTATCGTACCAAAAAATTCCTCGCAAAAATATTACGTAAAAATCGCCGAAAACAATCCCAGTAATGCAAAATTTCAGGATTGTGGGTCCGCATCCGACCCGGATGTTTTAATTTGTTCACAGAGTAGGCTTGATTCCAAAATAGTATAATATGTTGGAATTCGGTTTCTAGGAGTGAAGTTGAAAACGTGTGGCACACTGACATTAGCATTTATTATATAGAAATAATAAGATGAGCTATTGGAAGTTAGAGAGTTGTGCCCCTTTAAATGAAAATGATTAAGAGTGACATTCACATTTATCATATAGAATAAAAAGATCAGCCACTGAAAGTAAGAGAGCTGTGTCCCTTTAACTGAAAAAGTTTGACACAGAGGCAGACTGACATCCGAATTTATTATATAGATGGAATCATTTGCTTTTTGCCTTTTATATTCGGTGTTGCAAAATGTTCATTTATAAGGCGGATATTGGTAGCAGTCAGGAGAAATATCCATTTCGGATCATTACTAAATTGTTTGAAAGTCATCATTTCATAGTAGTCTTAGTCATCTTGTCAGAAATTGCTAAGCGCCGATCTACTGTACTTTTCCCGGTCCTAAGTCGGACAGAAATATGATTAGCAAATAAACTTTTAACTACTTCACGCATCACGTATGGCTGGTTTGTCTAGCGTTCGCGTTATTTGTCGACACTCTCCTCAGTATGCCGCAGTTTGTCAGATTATATCCCTTTTAATAGCTGTCCACACTTAATGTCGCTAAACTCAGTTTCGGCTGACATCAAAAGTCACTTTGTGTTAATTATTTTGATTGGCCAAAAATTATTTTATTGTCAGCCTCCCTGAGTTTTGGTAGTTTTTAGTCACAAATTAATAAGCTTTGGTCCCGCAACCTTCCGGCGTTATTTGGACCCGGTTTAGTCTTTTTTCCTTCTTCATCCTTTTAATTAAGGATTGTTCTCCTCGTTAGTAGAGGGAGAAGTATTTAGAGAGATTATTACAGAGTGAGAGAAAAAAAAGAAATAAAGGTTTTAAAGGAAAACGCAAATTCATTATTTTAATTTTAATTATTTTTGTCAATATATTTATTTTTATATTTAATTTTATTTTAATTTTATCGCGACTTACTAGAAACTCATGTGAACTGGATTCAGGCCGTACATTTCTTAATGTTCAAGGCAGCAAACGCTTCCTTCTTTTTTATGTACCGTGTCCATTCAGGGCGTAGGCGATCGTGGCTCTTCACTTCTTCCTATCTCTTGTACCTCTCAATAAATTTTGTCCCTTTGCTACTTTCCCATGCCATGTTCTGTCATCCACTTGCTTAAGCCCGCTAGGCATGCCATGCGATACTTTCCTTTGTCTCTCTTTCCCTCGACCTGTGTGTATCATATTCTCTAAACCCATCCTTTCTCATTACGTGTCCCAGAAATTTTAGCGGCCTCTTACTGATGTCAAGTATAAGCTTCCTCCTTGCTGGCATCCTCTCCAAAACCTCGTTGCTCACACGCTCGGTCTATGATATCTCTAGCATCTTTCAGTAGAACCATACCTCCGTTGCCTCGAGTCTCTTCTTTACCTTTGAGGAGACCATAAACATTGGCTGCCGTAAAGGAGGACAGATATCATGTAGCAGTACAGTGCTCTTTGTTACCAAAGAAATCCTCCTGTCTTGTAATAATCTGCCTAGCTGTTGGAATGCGTCTTTGGCCATCCCAATAAACCTTCAGAACCCAGCGTCGCACTTGGCGTCCTCTGCCAAAAAAAACACTTCCCATATATTTAAATTTCCGCACTTTCTTGATTTTAGTGTCCGTGACCTGTAAATCGCATTTCAGTCTCATCATCATTTTAATGACCGGAATTCGAACACGCTTTGCCGATGCGGTTTTCTATAGATCACTATGGAAAAACATATCCGCGAAACAAGGGAAACCATGTGGCACATTGATGCAAACACAAACATGCACAGAGATGTGTATGCGTGCGCATGCGTTCATGTATATTATGCTGAATCATAATAATTACCGTTACTCTTTATCAAATTTATTCGACAAAAAATAAAATAATTTTAATTTTATTCAGTTATATTTACGCCCTTAGCAGCAACTTCTTTGATACCTGTTGAGTAAAATCATTCAGATTTCGATGTGAAAATGTTTTAGGTGAAAACTTTTCTCACACCGATTACAAACCTGTAAATAAAGTTTGTACCTATCAATATACAAGGTGAGTGAAAAGTAACTCCACATTTTAAAATAATTATAATTCATTTAAAAAATATAATGTTTACAAAAAATGGATTTGAGAGTAAAGCGTTTAGCATTGGGTTTTATTTAAAATTCCATATGGGAACCAGATTTCTCGAGCAACTTCTCGATCTGCCCAGGAATTGCGCCAACTGATTTCACTGGGAACACATGTTAGGGAAGACATAACTTCTTGTATTTGCTCTGCAAGTTCTTCCAAAGAAAAATCTGACAGTGTGTTAAGTCAGTAATCTTGGCCGGTTACTCGTACATAAAATAGGGATTTACATTTCAATCTCACTGTATTTGTAAAATTGTAGTCAGTTTCTTCTCGCTTGTAACCAATTTCGGTAATCCGTTTCCTTGATCCAAACAACCCACCAACACTTGTTTCGTATTCACTATAGCAACCACACTTCTCTCTGTCACCTCGTCATGAACTTTTTATAGCTTGATTGAGAGCCACAATTTACATATATTTTCAAGAGACTTTCTCTGAGATTTGTCTTTTTTAAATGAAAGCAGATGATCTAAGCATAGCTTATATATGGCACAAAGCCGAAATTATGGGGCACCCAGTAAGGATCGAACTCATTATTCAGTTGTAATTGATAGAGCGAGACAAACTTGTTAAGCATTACACAAAGTCGAAGTGCTCCTGTTTTAAATGTATGACTTGTGAAGATGCCATTTTTATATTTGATTCTCTTTTCGTCCTGGAGGTAAGTCATTTTCCCTTGTGTTACATTGTCTGTTGAAAAAATGCATGCCACCCTGAGCTTCTTTGAACTCTGATGTAGTTCCCAACAAAACCATATGTACCACCGAATTGTTATTGAATATGGATGTTGTAAGTTTGTGTAGGAAGTGAAAAATGGTTGCATATTATGAAAATATGTGGGATACAATGCGGTTGACCCTCTGTTTGAAGAGGCTAAGTTTGTAGGGATCAAGGAAACATCCCGTCGAGAGTCCGACACACTTACCAACGGAATACGGAGGGGAAGAAGATGAGAATTAGTCGTCGCGGTGTACATGGCATGGTGAGTTCGGGTTGTCAAATTCTGGACTGGTAGAAGCAAAAGATGTAATTCGCCCGAAAATCTGCCACAGGGTGTCGAGTGGCTAGCATGATTGCGTCTGTGATAAAAAAGTGGAAGTGAGGAGAACAATTCAGAATTTTGCAACTGCTTTTCATGAGTGTTTCATGAAATGTTCACCTCAGTTTCAGAGTGTGTTGCATTGAACGAAAAACGTTTAGCTCAAGATCATGTAAATGGTGTGCATAGGTTAAAACAGACCATCCAAAAGTATTTTTTCAAGTTAGTCTTGGTCTATGCGGCCTTCAATTATCATGGAAGAGAACTATATTTTTCAGTTAATCCACTGTGTACACTACTGTTTCTCAAGGACGAATGACGCTGATGTATTGGTTGTCTTTTGATCACCGAAGTTAAATTTAATCGAGTCCTGTGTGTGTAATTATAAGAAGGAACTGTTGGCAACACCGGTTACTGTAAATGAAATTTGATTATAAATTCGGATGGGCAAGAGACTTGTAAATCAATCCAGTAAAATCATACTTGCTATTGATAACATAGGAGCATGTGTAATGCATATTTCGCGGTGGAGTCTACTGCAGAGGTCGGTAACCTCTGGCACGTGTGTCACACGTGTCACGCCAAGCAATTTCCAATGGCAGCAGCCTCTACTGTTATTACCAAATCCAGACCAATACCTACTACAAGGCAAATATATTTAGCTGTTTCAGTTTTAATATATACTGAAGTTTATATACTATATATAACTATGAAACATTTCTCAGAATTAACCGGTAGAAAAAGACAATATCTATAAATGTAAAAGACAATAGGAAAACTGTAATATTAGCCGATGTATTTCGTCCAACGTGGACTTTTCCAAGGCAAAAAGAAATGAATTTATTAAAACAAAGTAACTATTAATAACAAAACGTTTTCAGTTGCTAAGGACATTTTGTTTTGTTATTAATAGCTACTTTGTTTTAATAAAATCATTCCGTTTTTGCTTTGAAACATCCACGTTGGACGAAACGCGTCGGCTAATATTAGTTTTCCTATTGCCTTTTAGATTTATAATTATATTACTGTATAAAATATATTGTAGAATTGGTATATTGACCTTGTATAAAAATACATATTCTGTTGGCACATTGAATGATTTAAAAACCCTAAGTGGGCACATAATTTGCAAAAGGTTGCCGACGTCTGGTGTAAATGATAATGTTAATGTTATCCTTTGACCGAACAGACAGTGATAAGTTCGGATGAAATTTATTGATAATCTACTATATTATATTATAGATTACTAGTATTTTTTGCATATTTTTCAATATTTATATGTAAAAATTGTTAGCCAAAAATTGAAACATCACATCATTTTATATATGCGTTTAAATTTTGATCAGGTGCGAGACCACGTGCATGGTTATAAATGTTAAACGAATTTGAAGATTACATGTAAAAAATGCCTTTATTCATTTCTTTTTGGTAAGGAATTCCTTGAGCCAATACTAACTAAAGCCAAGTAGAATACATTATGTAAATCAAGGGTCGGCAACCTAAGGCACGCGTGCCACACGTGATACGCTAAAGCAGTTACCAACGGCAAGCAGCCGCAACTGACATCACCAAATCCGAACCAACAACTATTACAAATCAAAGAAGATATTTAGCTGTTTCAATTTTAATATATACTAAAGCATATATACTATATATTGATATCTAATATATATTGTAGAACAGGTATATCGACCTTGACTTGTACAAAAATACGTATGCTGTTGGCACAGTCAATGATTTTAAAACCGCTAGTCTGGATATAGAAAAAGGTTGTCGGCCCCTGGTCTATTGTATTATCTTAAAGATTGTTAAGTAGGCAGTAATAGTTATGATTCAAATTTTTCTTGGCGCTATTGAGTATAAATAATTGTGGAACAGTAGCTGTTTTTACAATGTCGTTTGTTAATTTGTTAATCATTATTTATTAGTGATTACTTAATTATTGGTTGTTGATCATTATTATTGTTTACTTTTGTTTATTCATTCATTCGTAGCTTGTTAATTTGTTTATTATTTACTTGATCTGTTTATTTAGTTACACATGTATATTATATTTTTTAGTTATATTATTTGATTATTTTAAAGTATTACCTTTGTCTAAAATATGTTACATTATATGAGGTGTATATATATTTTGCATTTTCCATGGTGATATTTTACAATATATATATATATATATATATATATATATGTGTGTGTGTGTGTGTGTGTGTGTGTGTGTGTGTGTGAAATGAGAAGGAATCGAGTATAAACTCCGACGTTCGTAAGATTAATTTAATAGAGGACACAATAAAATAGTCGAGCAATATTCTTTATTTTGATGTAATATCCTAAAATAAAGACTATATATATATATATATATATATATATATATATATATATATATATATAGAGAGAGAGAGAGAGAGAGAGGGAGCGAGAGATAGAGAGAGTGTTTAAATTGTAATTGTAATTCATGCTTTAATTTAATCCTCAGACCAACGTTTAATCTGGTAAATCGCTTTGAAGCTAGCATAGTTAACACGGTGTTGATTTCTCTGTGAACACTCTCAATATATATCTATCTAAGTTTGTTTATTATCTATCTATCTATCTATCTATCTATCTATCTATCTATCTATCCATCTATCTATCCATCTCAGTTTGTTTATTATCCATCCATCCATCTATCTATCTATCTGGACGGTAATGCACACTGGATCATAAATACACTGTTTAATATTTCGCAGTAGAGTCTACGGGACAGTGTGAAAATAAGGAGAGACACGCTACCAACCATTGCGAAACGAAATCTAAGGTACGTTAATGTACTACAAAAGTTATTCTTAACTGCTACATTGTATTGATAGAGTGATACATTCATCACTACAATTGTTATTTGAAAACGGACATTACTTATGACTCTACTTTCCAATTTCCTAGAAAGAATAGAAAGAACTGAATACTGTAGATAGAAATGGGAGCCGCTAATAAAGAAAGCGAGATAAATGACAGCAAATCTTCAAAAGCAGCAGCACACAAAGCATGGACAAAAGGAGCAGTCTAAACATGACAGCCGGAAGGTATTTACTTCGTCTCCCCACTTTATACTTGACGTGACAAGGTCAGGTTTAATATGGGGGACCCGATCACGTACACTCAAGCCAGAGCCAAAAATTGCACAGCCCCCGCAACCGTCGGTTACTCTGGCCGTGTTGACGACTGCAGATCCCTAGATTGGAGATCGAGGTTACTGCCGCGGTTCTTCGGGACCGGTCAGCTGTTCCCCGTGACTAAGTCTGCTGTTTTCGGGACCGAGAACCTCTCAGTATTTTTCCCAACTGCGTCGTTGTGCGTGGACAGTGATACAACTGAGGGATGATTACAATACCTGGTATGTGCCAGGTAAGTAGAAGCAGCCGTAGTAGTTGCGACCTACTTAGGGTTTTTTGATGTCACTTAATTTACTAAAACAAATTGGGTCAATGGTTTAGTGAAAGCCGTGGATGAACTTGATGACCTAGTGGTTGCGAGTTCATCTCTAGGTCGGTTAATAAATACTTGCACACACTAGAAACGGTCGAGTAATAACAGACAGTACTAAATAAAATAAGAACTAGACGATATCCTTTAATATGAGCTGTAGAGCGTGATTAAATAAAGGGTTCAGTTCAGAATTCAATGTAGGTTACACTGATCGGTATTGACCTGAGGATGGCCGGGGGACACAGCAGACGAAACGTTGTGAAAACAACAATAAAGATTAGGCCAATAGTCTGAATATAAATACAATATTGGTGCCTAGACTCGAAACAGTTGCAGAAAAAATGAAAACTATTACTACTGGGGTTCGTACAGTATACACTGTGTACGTCAAACATGCAGAAATTTGTCGGGCAATACTAAGTTACGTAGATATCAATAAAGAGATATAAATCCTGTCTGTGATGAACTTAAATAAAACCTTTATCAATCTAATCTTTCAAATAGTTACTATCTTAGCGATTTCGAACCTTTAGTGCACCACACATATAGCCGGGGGATATACTCCGCTGACCTACGTAAATATCAATAAATGAAGAAAGATCCTGTCTACAGATAATAAACTTATATAAAATTATACAGAACGCCTCAGTGTATAGATAAAGAAAATAAGCTTACCGATCTAGACTTTGTGCTGTAATCAATTCAAATTAAGCGAGTCACATTATGGCCTTTTGCAAGATTCTGTTAAAATACAGAAATATCAATAAAATGCTGAAGAATCGTTGATAATATTAAATAAAATTATATTAATCACTTCAATGTGTATAAACGCTGAGAAACATGACTTCTGATATATCTGTATTTTCATACTATGTCATTGGTGGTCATGGCTTTCTACAGATACCTGGTGTACGGCCATACTGCATCGAAGTTAAGCAACGTCGAGTACGTAGGGGATATGACTGGTTGGGAGTACCAGGTGCTGAATTCTTGCATGTGCGTGTGATGTAATGAATAGTGGACCAAAATTGGAAATAGGTTCTCCGATTTCAAATTCCATTTGGGTTCGTTATGACTACTTTCGCGCAAATACTACGGGGAAATATAAATTCTTCTCTTTTCCCCCCAGCTACCCTACACGCAAGTGGCCCGCAAGTGGTAGCACGTCGGCGGTCCGACAGCGGAAAACGCTAGTGGCATGCTATCTAGTGGTAGATTGGTCGTTTTCGTGTAGGGTATGTGTTAATTAGTAGAACATATATCAGTTAATCATTATTATCTTTAAAACAAATTGCAATCTAATACTATATCTGGTATGAAATAATTTGCTAAATCAATCAACCAATCCCCAGAATCCTTGTCTTTTGTCTGTGTGAATTACTATTAGCTTGGGGCAAAAATAATGACGTAATAATGACGTAATAATTTCGTATTTTTAACGTCAAAAAACGACATTATTACGTCATTATTTTTGCACCAACCTAATATAAAAGACCTTTCTCAACAGTCGAGATCATAAAGTTCAAATTCACACACCAATATTTATTGTGAACTCAAAAATATTTAGAATATTATCAATAGCTTAGTAGCATGAATCTTATCAGAGTCTACGTAATGTTTTGAAATCAGTGTTGTCTTTCTAACCATTTTGAACTGCCACTTAACCGAAAGGGCATCAGTGGTCCCCGTAATGTGATGGATTCAGGACTTTTCTAAGGGTATTTGTACGAAAGTAAATGTAACGAAATCGTTTCACTGAGATTTGTTTGTGACCTGCTAAAAGTGTTTGATAAAGTAATGCACAATGAACTGTTGGAACTGGTAGGTAACCGTAACATATTTGGGGAGGTTATTAGAATATTCCGCAACCTATTTTATTCTTATGTGCTACATCCCTTCAGGGCATAGGCGATCATGGCTCACCACAATTTCCTCTAATTCGTAACTCTTAATAAATATTGTATTTTTGTTTATCTCCTAAACATTTCTCCGCCATCTATTCGCTCAAGCTCTCTTAGTAAGTAATAGATTGTTTTCATCTATCTCTCTTGCCTTTAACATGTGAGCATCATAAACTTCAACCCCTCTTTCCTCATTATATGCCATAGAGATTTCAGCTCTCTCTTCCTGCTGTTAAGTTTACATTTTGCTTCCGTTTTCTCTAAAATTTCAACGTTGCTCAAATGTTCGGTTCATGGTATTCTCAGCATCCTACTATAGAGCCACGTTTCTGTTGCTTCTCGTCTCACATTCATCTATGACGAAATTGTCCAGCATTCATTGCCATATAGGAGGAATAATATTAAGTAACAGTCAAGTAGTCTTTTCTTTGTTTCTAATGAAATCTTTGTTTCTTAATACTTTACTTAGCTTTTGGAAAACGTTTTTCGCTATCCCGATTTCAGTGTCACACTTTCCGTCCTCTGTTAAAACCTTTCCTAGATATCGGAATTGTTATGCTTGTTTGATTTTGGTATATCCAAAATGTAATTTGCATGTTCTTCTTGCAGTTAATATTTAATCCTTTCTTTGGGCTTTCCATCACTATTTTTGTAGGAATTTCCTTTCATTATCTCTTATCAAAATTGTGTCATCTGCATTTTATATTGTTAAGTTTGTGGCCGCTAATAATAAATCCTGGTAGGACTTTTAATTCTCTCAGAGTAAATAAGAGGCGGAACAAGGTTTAAAAGAGATAACAAAAGTTATTAATAGCTACAAATGACAGGAGAGCTATGATTGCCTAAGTCCAGAAGGGACAATGCACATAGAGGCAGAACTTTTGCCCTTATGAATAACAGCGGATACGTTTCCTGTTGCCTACATCACGGTTTTGACTTCAGACTTTTCTTTTCCTGAAGTCGCTGCCAACTAAGTCTAGAATGTTTAAACTAAGTGTAAATCAATTAGCTTTTCACTTGCGGTCATATATCGGGCACTGCTAACCTACACGAATTGCAAGAGTGTATGAAAATCATGTCTAAAATTAATAAACGTTAACTGATTATAATCTAGGTCTCTAGGTTCAAAAGATATATATCCTACTCGTCCTCAAATAACACTGTTACTTACTGTTGTGGATTCCGGGTTGAAATCCGGTACCAATAAATAACAAACGCCAGGAATGAATATATGAAATTAATGTATTAACGTAATAATACAAACTGGTAAGCAGGTTAGTAGTTACAGGAATACGGGTTAGTATATATACAGTCTTTGGTATTGAAGTATCGCTGTATGACTTCTTACTGAGTCTACGTGCTCGCTCACTGTGACTCCTACAAGGCTGTTACCTCACCCTCACTCTTCCGGTTATCTACAACCTTTTATTCTGTCACTCTGGACTCGACTCGACTCCTCGGGTATTGCTCTTTCGGGTCTTCACGTAGCCGTAGTATATGTATATACTGAGTGAGTCCATTTATGTAAAAAGGGGAGAACTCCTCAACATTTATCCTGTCTCTTTCCCTTTCAATCTGACATCTTAGTCCTCTAACTTGAATGGCTCTTGGGCCTTATATTGTCTAAACTATCACAAAAAAATTATGTTCGTATTTTCCTGTAGCAATGTTTCTGGAGCCAGTCATTAAAACTATTTATCCTATAGCAAAATCATGCCTCATTATACATACTAATATCGAGACATTTCGTCAAAACAGTTAATCCGTGTGGATACTAATAATCAACGAAGATATTTTGCGTAATTAATACAAATAAATTATGATGGCTATGTTCATTAAACTAACTTCACACGACTTTATCAGTATAGCAGTTATCATATTTAACGGTATAAAAGACATACAGGCATCTTAGACGCTGCACTATTACGGTCGGAAATATTCAGGGAAAGTCTGCAATGTATTTAATCGTTTAATGCTATCAGTACATTACAAATTCACTTCAATTATAGTAGAAGACATTACTGTTCATCACACGCAAGATAACAGTATAGCTGAATATAACACAAGAATCACAATCGTGAAAATAATCTTCATTCTTTCATCGATGACAAGAATGGACGCAATTCTCAATGTATTTTATGTTATATTTCCCAACTTCTGCTATTATATGCATGTCCTTTCAGCCACGATTCTCTCTTCTGCAGATATCAGCCAGTTAATGATAGATGGTTGTGAAGCATATTTAGGTATGATGAATGAGCGGGTTTCCGAGGAACGCCGGTTATAGCGTGTTTGCTTTCATAATAATAATAATAATAATAATAATAATAATAATAATAATAACACTTGAGAAGAGCGCGATTTAAGAAAAGAAAAGCACATGGTCTAACAATGTTAAACAATATTTCGATAGTATGTGTATCTTCTTCAAGTTATATTTAAAAAAATATAATTCCAGTCTACAAAAAGTACAAAACGTTTCTTGTCTTGTAATAAAAATATTACAAGACAAGCATCGTTTGTACAAAGAGTTATACATTTTTGAAGATTTATATATTTTTATACATGGATTAATTTTAAATATAACATGGATAAGACTGACATACTGTCGAAAATATTAACGTTTTCAAACAGTATTTGTTTCTTTATTTAAATCGCGCTGTTCTCTTAAATGTTAAAAATATTGGAAGAGTTACGTCAATCATTTTCTTAATAATAATAATAATAACCCATGCCATAACGAAATACAAAAAAATGTACTCACAAGTATAGTCCACACTTTACGAACGTCTTTATCTATGTAAAATATGCACGATTCTTTTTCAAAACAGCTTGGTCGAAAAATTCGTGATACCATTTCTGACCATAGGTCACTAGTCAGGACCCGGAAAGAAATGAGTTTACACCAGAAACCAAATAAAACGATAATAATAATAAGAAGAAGAATGTTGAAAATGCCAAGAAATACATAGCTGATCTCAGTCCCAAAAACATGTGAATTTCAAAGCAATACAAACCATGAGTGTCTCACACATTTTACGCAAATATTGATAAACGGAGTTTAAAAGAGACATATTTTAATTTTCAGTGTTTTCATAGAAACATAAACTTAGATATTATGAAATTATTTATTTTAAAATATATGAAGTCGGGTTGATGGATAATGACACCAGCCTGTAAGTGGTCGCGGGAAATGGGAAAATTATCTTGCAAATCTATGTACGGCATCCGACATTTCCTTTGTCTGTGAGTGATTAGTTAAATATCATAAAAATTTGGACTAGTATAAAAATGAAATATCTGTTCTCGTCTCTCAGCTATGTGGAAACAAAAATTGGTGCCGGTGATTCGAACCCAGGGACAGTGCCTACTTTATTGCACCGACGCCGGTCTGACAATAGTCACGGGGATAAGATTTTTTTTTACCCTGGTTATTTACTTTACATTAAAAAGATCTTGTTCAAATTATAAAACTATAAGATAGTTGATAAATACCATTAAGATTAATTAAGATAATATCGTAAAACATGGCTGTTATTGCTAGATCAGTGTCATTGACTCATGGTTTTGGTCTTGTGTCAAACATAGTTTCTTGCGTCGTTGTAGAGGGATTTTTATCAAACGTATTATAAAATCTCCATTTTATTTCCTTAACTAGAGTGTTCAAAGCTTTATTTTTGTGTAATTTTCTTTTTTGGTCAGGCACACGTAAGATACAAAAATATCGATAAAATAGTGGGGAGACCCTTTGCAGTATTAAACTTAAATATAATTAGACTTTGAATCACGCAAAGTCGCAATGTGTCTAGAAAATATTCTCGCATAAAATTAATTCCTTTCACGATTTCGTTTCTTATCGAGTTTACACACTTCTGGGTTTTTTTTTGCGTCGTATTATAAACTACGTAAATGTTAATAAAGGTTTGAATGTTCAATGTTGATAAATTTAAATGAATTTAATTAAATTTGATATTCTTCTTCTATATCAATGTCTGATTACCTGGTGTCGCTGTTGTTTATAATTGTCACAAGTTCGATTTTCATTGACAATCACATCTAGTGGTCGATGCATATATTTTTTTTTATTGTTGTTAGGCAGTTTCTACTTGTAAATTTGCCTGAAAAAATGCTATGTAAAGACCTCTTATTTGCCTCTCCTCGTGACATTCTACACATACCTTATAGGTATTAGGTTGGTGCAAAAATAATGACGTAATAATGCCGTTTTTTGACGTTAAAAATAGGTCAAAAAACGACATTATTACATCATTATTTTTGCACCAACCCAATAGTAATATAGTTCGAATTTTAGAAGAGGTGTTTCAATTTACTGTGCTGTTAATAATTTTCTCTGTCTATATTTCTGAGATGTTAATCAAGTACACATGGCATAGTGGAGAAAGGCGTCGGTTAGATCCAGTGATAGGACCCAAAGAGTGTGAGTTCAATATCCGGTTGATATGGAGAACTTGGAAAAGAGGAATTAACAGGAGATAACTGATAACTGACATCCATGGAACGTGGAACTAGAAAAGTCTACTCCAGTGAGCGAAATAAAGGGTTCAGTTCGACATTTCAACCAACCGAGGCCGAAGCGTACAACGACTGGAATCTTGGAATAAATATGGCGACAATATAGTCCGAATAATGTAAATAGTGTTAAGAATTTTCTTTAATCACTCGCCACCAAGAATAATTTATTTTTCTGTTCAAACACTTCTGGATTCATGACGTAAACATTGGAAAATTCTGTTAGACACCTGGAGGGTCAGGTCATGTCAAAGGTCATGTCTTTTAACAATTAGACATTTCGTTTTTGTTTTCATTTTCTGATGTACCCCTTGAACAACTGCTGACTCCCTTTCCCCAATGACCGATCTATATTCCGTTCACCTTAAAATTAACAATGCTGTGTTTCCGTTGATAATTTTATCATTCACAAAAGATTGAACTCAACAAAGACTCGAAATAATAGCGGGAGATTAACGGAAAACTTGCGAATTTTATACTTATTTTTTTTTTTTTTTTTTTAATGTCAGTGATCACTAGTCCGCTAGAAATTAATACAAAATTTTAAATTATTTAAAAATTTATACATTATTCTAATTAATATTTTACAAAAGAAAACAATTTATTTTTTATCGAAATATATTTTACTAGCGTCCATGATATATTTTATTCATAAAAGCAATTAAAAGCTTTTTCAAAATAAATAACGTTTTTTTTTTTTTTTAAATTTTACGGTACAGGGCAGATTTAACGCGACGCAACGTTTGATGCAAAAAAAAAAAAAAAAAAAAAATGATGACTTAAATTCTCCGTGGACTTATCCTTATAGCTAATAAAAGATTTTCCAATAAATTGGGCCGATTTTAAATGCGAATTACGTTTAAGCGTCTAATGATTTTAATTTTTCTTAGGGATTTGGCGGACATTTGTGCGATATTATTTTTCACACACAATTGCTATGACTCAAATAATCTGATCCAATATAGAAATAAATAAATGTTCACCAATAAACTGATTTATTTACTGCTGACTTTGATCCTTCTTAATGAAACACCCTTATATATAATAGTTCTTAATGAAACATCCTTTAGAAACATTAAGTACTACAAAAAATAATTTCTTGAAATATCATAAAATTAAGTGCGTGGAGGAGTTTAACCGGTAACTTGAACGTTACGGATTTTTTTACCCTTCGCAACACATCAAAAGTTATTAAACTCATACACAATTAAACGTTTTCTCAAGATAAGTTCACGAGTTTTTTTTTTTTGTTTTTTTTTTCTATTTGACTTATTGACCCCTACGGTGAAACAGTCCGTAAATATTTAATTCCTATTTTTTAATTGATAAAAAGGGAACAACTGAAAATAAAGGAAGTACTATTAAAATAATGTGCCCAGTACTTGACATTTTGTGACCTACATAGAAAAATTTAACAAAAGTTTAATGACCTTTTGCTGAACAAGAAAGTTTAAATAGATGAAATCTGAGACTCATGCTATTTCCAATTATAGGTTTGACCTGTACAAAGTAATCTTCATCTATCTTTTTTCCCTAGGTCATATTTTCATTGCTCTTATGATAATGCTCCGTCTTTCTAAGGCAGGTGTTTTTATTTATAAATGTGAATTTAAGCATGATAAACATCATAAAACACACCAACAAAATACAAAGCAGAGCGGATTACTTGCTAAATGGTAATTATTTTTCCTAACTGGACGTTCGCATGAATGTTCAATAGGCTCTTAAAATCTAAGCTTTGTAATGATGAAAAGCTAGATTATCACCTTTAAGAAATTAGCGCATTTTTTTTTAATATGACGATTGTATCAGTTAATTGACAATGTGTCTCTTCATCAGATGAAAAGTAGATGGAATAATATAAGACTTAATATTCTGATTAGCAATAAATTGAAGTCTAAAGATGATTTCTTTGATAATCCACACAGTTCATCTAGAGTTTTTATCTTTGTCTTAATAAGTCTTAGTAAATGGCTAATGGCATCTTGTAGTTAAATTTTAGTAAATGACTAATGACATATTGTAAATTTTTAAATTTAGTAATTTACTAATGATGTGTTTTATTAAATGTTTAGCAAATGCCTAAAGGCAGCTTTTAGTAAAGATTTAGTAAATGACTAATGAAATATAAAATTTTAGCTAATGACATCTTTTAGTAAAGATTTAGTAAATGACTAATCACATGTAGTAAATTTTTAGCTAATGACATCTTTTAGTAAAGATTTAGTAAATTTAGTAAATGACTAATGACATCTCGTAGTAAAATTTTAGTAAATGTCTAATGACATATTGTAGTAAAGTTTTAGCAAATGACCAATGGTATCTATACAGTATACGAGAAAAAAAGTTTAATCAGTTTCACTGTCACAATGTTTTTCTCTGAGCAGTCTATTACTTCTTTTAGTGTATATGTGCAGTCATTCAATTGGAGAGACGCATTGCTTTGCAATGAACGAAGATAAATCAATGCATTCATCACCGTTGTATTTTCAAAGATGCCATGGCCAATCACAGATAATACAGAAAATTATTAATCATGACAGCGTACGTTCTGAATAGACATGGCCACAAGAATGGAAGCTAGGAACATGCCATTCCTTTTTATATTAGGTTGGTGCAAAGATAATGTCGTTTTCTCCCATATGTTATTAGGTGTGAGAAAACGACATTATTTTTGCACCAACCTAATACCATTCTAAAATTTAATCTCCACATGACATCGAATCCTTTCTAAACAAATAGGTCACATTAAATTGTAAGGCAATATTTTCTAACGAATAACCATATTCTAAAAAATAACAATCATTACAAATTTGCAATAAAATAAAAAGTGTGTATATATTTCTATTAATATTTCAGTACATGACTAATCACATGTAGTAAAATTTTAGCTAATGACATCTTAGATTTAGTATGACATTTCAGTAATTCGTTGAAAAAGCGCTTAAATCTTCAAACTTTGATGTTGATAAACGGAAGTATTAAGAAGATATGTATGAACAGTTTACTTATAAAATTAGTCTATATTTTATACATGAAATATAATAAAAATACTATTATTAGTAGCAACTAAGGGGAAATTATGAAAAAATATAAAGACGTAGAAAAAAAGAAACGTCAGACCTCATGAATTTGTTTCAGTAAAACATGTAAATATTTTAAGAAAAGTTAGGGAAATATTTATTATTTGATGTTAGATTTTGTTTATCATTTGAAAGATAATAGACCAATGGCTATTATCGAAAAATAATTTTGGGCCTATTTACAATTTGAAGGGGCGTAGGAATAAAGGAGGCTGAAAATATTTTATTAATTCATATCCTATTCAATGCATTATCTTCTAAAAAATTTCTAATCTGTTAATAAGTCATTACAAATATTATAGTCATGCTTAATTCTAATGAAACATTTTATAACGAGATTTGAAAAGATTAAAAAATTACTATAATATTAAAATAAATTAAAAGGTTTGTCTCTTCCTAAGATTTTAATAGATTTTTGAAATACATTTCATTTGAAAA
Source organism: Acanthosepion lycidas (assembly GCA_963932145.1). Taxonomy (NCBI): domain Eukaryota; kingdom Metazoa; phylum Mollusca; class Cephalopoda; order Sepiida; family Sepiidae; genus Acanthosepion; species Acanthosepion lycidas. The sequence continues at coordinate 27,897,175 of OZ010579.1, forward strand.
ACCGGTAAATAGATGAATTTGATGTAAGGACCACCTAGTGAGGATCAAACTCACAAATCAGTTGTAACAGATCAAGCTTGATAAACATTAAACCACATCGAAGTGCCCTATAGAAATTTTCTAAGCGTAACTTAGATATGGCACAAGGCCGAAAATATTGAGCCAACATTGAAGCTCGATCTCACAAGTGTCGTAGTAGAACGGGTGAGACAACATTGTGACCATTACACCACGTCGAAGTTCTCACGTAACTAACAAAGTGAAGCTTAATTGTGGTACAAGGCCGAAAGAAAGGAGTATTCTAGAAAATCGAACTCACGAAGTTTGATAACCATTACAAAATATCGAAATACTCAATGAAGACAGTGAACAAGTATAACTTTGAACAGAAAATTAAGAGTGTTTAATCGAAAAAATCTGAAGTTTTCGAAGCAAAATAATAAAAGTATGCTGCTTATTAATAAAAGAAAAAAAAACATATCACGTGACTTTAATCTTCACATCTGAGAAAACAGCCGCGATAAAGGAAACGGAAATTCAAAAGCATATTGAATATATAACATAAGGTTGCAAAATAAAACATTGAAAATGGCGCAAAATCAACTAAATATCTATCAATATTCCTCTGGAGAGTTAAATTAAAACTGATCCTTAATTTAAATGCTTAATTATTCATATATTTCCATGTTTAAAAACGAATATATTTTATATAATTCAGTAAGTATAAAATATGTTCATTATTTCAAATTGAAAGAAAGAAATACGCCAAAATATGAAAAATCACATTAGCATTGAACAGACTATTATGCAGTATCAACTAAATGTATTTAAACGTTCCTCCGGATATTTCAGTTAAATTTAAATGTTAATTAATTATTTATTCATATATTTCCATGTGTAAGAACGAGTATATTTATATTATAACACATTAAATGTAAAATGTTAATTATTTCAAATCAAAAGAAAAATACGCCAAAATATGAAAAAATCCCACGAGCACTGACAGAAAGAAGGAAATGGTTAAAAAATAAAATTGTTGAAATGCGTAATTAAATAAAATATAGACAAATATTTATCTGAAAGAAAAAAAAAACAATAAGAAATAATTAAAATTAAGTTTTCAGTTTTATAAAAGAGAAATTCTGCTATATACTAATCAGTATGAAATATATGAAAAATCGAAAAATAAGAAAATAATCACGACACAAAATCATGTTACATTATAATGAAATATATATATATATATATCCACAGAAATATAAAAATACAAAGAAAAAAAATTAGAAGAAAATTTGAACTGAAAATTTGAAATATTTCAGGTTTAACCAAATCTCTGATAATGAAATACGCCAGAAAATGCTGATCATCAATTTGAAGGAAAAGTAAAAAAAAAAAAAAAAAAAATCAGGTTTCATGATCATTTATTTGATAAACTCTCGCAAATGTTTGGTCCATATCCATTCCAATCAACATCATACCTTGATTGTTCACAGACACACATTTCGGTTGCACAACACCATCTCTTTCCTCGAGCGCGCAGATTGTCTTGTGATTAGTCAGAGAGATTTTCGAAACTCGATTCTCTTGTGCGTCCTGCGTGATGTAAACATGATTTTCAGAGAGAGCGATGTTGGATGGACACACGAATTTGTATGTGGTTGAATCACTTCCGTTGTCCCATAAAAGCAAGACAAAGTTGTTTTTGTAGTCAGACACTGCGATATAGCCTTTTTGATTACGACGAATTCGCCGTGAACTGTTTGGGACGCAGATATCGACTCCGTATATCGCCAAATCGACAGTTTGCACACACATTAGCCCATCGTAAATGTAAATAGTCGGTTTGTCCATTGCAATGCACATCAAACAATTTTGTGACGCGGCACACGCTCCAGAAATCTGCACTTCGGTTTTGATCTTTATATACAAAAAAAGCTGAGAGTTGAGAAACTTGACGAAAAACAGTCTTTTTGAAAGGCATGGCACAATAAATCTATTTGCATGGCGTCCCAGGGAAAGTGCTTCATTCTCAAGTCTAAGCAAACTGAGTACTTCTCCGTTGCAAGTGACAAATTTCATATAATATGGAAAAAGTAGAAGGATATGGCAATCATCCAACAACTCCACATCTACGATGGTCCGGGGGTCCGTTACTCTGTTGAAAATGTTGAAATTGTTATCCGCTTGAAAATCGTGCTTCATACTTGAATATCGATAATAAAAAAAACAGGACAATTTAAGTGCTGAAAAATGTCACTGACGTAAAATCCGCTGGCTCCAGCTAATTTCCGTGTAGCATATGGGGTACCTATGCAAAGCCAAGGTATCCAAGTTCTAGGGTAAGTGGTCAGGACATTAGGCTTTATATAGGACGGCCAATCCCATTATTCTATGCCTGGTATGATACACGTGACTGGGCTAAGCCAGTCACTGGTATGGTACACGTGTTACGGCTATACCAATGATTTTCACGTACCGGAAATGTTTTGCCCATGATTCAAACATTTTAACTTAATTTTTGAGATGCGGAACTATCATGGTTAGAATTAATTTATGTGAAATTTTGTCTCCGAGCTGTTACGGCCAATAAAATTGGTACATAAAATATTTTTCATAGACAATTGAACCTTAATTTGTATCATTTTCGTAAAACTTGTTTTACGTTTCCTTGATCTATAATTACTGAAATGTTAAATTTGGAAATCTAAGAAGATGTAAGATATAAAATGCGACGCGAATGTCAGTTTATAAAGTAAGAAAACACCTAAATTTTACTACTAAATCTAATTTTATTTCGAACAGAAGAAAATATTACATAAACTTTTGTCATATTTTTTTTCTTACGTACTTTCGTAAATTAAAATAAAACTCACGTCTGCGGGAAGGTGAACAAACCCATCTCAGAATATATTTTATTATTGAATTTGGTTTGTAAATTGCATTAGAGATACAAAGAAGACGGCCAGGAAATAAGAAATAAAAGACCTGTTTGATTTCGTAGATAATTTGAAATATGAAAATGAATAAGATATATAAGAATCATGAAATTCGCTTCCTGTATAAAATATAATTTCTTACAAATATGTAAAATTTCCAAAAGAACATAACTTCTTCGGAGAATACTAATTATGTTATAAAATAATGCAATTACCTAAAAAATCAAAAAAAACAAAAAACAAAACAAAAAAAATAAGACACAGACAATATTACAAATCAAAACCTTGAATTAATTCTATCTAAATGTACATTTATTTATACCTATGTTAAATAGATAATATAAATTGTACGTGTCATATATTGTATATTACGTGTCATTTGTACTTCATGGACGTCGTCCCGTGAAAATGCCAAATAAAATATGTAAATTAGCGTAGTACCGATAAAATAGGACATAATTATTTATATATATGTAACCGTATCATTTCTGTGTCGAATATATAAAAAAGAAATATTATAACCATATCTTTCTCGAAAACGTTGTTGCCTCTTCTCGACATTCGAGGGCTTCATTTATTCCAGATTTCTATGAATTTTCAGTAAATTTTCAGTTGTATTAATAACATTAGCACACTTATATTGTTTTTTCACGAAGACAATAATATAAGTAAAAAAATTCAGCAACTGGTTTTATTTCTGATAATATTAATAACATGTTAACGAAAATTAATTCGAAACTGTTCTGTTAATACGGCATAAAATAACAAAATACATATTAGATTTAGCTGAAGAAAATTCTTCTTGGTGATATCAACACGATAATTTTATTTAAAATAAAATTACGCCCGTATGCCATTAATCTCTAGACATATTTATTTTACATGACAATCAATTTCCTTTTCCTGAGAATCGATGGTGAAAATTAACGCAAGAGATCGAAAATATTTCATCGGACAAATTTCTGATTTATATATTGTTAAGAATTCCATCCCAGGCCACGGACATATTGAGTAATATACATCGATATAACATTATAATTATAAGAATTTTATAAAATTAATATCAGTGGTTATCACTGTGATTCACTTTTTTTTTTTTTTTTAGGTTTAACATATATATTAATAGCTTTGTTTTCACGTATGAGTTAGATTAATAACAGTCATAATATTTCCTCTTTTTTAAACATCATCTAAATGAAAAGCTATCGAATGTTATGAGATTATTAGCTCCAAAATATGACAAGGACAGTGCGGGTTCCTTAAGGAGACCGGGTTCAAGCGATGCGATATTTAAGCTCAGAATGATACTAGAAAATACAATATAAAAGCTAAAGGAATGTATACCTGTGTTTTGTAGATTATTAGCCCCGAAATAGGACAAGTACAGTGCGGGTTCCTTAAGTACACTGGGTTCAAGCGTTGCGATATTTAAGCTCAGAATGATACCAGAAAATAAGATATAAAAGCTAAAGGAGGTCTAGCTGTGTTATTTAGATTATTAGCACCGAAACATGACAAGGACAGTACGGGTTCCTTAAGTACAGCGGGTTCAAGCGATGCGATATTTAAAATAAAATATAAAATCTAATGGACGTATACCTATGTTTTGTAGATTATTAGCTCCGAAATAGGACAAGGACAGTGCGGATTCGTTAAGTACACCGGGTTCAAGCGATGCAATATTAAAGCTCAGAATGATACCAAAAAACAAAATATAAAAGCTAAAGGACATAAATTTGTGTTTTGTAGATTATTATCTTCGAAATATGACAATAGCAATGCGGGTTCCTTAAGGACAGCGGTTTCAAGCGATGCAATATTTAAGCTCAGAATGATACCAGAAAATAAAAAATAAACTAAAGTATGTATACTTGTGTTTTGTAGAGTATTAGCTCCGAAATAGGACAAGGATAGCGCGATATCGTTAAGGGCACAGAGGTTTGTAGATTAATAGCCCTGAAATAGGTCAAGAACAGTGCGTGTCCGTTAAGGACACCGTGATCAAGCGATGCAATATTTAAACTCAGAATGATACCAGAAAATACAATATAAAAGCTAAAGGACGTATACAAGTGTTTTGTAGATTATTAGCTCCAAAATAGGACAAGGACAGTGCGGGTTCGTTAAGTACACCGGGTTCAAGCGATGCGATGCGATATTTAAGCTCAGAATGATACCAAAAAAATTAAACATAAAAGCTAAAATACGTATACCTGAGTTTTGTAGATTATTAGCTCCGAAATAGCACAAGGACAGTGATAGATCGTTAAGGGCACCGAGGTTTGTAGATTATTAGCCCCGAAATAGGTCAAGAACAGTGCGTGTCCGTTAAGGACACCGGATTCAAGCAATGCGATATTTAAGCTCAGAATGATACCAGAAAATAAAATATAAAAACTAAAGGACGTATACCTGTGTTTTGTAGTTTATTAGCTCGAAAAAAGATAAGGACAGTGCGGGATCGTTAAGGGCACCGTGGTTTGTGTTAGGTTTTTTTTTAAAAATAATGACGTAATAATGTCTTTTTTTGACGTATTTTAACGTCAAAAAACGACATTATTACGTCATTTTTCTTGCACTAACCTAATAGATTATTAGCTCCGAAATAGGACAGTTTCGGGTTCGTTAAGTACACCGGGTTCAAGCGATGCAATATTTAAGGTCACAATGATACCAGAAATATAAATATAAAAGCTAACGGACGTATACCAGTGTTTTGTAAATTATTGGCTCCGAAATAGGACAAGGACTGTGCGGTTTCGTTAAGGACTCCGGTTTCAAGCGATGCAATATTTAAGCTCAGAATGATACCAGAAATATAAATATAAAAGCTAAACGGCGTATAACTGTGTTTTGTAGAGTATGCAAAAGCATTTGATAAAGCACATAACAAACAATCGTTTGAGCTGTTAGGTAAGCTTGATTTATATTAGAAGGATATTTGGGAAATTACAGAACTTTTACAGCGAGCAAACCGTCTGCATACGGATAGCATATTAATTCTGAAAGTACACCACAAGAGAAAAGAGCGTGAGATACGGACTAGTTGTGTCAGTAGACTTATTATTGCTTGACAACGAAGTGTTGAAAGAAAGTGAGAAGAAAGAAATAAAGATCATTTGCAAGAAACATATATGTTTGTCAGCAAAACGAACAGCCCAATATGTGAATTAGAAATTGTGGACAACCAAATCAAGCAAGTACGAAAATTTGAATATCTAGGAGTTGTTTTATTAGAGTACAGAAAATGCCGTAGCAAAACTGAATAACGGCATTGTATTGTGAAAGCGGCCTTCCAAATGCTGAGCATAAAGAAACAGGAAAATATCGTTAGAATCAAAGTACTTAATTCTTATGTAATATCAGTCCTACTACATCTGTCTATATTTCTGAGATGCGGTATTATGTACATTATTTACATTATTCGGACTATCGTCCTCAACTTTGTCGCCATATTTAATACAACGTTTCGGCCGTTGTAAGCTTCGGCCTTCTTCAGGTGATTGGAATGTCGAACTTAACCCTTTATTTCGCTCACTGGGGTGGAAATAGAACAGTCTAACCCAGTGAGCGAAATAAAGGGTTAAGTTCGACATTCCAACCACCTGAAGAAGGCCGGAGCGTACAACGGCCGAAACGTTGTAATAAATATGGCGACAAAGATGAGGACAATAGTCCGAATAATGTAAATAATGTACATAATACCGCATCTCAGAAATATAGACAGATACAGTAGGACTGATATTACATTTTTTACTAAATTGTTTTTGTATTTGTTTTATGAAGTATTTTCCTATGTTAATGTTAGAAAGGGTTACAAAAAGGTGGGTTGAACCATATAAATTTTCTCTTTCTATTTTTGGATTTGTGGATGTTTTATTAACTGACTTATCTATATAATTTAGTGTCTGTTTAAATCTACCTTTTAATAGGGCTTTATCATAATTTGGTTTATTTTGGTTAAAAATAGTTTTACTAGAGGAGAGTTTATTTATTCTAGCATTTACTGTATTTGGGATTTTTTTAATTGTTGATCTCGGGTGGTTAGAGTAGATATTTATATATATGGGTGATTGGTTTTTATTTTTGGAAGGGTTTATAAGTGTTATTGTCAAGATTAAATGTAACGTCTAGGAAGTTTACTATTTTCAGGTTGGAAGAAATCTCGATTTTAAATCCTAGAAACTTGAAAGCCTTAATTATTTTCTTTTGTAGTTAGGGTGTTAAAGGACCATTGGTATCAGGTACAGCAACCAGTCTATCACCTCTATCTAGTTCTATATTGGATGGTCAAGGAATCTACCTAGGATATCTAAAATGTATATACCTATTAAGTCAGCTATTTGAGCCGAATCAAAAGATCCCATTGGGACATCGAAGTTGTCTCTGTTCTTTTTATCCAAGTAGTGTTATTAAGTTTTATTATAGAATGTCTAGAGTCAATTATGATTTTTATTTCTTCGTCAGTAATATCAGTGTAGTTTTTGGCAAAACTTAAGCTATTTTCTAATAATTATTTAGAAATGGAGGGGTAGAAATCGATAATATCTAATTGAATAAAAGTAGTTTTATTTTTAGATTTTACTTTTTGGAACCAGTTAATGGTGACAGAGGAGTCTTTCCAAAGGTTTAATGGGTATTTTTCTAATATAGATGTGTTTATTCTTTTTAGGATATTTTTAGAAATTATTCCTAACTCTGATTTGGAGGGATTTATTAGTCTGGACTGTAGATTATTCTGAAAGTTAGGTTTATGGTCTTTAAATAGTAGGTAGGCGTCTTTTAAATGAGTTGTACCCATTATATCAGCAATATTATATTTAAAAGCTAATTTCGCAGTTTCTCTGTGTATGGAGGATAGGTGTTTAGAATTATTATCCTTTTTTATAAGAACTAGAGACTTTATTTTGAATCAGATGGTTGTACTCAGAAGGATTAATTTTGTAAATATTTTTAGATTTATCAGCTCTGATCCATAGTTTGTTTGAGTTTCTGATATTTGTAATGTCTTTTTTGAGTTTGGATTGGAATGGGTTGTATTTCTTCCGGAAGGATATTTTATTGATTAACCCAATTAAATCTTGTTCAAAAGGTTCTAATAATTTATTACTTGGTGGAGTGTTTTGAGATTTCAAATAAAATGCATCATTAAGTGTTGTGGGTTTGTTTTGGGGATTAAAATGGAAGTAAATTTTCCACCTCATTCTTTTGATGACGTCAATGATTTTTTCCGTTAAAGACATGGTGAAATATTCAATAGTAGGGTAAGGGATGTTTTTAAGTGAGTAGTTAGGTGTAAATTTTATCCATTTTAGGTTAGATGTGTGGATCCTTATGGTAATCCGATGGGAGGTAATTCAAAGACAACTCAACTTATTTTATAAGGAGCTAATATTTAGTTTATGTAAAACTAGGTAATCCGTATGGGTAAACCGAAGTAAGATAAAATCCAGAGAGCTCAATGTAAATCCAGAGCAAATAATTTAAATAAAAACAGACCACTTTAAGGTGTGTGTGTGTGTATATATATATATATATATATATATATATATATATATATATATATATATATATATATATGATGTGCGTCTATTTGTACGTTCTGTGTATGTACGTGTGTGTCTGTTGTTTGCATATACTTGAGTGTGTTTGTGTGTGTACGCGTGCGTGTGTGTTTATCTACATGTCGCAATTTAACAGGGGATTTGTTTAATCGTTTATGGTCACATTCTGCCACCCAGCTCTACAATATTGGTTAATTGCGTAGGTCACTCGCTAATGTTTTGTATTCTAATCTTTTACGGGTGACCTACATTTGTATAGAGCAAATTAATGCATTCTCATTTAAGATGCAAATTTATTTATTTATTCTTAAGAGGTCGTAAAGCCTGATTTAATTAAAATACACAACAATAACAAACGTAGAAATTATTCATAATGCCGAACAGAATACCTTAATAATTTGTTTAGCTAGAAAACCGTAAATGTTCGTTCGTTTGTTTGTGTAGTGATATGTCAAATCCTTATGGGTCATTTAATGACGAGATTTAATTTTCTGCGGAGCATTAGTCCTGCTGGTAATATTTTTGTTTATTTACAAAAATGTATTACTGTAATATTTTTTTTTTTACAAAAATATATTTTTGATAATTGATTTTTATTTTTCCTGGTAATATTTTTTGTTTTTTGACAAAAATGTATTGCTGGTAAATGTTTTTGTTATGAGAATGTTTTGATGGCGTTTTTTGCTGTAAAAATTATTTTTTATACTATCATAATGTGTTGAGCCCGATTTGAGGGTTAACTATTTACCCATAATTGTGACCCTAACAGCTGCTAACGTCAGGGTGGACCTAGGAACTACAGCAGCTAAGAGATGGTTTCACGCTTCAGAAAACCTTCCATCTCCCGATCAGATTTCTTGCTGCTGGATTTAGTTTTTCGTCCTGATCGTTTGTAATACGTAGCCAATATGTTTAGTCAATGAAATCCCAAATTTCTAATTTGTAACCTGTACAATTAATCAACATTTATTCAATATTTGTTAATTTCTAACGACCGAAATAACATATTTATTGCGTGTAGACTATGAGAAACATATGAGCTTCAAATGTAAAATCTCTTGTGTCAAGAGAATTTTAGTGGCATTTTTAGACAACATATACAGGAGTGTTTGCCAAGGGTTTTTTTTAATGTATTGCGGATTTGTAAAGAGTCTTGCATTCAGGAATGGGAAAGACGAGTTCGAATTTCGGTCGAGTTAATTGCATTCTCTCACGTGCTAATAATCTTGGGAAATTTATGTATCCAACTATTCTGCCCCTTCCTCTCCCATCTATCGGTAAATAACATAACATGCAATAGCTTTAGGCAACAACCATTCTAAGAGAAGGATAAATCTGAATTCAAAACCCGAGCAGGGTTGCTTGCGTCCTCCTAAATATGGGCAAATAGCAGAACAAACTGGGCCTTAGATCCTTGGTTAGCAATCAGACTAGCAGAAGAAAAAAATTGAATTCAAATTAACCTAGAGGTGGTTGGACTCCGCCAGGATATCTCGTACAAGATACACCACTGCTACTACCACTAGTGTGGTGACCTTAAGAAATTAATGGCTTATGGGAGTCGTAATTTTAGTGGGCAGATACTGTATTTTCTTGTTTATAATATGACTTAATATGACCCCGTATTTCTTAAGCTAAAACTGGTCATAATTTACATTCGTTGTGTATAATCCGACCTCGAAGTTCTGCCATTCCTGTAGTGTCGTGTCAAAAGCCTCGAAGGACCATCTATGGCTCACTGTCGCCCCATCCTAGATGATCAATTTACAGCCACTGGGAAATTTGTGTTTTATAGAACCACGGCTGATGTTGCAGGTTGCCTTCTTCTTCGACAAGTTTAAAGGATTTTTGAAACAGGAATGAGCTGCAAGGACATCACTTAGCAGGGTTGCAGCTATTCCACGTGACGCCACTGCGAGAGTAATATGTTTTATTTGTCGCAATTTTGCCAGAAGTAGGTTGATATTAACTGTCTTGCCAGTTCCATCTGGGGTATCGATGAAGATTAGATCTCATTTTTCATCTTCAATGCTCGAAATAATTGTGTTATAGACACCCAGTTGGACCTCCATCAGTTTGTGTTCGTTATGAACTCTATAGGCCGTCATTTGCTCGGTGTCACAGCTGATCTCCCGCAAATAGCCAAATGCGAGATTGTGTGCTTCCTGTTCAGTTTCGGGTAGGCAAAATGTGGCAATTCATTGGCCTCCCATAGCTTGCATTTGGTGTCCAAGTCAACTAATGACATTATCAATGACATCATTGAACGTGACAGTTTCTTCTTCGTTTTGCCTTTGAATCCTTCGTAGGATATTTCCTGTCATGCTGGTTTTGTGGGTAACCCAAAGCATGAGAGGCTCACCTAAGTCACATGTTGGAAAATAGGAGGCACATTTAACTTGGCACTCTGCAGACTGCGACCTACTTCATTGCCTGATTCCAGTTGGCATCATCCTATAGCAGTCCATATTTGACGCTGGTTTCTCTCTAGGTCGTACAGACTTCACCATGATATCTTCGCAGGTCTGCGAATGATGTAGGTCTTCTGACAGTGTTCAGCAGCAGACGCAGAAAAAAGCACTCCTGCTGACTGGAGTGCAGAGTGTACACCCGCCCTATGGCTCGACTTCTGAAGACAGCATTTACATCCTAGCCCTCAACTTGTGCTCCTTGATTCCGCCACCCAGCTATAGTAGACGGGATCATCAATATATAGCAGTGTTCACTTTGGCATAATTTGAAAAAAAAACCGTCAAAGTTGTAACTGATGTATTCTGGACTACGTTTCAAGCAGTGTCTTCTGTGAAATATACAAGCAGGTTATTTTCAAGATGAACAGCTAGATAAATCAATGTTGGATGCCGCTCATGGATTTCGAAGTCCAGGGTGCGCCACAATGCTTCGTTGGAGGATTGTATATTGGCAGGACTATACATGTACACGGCAGACTGATGCTGGGAATTTTAGAATTTTTTTTTATCAGCCGAATTCATTTAGAGTCTTTTTTTCTTTTTCTTTACATCCCTTTTGTAAGTAGGTATTCCACACTGATCGTTCCTGGCAGATTTTCTAATATCACAGTACGGAATAACTACTGACAAAAGTGAGGGAAGGAAATAGAAAAAAAAAGACCCTAAATTAGGTATCTCCACTAGTATCGTATACGTAAGTTTTAAAATGAATTTTTAAAAATGGAAAAGCTTTCTTGAAGCTTTCAATTTAGCTTTAATTCAAAGCGAAAAAGATTTTAAATTTATTATTTTCACTATGCAAAATTTCAAACAGAAATTATATTCATTAGAATCCATTTGTTTTTCAATGAATTGATCACAACCGGCATTACTGACAGATTTGTAAACAAAAGTTTATTCTGGGATTTAAAAATCGTGCAAAAATAATATACACTTTTGTGAAAGGTTATTTGAAGTAAATTAGTAAATCCATAGTTAAATTAATCTGATTTGAAACAAATATTACTTACTTACAGCAGAACATTTTGTATACAAACAATTTTTAACTACAGGGACTTGTTTTACTGGAGTGTTAATCGATTTATTTACGTCCGGTTGACAGCCGAATGTGTTCATAGTTACGTATAGTGAAGCAGACGATAATGTTTCTTTTCGTTGTAAGTTGTAGGAGAAACCTTAAAACACGTGACCTTTAAATGCTAGATTTATCGGGTTGCACATTCATACTTCAGAAATTCTGCCCGTATTCACACGTACAAAAACAAATAATAAATCTTTAAAAAAACATTCGAGGTCATTAGATTGTAATACGTTTTACAATATATGATCAGTAAATAGAGTTTTACTTAATAAAAAATAATTCTTAAGAAATATCTCATCGAAAATTAATTTTAAAAGATTTAAAATCTCCATAAATTATTCAATATAAAATTGTAAAAAAATGAAAAGAAATTTTGTAAAAATTAATTTTTTTTAGAAAAAATTTTTTTAAGACAATATTGTCTTTAATATATATTACTCATTTAAGCAATTAATCTTATTAAATAATCTTAGTTTTGTGTTTTTTTAATTTTTCAATTCAAAATAAATTTTCGGTAAGATCGGGTCCGATTTTATGAAGAAAAATCGCTGATTGTAATTTAATGTTTAATTTCATTAATTTGTAAATAATTCCTGAAACTTTCTTCAAAGAATTCTGCTTTTAACTAGGTCGTGGACAGTGTACACCCTCCCTATGTAACTAAAAAAAAAAAAAAAAAAATTTCACTAAATATTATCTTGTTTAATTTTAATTAATTAAGTCAAATGAGGGGCTGAAACATAGATAAAAAAATATTGCCATGATTTTCTAATAAAAATAAATTAAAAATAATTTCATTAATTTGTAAATAATTCCTGAAACTTTCATTAAAATCCGAAAATTAATTGATTTTTGCAAGAATTTCCAAACTAATGCGTCTGTCACTACAGAAAAGAGGACAAAATTTACTATGTTAAAAGTTATTACAACCACTGACGCAAGAAAAACAAGTTCATTTAATCAAAAGTTCGAATGTTCTAAAAAAGAGTAAAAAAATAATTAAATATTAAAAAAATACTTTGATCATTTCTCTTAATAATAACCGAGAAATGTTGACGATAAAACTGTTTTCATTACATTTGGAGCATATTTTCATCGCGGTATGACGATTTTTAGCGTTTTCGTGGAGGTACCTACTGTAAATGAATTAGGCTGATAAAAAAAAAAATCATTAGATTATATCAGGTCATCCCAAAAGTTCTGTCCGAATTTAGAATAAAGAAAACAAGTGACCAAATGTTACATTTAATTACAGATTCAATCAACAATGTATTTTCCCTGATTATCTATGACTTCCTTCCATCTATTAACAAGCTTACTAATTCCATTACTGTAAAATTCTTTTGGCTTTGATTCGAAGAACTCACAAATGTCAGTTTTAACCTCTTCCTGTTTTACAAAAGCTGTTTCTTCTAAATGATTCTGTAAGCCTCGAAACAAATCGTAGTCTGAAGGAGCAAGATCAGGAGAATAAGGTAGATGAGGTATTTTCTCCCAACCAAGTTCTTCGATCTTTTGTGACGTGCTTCTTGCTGTGTGGGGTCGCGTATTGTCCTGATGAAACATCACCTCATTTCGATTCAATAGAGCAGGTCTGTTTTTCCTCAAAGCTTGGTTCAAATTCTCTAATTGTGACAGTATATTTGAGCATTAACTATTGCATTAGGTGGTAAGAATTCAAAGTGGATTATGCCTTGGCAATCCCACCAGATTGAAAGAAGAACATTTTGCCCATGAAGTTCCCTTCTCTGCTATGGCTGGGGTCCTTCGCCTTTACCAAGCCACTGTCTACGACGCTTAACATTTCTATAAAAGATCCATTTTTCGTCGCCAGATACAAGTCTATCTACAAAAGTTGAAACAAGTTGGCGAGAATGGAGAGAAGAGCAGATGTCAACTCGGGATTTGAGATTGTTTTCAGACAATTCATGAGGCACTCATTTTCCAAGTTTAGGAACTTTTCCAAGTTGTTGAAGATGACGATGAACAGTTGTATGGTTTGAACTGAGAACCACTGCCAATTCCTCAACTGATAAAGCAGCATTTTCTTCAAGGGCTGCTTCAAGAAGCTTATCATCAAACTCAACTGGACGTCCGGTTCGATCTTCGGTTTCAAGGTTGAAATCTCCACCTCTGAATTTTGCAAACCATCTTCTGCAAGTTCATTCAATCACACATTCATCTCCATAAATGAATGTTTCTAGCCGCTTCGGCTGCTGAGTTTCCTTTCTTGAACTCATAAAGCATTATGAGCCTCAAATGATTCTTGGGTACTTCCATGTTAGCAGGGTTTTAATGAAACAAAATTCAATTTTATTGTCCTCTTAAATAAAATTTGATCGGTTTAAATGCATCTAAACATAAAAGTAATGTTCAGCTCCATTGGACCTTATAAAATACTCCGTAAATTTCCTTCATTTTAACAAAAAGGTAAAATTCAGACGGAACTTATGCGATGACCTGATATAATCAGATTTCAATATTGAATGTAGTGAAAGGGTTAAAAAACAATTTTTTATTAAATTTTTGATTTCAGTTTCGGTTTTCGTCGTGATTCGAATTGATATCGTTTATTTAAACCGCCGTAATTAATAATCTATTTCCACAGCTAGATTTCTTTTTACACATAAGGTATATAGCACGGAAGTGTCTTTCAAACAACAACAATCACAAACAGCATATTTTTTTAAAGTTAGTTTGAAATATGAGCTTAGGTAAAGTTTATTATCGCAAATAAGATCAGTTTAAATCTTATTTTACGTTTAAATTGCTGAATGCATGGCAGTAATTTCTTTGTATTTAACAAATTCGAACCTCGCGAATTTAATGATGAACATGACGAATTTTGAAATAATTTTAATTTGCAATGTAAACCCACCACGGAAATCATATTCAAAGAAAGATTATGCTGAATTAATATGTTAAATAAGGATTTTATTTAGAAAATAACCTGTGATTCATTCAGATGTTGTCCCTTATTTTTTAAAAAAACAATTGAACAATGATCCATATCTGTCTGGAATTTTAAGTTTTATAGGAATTATAATTTCTTGAAACGCGTATCTTAATTTCTAAAGTTTGCGAAACCAGTTTTCTCCGTTGTTTAAATAGTGATAAACAGTGTTTCGGCCGGTGATCTGCGGTCTGTCAAGGTGGGTGCGTAGCGGTGCCATTATAGATTTTTATAAAAGATCATTTAGCCTAGTAATAAAATGCTTATTAGCTTATCATGCATGCCAAGTTTCATCTTTGAATATACGCTCTTTTAGCGCTAGAGGGCGTCGTCAGTGATGTTCTAGAAAAGGATCATTGGGCAGTTTCGGGTCTTTCAAACATCATACTGACCTCACCAAATCGACCCCTTCAGAGCTGATCAGACTCTGAAACGCCCTCTAAAAAATGCTTGTTAACACTGACTTTTATAAATATACCCCGTAGTCACACATTTGATTGGAGATTGACCAACAGCCAATCACAACGATGCAAATTCTTTTTAAGCTGTTCACGGGTAATTACTTTTCTTTTTTTTTCTTCTCTTTACTTCCCTCCTTGGGGGACACCCCCTCATCGGATACTTAAAAGGTAATTTTTCGTTCTTACCCACTTCCCCTCACGTTTCATTTCACCAACAATAATTACTATATACAGAGATAAGAAAAATAGCCATTAAAATTAATAAATAGATTACGGCGAGTCAAGCCAAGAGTGCTTATAGATAAAACCGTTTTAAACTTTACGACTAATAAGAGTATATATATAAAATAAATAAATTACAGCGAATTAAAACCGAGAGATCTTATAAATTACATAAAACATCTAAGAGATGTTTGACGAATAAAAAAAAAAAAAAAAAAAAAAAAGGATGGCATAGAAATAAATAATTAATAAGTTAGAACGAGTTAACCCAAGAGGGCTTAAAAATGTCATAATAAAATGTTTAAAACACGTTAACGGATGAAAAAAAAATAACTATCATCTCGTTTATGCGATTAAAAAAGGAATAAATACAAAGAATTAAACCGAGGATGCTAATAAAAATCTTAATGAAACGTCATGTTGACGAGTAAAAACCCTAAACTATTGATTATAAAACGTTAGAAACGAAACGAAACGCGAAGAGGGGTAAAAGAAAAAAAAAACTATTGGTGAGAAATTCGTAATCAAACATGCTTTGCGTACAGTCAAATAGTATGGGAGGAAGAAAAAGGAAACCGGAAAATAAAGTCAATAGAAAGTCAAAACACAGGGGATTTCTCATCGGTAATAAAGGACGAAAATGGGGGAACAAACTATCGAAACAGGACCCTCTTGGGAATGTAACGATATTAAGCAATTATTCTAGATACTGGGGTAACGGGGTATAATGATTGTGAGAAAAGAAAAAAAAAATTTTTTTTTTTCATAGTGAAAATAAATAATAAAAGGAGAAGTAAGAGAAAAATATGTATAATAAGAAATAGCATGAAACGAAGACGCTTTTTTCCTTCTTCTTTTCCTTTGAAGGTTCGTATGTATTATTTACAGTGGCTTTTAACGAACCATGTAAAAATATATATATATATATATATATATAAATAAATAAAATAAAATAAAAATAAAGTAAAAATACCATAAAAGAAACGACTGTTTTCGATTATAAGTATTCTCAAACCGGTTACGGCGATTTTAGTTAATTAAAAGTTATGACATAATTTTCCACTATACATTTAATATACAATGATGTATAAAAAAAACAAAACAAAAAAAACCCCTCTTTTACATTAAATTTAGGAGTTTGCTTGACCATACACTTGACCGTTTTAGCCATAGCCATTTGGCAGTTCTTTCTGCTGTCTCGGTGATGGTTAGAATGGCTTTTCGTTTTTTTGATCCCACAATCTGCTAAGGCGCTGACTAATGATCTTGCCACAAAACCCCTTGTGCCTACTTCGATTGGTTTGCAGCATGCCTTCCATCCATTATTTCTACAACTTTCCAATAGTTCATCGTATTTCAGTTTTTTTCTTTCATTGGCTTCTTCAGCGTTATCCTCATAACAGACTGTTAGTTCCCACATAATGACCTTCTTTAGTTTATTCGAAAAAAGGACTAGGTCTGGACGCAATCGGGTTTTGAAAATGTGCTCGGGGAAGACTAGCCTTTTACCTAAATCGACTCTGAATTCCCAGTTTGTTGCACATGATAAACAGTTGGGTGCGGTGATTTTCTTTAGGTTCGGTTTCGGTCCAGCTTTAATAAAATTTATAAAATTCATGT
Source organism: Acanthosepion lycidas (assembly GCA_963932145.1). Lineage (NCBI taxonomy): Eukaryota > Metazoa > Mollusca > Cephalopoda > Sepiida > Sepiidae > Acanthosepion > Acanthosepion lycidas. Next base: position 27,914,483 of record OZ010579.1, read on the forward strand.
TTGAATTCGGTTTGTTTGTATGGATGGCTGTGCTAACGACCTCCGCAATTTCTTTTAATATTTGGTCATGGCGCCATCTATACCTACCATCTGCTAGAGCTGATTTGCAGTTGCTAAGTATCAATATTGTTTCCCGGGTTTAAGCAGCAACTTGATTCACACAAATAGACATAAATTGACATATATATATATATATATATATATATTTTCAAGAGGATAAAATCCAGGTACAGTTCTATATCAAAGACTTAGCAAGAATATGATATAAAAGGCTCAAACGCTAACATTTCAAATTATAATTTATTACATTGGAATCGCAATCACAACCGATTTCATCAGACATACAAATTCAAAAAGAAAATTTCATAATATATATTTTGAATTTACAGGTCTGATGAATTGAGTTGTGATTACGTTTCCAATGTAATAAATTATAACCAAGGAATATTAGTGTTTGAGCCTCTTACATATATATATATATATATATATATATATATATATATATATATATATATATATATATATATAATTAACAAATCGGAGACGTTAGAAAGCTGTGGTAATATTATATTTCGCGGGAGCTACCGATAAAATGTGGTTTTAAACAATGAAACCGAAAGCTCTAACGAAGCGAAATCGAATTTTATCGGTCTTGCTAAATAAAATGTTACCATGTCTCACTGAAATCACCAATTTCTCAAATAATTATTAATTGTTCTGTCTATTGCTTTGAGCTCTCGGGATTTATTTTCTGCCTAGAATTATCCATACGCATTACAAATTTACTTTACATATATATATATATATATATATATATATAATTATTCGAAAATTATAACATGATTATGTTATAAAATCACTACAAAAAATAGCCATTTTGTTTCAACACTTCTGGTGTCTTATCAAGTGATGATGTTGGATGTAGAATAAATGTGTATATATATATATATATATATATATATATATATATATATATATATATATATATATATATATATATATATATATATAGATAAAGATCTCAATCTTGTATCCAAATAAATTATCGCAATATTTTGCGATTTAGAATTACGAGTAACAGTGTACACTATTTATATAGCACAGTAAATATTTTGGGGTTGTTTACGTATCGACGTTGCATTGTTTTACTTTTCTCGAATCGTTTGATGTGTTAAAACTGGATACTTTGTGTTAACAAGCGGAGGAATATGAAGCCGCATCACTGTATGAGAATTATCGCCCCGTTTTCCAAGCGGAAAATTGTAAAAACAATGTACAAAATTTAAACAATAGCTCGGTCTTTTGTTGTAACATTAATGTTAGGAAAACATGACAGAATTGTGTATTTCCCATTATTAATTTTTCATATCAATTTTGGTGAATTTCCTGTCTTTGAGACAAAAGACATTCAATTACGCTGATTTCCAAAGAAGAAATATGGCCGACATATCAGGCACCTTTTGTAAACAACTGCCATCAACCTACTTCATGTTTTATTATATATTAGAATGTTTTTGCAAGACGCGTCAGCGTGTTGAAATAATCACAGCAGTTAGTATTTTTGAAGTTATTGTGAATCGAAGAACCATAGAGAAACCAATGGAAGAAAATTCTACTATTTTTACCAATAAATTATGTCAAATATTATAAAAGAAAAAGTAACATGGAGAGCCATAAACACCCACCTACTGAAGGGAAATTGTATTTTAAAAATATATAAATCGACGAAAAAAGGAAGATATTAGATTATTGCAAAAGTTAGTATCTTATTAGAAAATTAAAACAAAATTTTACACACTCACAACAAAAACAACCATTTATTAGTCAAGTATTTAGTCTCCTATGTTTTTAAGAAATATCTCCCCCAGTACTACAAGCTTGATGATGCCATTTTCGTAGGATCTTTCAGTTTTCTTTTGAAAGAAGCTTGTGAGGGAAATTTCTAACTGAATATACAGTTAATTTTGTCATTTAAATTGTCCTGTAGTGAACGGAACAAATGAAAATTCGAATTAGACAAGTCATCAGAATACGGAGGGTGGGATCCCATTACAAATATATAAGTTTCTACAACGTCTGTTTTTTAACATAGTGTTATGGTCCGGTTCCTTGTACCACGGTGATAGTCCAAGGTAGAACCAATAAGGAAGAACTCGAACACGGATGTGGAATAATACAGATATATTACAAACAGGAATATATACAGAGAAGTAGAAAGGGTTAGTACGAACAATCAGGTTTAGTAGTAATTGTCTGAACACGACTCTGTTTCGGACTGCCTCTGACTCGACTGAGTGACTCGCCCTGACTGACTGACTCCTGACGGACTTCACTCCAGACTTCAGACGGAACTCTAGACTTCAGATGGAACTCCCTGCTTCCTCTTGAGGCGCAGTATTTATTACGTTTGGTCCATTATGTTATTATGGGTAAGGTCCCTTAACACCCACTTCCGAAAATTTTGCGTAGCAGGGTGTTTTTAATATCTTTTTTTTTCTTTGGATCTATTTCCAAATATTCAGTATATTTTCTTTTTCTAGACGGTTTTCTTGGTTCTGGCATTAATTGCGGTCTTGTTATATCGAATGTGTCGAAAATCGTGTCCAATACCTCTTCTTGAGGTGGACCGTTAGCATCCTGTAATGGTCTCTTCCTTATTTGGTTTACGTATCTTCTTTGTGAGAATTTTTTTTCCTTGAACTATGTACATCATATTGCCAATTCTTTTCTCAATTATCCCTTGTTCCCAGCAAGAGATATTATTTTTGTATGCATTAAAAAAACTTTTTCCCCTGGGAGGAATTTTCTTTTTGGTGTGTAAGACTGTGTTACTTGTTTTGTTTTACTTGGTAGTAATTTATCGAACGCTGATCTGATTTTCCTAGCAAACATGATATCTGCTGGTGATAATGTTGATGGTTTCCCATTATTTGGCGTTATTCTATATACCTGTAGGAAGTGCTGTAAGGCTTTCTCTGTAGGCACATCATACGCTTTTCGTAATGCTCTTTTGAGAGTATCCACGAATCTCTCCGCTTGTCCATTTGATCTTGGATGGTAAGGCGTGGATTTTATATGGAAATCTTGGAAGTCTGCTGACGTGAATTGCGTTCCAATATCTGTCACTAAACAGTTCACTACGCCAAACCGAGCGAATAGCTCGTAGAAGAAACTTATGGTCGTTTCTGTAGTAGGATTTTTGCACCGAAACATCCCCGGCCATTTACTGTAGCTGTCAACTATGATTAAATAGTAGAACCCGTCAATTGGTCCTGCATAATCTGCGTGTATTCTTGACCATGGACGATCAGTTTCAGGCCAAGGCTTATCTATGATTGGCGCTGCTTTAGCTGCTAAATTACAACCCTTGCACATTTCCACCATTTGAGAAATATTCTGGTCCATATTCTTCCAATATACATAGCTTCGCATTATCGACTTCATTCTATTTTTACCCGGGTGTCCTATGTGGAAATTCTTTAGTATCCGTTTTTGTAAAGTTTTTGGGATTACAACCCTTTCGTTGCAAAGTAGCACATTATCGCATACAGAAAAGCTGTCCGAAATTTTCTCATTTTTTTTCTATTTTTGCTTTTGTTTTATTAATAAATTCGTCAATTTTGGCTTCATTTTTTATGTCTTGTAATGTGACTGGGAGGTTTTTGACTGTACAACATAGTACTGTTCTTATGTCTTCTTCATTTCTAAGGGCTGTGATTACCGTATCTTCCAATGGCTCTGTCTTTGTTGGTATATGTCTCGACAGACCATCCGCGTGCCCGATTCTTTTCGTTGGTAATTATTCCAAACGGAAATTATAATTCAGAAGAATCGTTCCCCATCTAATAGCCTATTTGCCGTGTACACCGGTAGATTTTTTTTTGAACCAAAAAATTTATTAACGGTTTGTGATCCATCTGCAGAGTAAAGTGTCTACCATAGACGTATCTATGGAATCTTGTTACTGCGAAGATAATTGCTAGAGCTTCCTTCTCAATTTGTGAATAGTTTTTCTCCGCTGGTAGTAGGTTTCGAGAAGCATGTGCGATAGGTTTTATTGTCCCATCTGGCATTTTATGTAATATACACGCTCCGACGCCGTAGGCGTTCGCATCACTTGCTACAATAATCTCTAGTTTTGGATCATAGTGTGACAAAAATAAATCCGATGTTAATGTCGTGATTATTCTTTTTCGAATGTTTCCTGGCATTGATCTGTCCACCGCCAAACCTTTTCTTTCTTTAGCAGTTTGTTCAATGGTGCGCAAAGTTTATGCATTTGAGGTATGAATTCCTGGTAGTAATTCACTAATCCAAGAAAACTTTGTAGTTCTCTTATGTTCTTAGGAACTGGCATCTTTTTTTATTCCTGTAGACCTTTCAGGGTCTGGACGTCTAACTTCTTGATCTATTATATGGCCCAGATATTTAATTTCCTTCATGAAAAAATCACACTTATTTTCTTTCATTTTGAATCCGTAGCTTTGAATTCTCTTAAACACTTTTTGTACATGCTGCCAGTGTTGTTCAACGCTTTCGCTATTAATCAATATATCATCCAGATATGCTATTGTGTATTCTAGTCCTGCCAGCATCGTATCAATTGTCTGCTGGAAAATAGCCGGCGTTACTTTAATTCCAAATGGTAGTCTTTTGTATCTGTACAATCCCTTGTGTGTGTTTGTGCATAGTAGTTTTAAACTTTCTTTATCGACTGGAATTTGCAGGTAGGCCTCACTTAGATCAATTTTTGAAAAATATTTGCCGCCATTTAATTTAGTGAATACTTCTTCAGGACTAGGTAGTGAATAGTGGTAGTCCTTTATTGCTGTGTTCAAACCTGTAGAAAAATCAGCAAAAACTCGAATTACACCTGATTTCTTTTTAACGTAGACCATCGGTGCGGTCCGTTTGCTGTACTCTACTTTTTTCAATATGCCCGAATTTTCGAGTCTAGATAATTCTTGGTCAATCTTTTCTATTGACGCAAACGGTACACTCCCATTTTTTCTTGAAAAAAGCTTGAACGTTATCCTTTATTTTGATATTAGCTGCCATTTTCTTGCATCTTCCGAGACCTGCAGAAAATACTTCGGGGAAACTGGTTTTTAGTTTTCCTTTTAATTTGTCTGCCTCGGTTGGTAAGCTTTTTACATTCTGGCAGTAGGTTCTAATAGATAGATCCCACAATTCGAATTTTTGCATCCAGTCTGTCCCAAATAGGTTTTTGGTATTTCTTAAGACGTACATTTTTAGTCTTTTCGTCATTCCGTAAAATATTACGTTTGTGATTATTTCACCCTCTAATTTTATCTTTCTCCCCGTAAGTGATCTGGCAATTTTATCCGTTTTTAACATGACAGGTTTGTTCAGTTTTCTCCATGTTTGTAGATTTATGATAGTTAAGTCTGAGCCAGAATCCAGCTGTAAAATAACTTTTCTGTTTTGCATTTCAACTTGTACATATTTTCTTATATTAGTCTCATCTGTTTGGTCGGTCCTCGTAATTCTTATTCCGCTTTCTTTTCTATACTAACAGTGAGAACTTTTGTAACCAATTTTTTATATGATAGACAAGTTTTAGCATGATATGTACAGTGTTTAACCCAATGCCAAGAACAACAACGATAGCATGGACTTGGTAGTAGTCTTTTTTATGTTGAATATAATTAGAAAATTTTGTTTTACCTGTTCTTGAGGATGGAAAATTTGTTTGCTTTGTTCTTACTTCGCGTATGCATGCTATGTCAGCTTGTTCTATGTCTTTAGAGTCTTTTTTTACGCTGACGCATCTCTGGCAGTCTTTGGCTAGTTTTTGAAGTGTCAAATCTTGTTCATTTTCCAATTTAGTAAGCATTCTACGTCTCATTTCTGCGTCTTTGGTTGAAACCAGACCTTGGACGTAAATTAAGCATTTGAAGTTGTCAGCGCTGAGTTCCGATAATCGGAAGTCGTCACAATATTTATTAACAATGGATGCGAAAGTTACGTAATCTTCGCTATCCTTTTTTGTAAGGTTCATTCATTTCCATCTTTTATGAAATAGTGAAGTATTATGGCTGAAAAGTTCCGTTAGAAGTTTTATAGATTCTTTGAACGTTAACTCGCTTGTCTTTCTGGGAAGGATATAATCAACGAATTTGGTATATTCGCCTGTGCCTAATTTTATTAATAAAAGGCCTACTTTACGTGCGTCTGACCAATCTTTGCAGTCAAAATCATATAGATCTTCATACCATCGGATGTAATTTGCAAAAGTTTTATCTTCGTCGGGTGCGTACTTGAAATCTTTGATATTGCTCCAAATAACGTCTTGAGAGAGAACTGATTCGTTCTCGGGCTTTTGCTCCTTATTTGCCATTGCAGGTGACAATAATTCCTGAATTTCCAGATGTTTTTGTTCGTACCTTTGTTGTTGTTCAAACTGGATTTTGGTAAGTTCCATAATGGATGACTTAAAATCTTCCATGTTAACGTATTTTTTTTGTGTGTAACCTCATATTCTATAGCCTGTGTTCGCAAAAAGATTTTCCTTTGTTGTCAGTGAAATTTGATATAAAGAAAATAATTTTTTTTTTTTTTTTAGAATTTAGTCGTCGTCCACTGTTACGTACGACGGATAGCAAAAAAAAATGTCCTCCGAGTAGGGTGTTTATTTTTCTTTAAGGGTTTTCCAGATCGCCACTTGTTATGTGTGACGTATAGCAAAAAAATAAGTTCTCCGTGTATAGAGTTTCTGGGGTTCAGCGTGCCCGGATTAATGGAGAATTTAATACGGGATACCCTGCCCATAAAATACAACGCAAATTTCAAGAAGAAACAACACGATAAGGGACGTTTGTAGAAAATAGAACATTGTATATTTATTATCTTGTGAATAGGGTAAAAAAGATAAATGCGTTAGTTCGTTTAAGCAAAAATGTGATTTTGACAAAAATGTCTGTGTTTACTGTCTTTCAACAGAGTAGCAGAGTAATGTATGTTTCTTTTGTTTTTGTATAGTGTAAAGGAAAAAGGGGCGATCAATTTAAGTTGAAAAAGAGAGTGTGAATGAGGAATAAAAAGATAAAAGGAAAATGGACTTATGAATTGTTTTGGAGTCAGTTGTAAATTTGTTGTTGTTGTTGTTGTTGTTGTTTCTTAACCTACTTTCGGCTCTTAGTATCGGGTTGAATCAGTGATGAAATTTACTGTCAGTCTTCTGTGATCTCTGCGCCCTTCTCACTGGCGACTGACTTTGAAACTTTGTATTTATTGTTGACTTTTTTTTCACACTGGCTCGTTATCTTTTTTTTTGGTTTAGCAAATCGCCTCCTTTCATTGGTCAGAAAATTAATTTCACACCTTATTGCGAAATCTGTTTTTAATCGTTTTGATCCGATTTTGCGGGTGTGCAAATCTACTTTGTGTTTTTTTAGTCGTTTGTTGGAATGATATAGGATTTGTATCCTATAAGTTCGTATTTCCTTTTTAGGGTTTCTTCGTCGTCACTTGTTATGTTGACGAGAGAGGATTTTGTTGTTTGCTCTTCAAGTGAGAGTTCGAATCTTCGTCGTCACTGTTATGCTGTGGCCCACGAATTTTTTTCTCTTCCACCGAATGAGTTCGAATCGCTCGTCGCCACTGTTGTGGTCCGGTTCCTTGTACCACGGTGATAGTCCAAGGTAGAACCAATAATGAAGAACCCGAACACGGATGTGGAATAATACAGATATATTACAAACATGAATATATACAGAGAAGTAGAAAGGGTTAGTACGAACAATCAGGTTTAGTAGTAATTGTCTGAACACGACTCTGTTTCGGACTGCCTCTGACTCGACTGAGTGACTCGCCCTGACTGACAGACGGAACTCCCTGCTTCCTCTTGAGGCGCAGCATTTATTACGTATGGAATAGTCCATTATGTTATTATGGGTAAGGTCCCTTAACACATAGGGTATTGTGTTGTGGTGGTTGAAAATGACGCCTTTACCATGTGCCTAAATCGGCCGATTTTCTTGAATCGCCGCATTGAGTTTGGTGAGTTGATTGCAATTCTTCATTACAGTTAGCGTTTTGCCGGCTAGAAGAAGCTCAATGTGAATTATCCCTTTTGCAATGATACCAAACGAACAGCAACGACTTCATTGGATGCAAATCCGCTTTAGTCACGAGATTTGCATATTCACATACTTGTTTCCAGTTCCGTTTGCGTCGAACGTTATTATAAACGATTCATTTTTCCTCACCTGGGAATATTCTGCCAAAGAACGTCTCCATTTTCGTGGCGTAACGGCAAAGAAATCACCGCATAAACACGTTCGAACTTCTTCTGCTCGGTCTGTGGCACTCACGCGTCGAGTTTGGAAACGAAATCGAGTCTCTTCAAATAGCGAAAAAGTAGTTGTGATATAGATTCTCTAACACTTAGCGATCTAAATCTTCGGTTTATCTCCGATGTTGGCAATCAGAGCGTCTTCATCGTTGTCGGAAGGTTCCCTGAAGCGTTGTTGGTCGTTTAATGTTAGAAACACCGTGTCAAAATCTACCAAACCATATTCTGACCACCCAAAGAACCGGAGCGAGATTTACTGAATGATTCCTTCGTAAGTCCGAAGCTTATTCCTTTCCGAAATTCGTAGAATCTACAACTGCACATGTCATGGAATTGTTTTACACAAACTCATTTTTACATTCAAATAATACAAATACCAGATTTTAAAGAAATCATATTCAATTATTTTTTTAATTTTGTTTCAAATTTAATATTGAAATTTCTATCAAGCATAAGGCTAATTCCCTGGGAATGATTGTTGGGATAATTTAACTCCTAAACATTCACTTGTGATATGAGTTCCAGCCTCTAGTAACCATGATATCGAATACTTGGGCCAGACTACGTCACAGTTCGTAAACACACGGGACACCTGTTATTGTAACGGTAATATTATCGATCTTCTTATATGGAAACACTCAGAATTCATTGACCGAGCTCCCGCGTTAAACCTTCACTCCACGTCTAACGGGCTAGGATCAAAGAGTCGTAGCTGTTCTCATTTCTAATGGTAATGACTATATTATCAATTTCCATATATGGAAAAATTCGGTACTCACTGACCGAACAGCCATTGTTACTTTCAGTTAAAACTTATATATATTTCTATTAAAACAGATTCGCCAGACAATAGTTTTCTCAAGCCCGTTAACTATTATAGCTCTTTACCGTATTGATGGGTGTTTATTTCCTAACTTTTAAATTTAGGTAGTGTGTAAAGCCAACATTTTGATTATGACAATGCTTTCTCTAATTACATCTGCTGTCTATTTTATTTGTTGTTGATGTTGAAATTTTTTAAGTGAAGACTTGTTTTCTCCCATTTGGTATACAGTTCTTTGTTTGTGATTCTGCATCGCCAGACCACGAAGTTCGAAAAAGAACATTTACAAAGAGACATATACAACAACATATAAATACCTCTGACCCATAAATACTGTATTGAGAGAACCACACACATATTATGAGGTGTATGCAAATGTTTCCAGCGAAAAAAACTATTTAACCTTGGCGACCAGCATACCATCATTTTTAGTAAACATTTTATTCTCAATCAACTGAGTTGCCGATTTATGAAATCTACGACCTCGAGTAAGGTCAAGATTCTATCTAACTAAACAAGGATTTAACGTTTCTGTTGGTTTAAATAAATTTTGGCTTATGATCATATTCACAGAGCTTAATTGAAAAAAAAGCCACAGAGAAAACAAAAGAAACAAAAATCAGATATCATACTAGAATAGAAGCCACCATTTAATAGCCTCATCTTCTTTTTTGACTCATAAACAAGTATTAACATATGATAAAATCCGAAGAAAAAAAAAGGATGTGGATTTTAAATTAAACTCGAGACGGCGTAGTGTAATTATTTCCAATACGGCAAATTAATGGATTATTTTTTTTTAATTTTCTGAGTAATTACAGTCGTTCAAAATAATGAAATTTGGCTGATTATCTAATAATAAATACAGACATTTTTATTTCTTTTATCTCAAAATTATTAATTCATAAACATTATTCACAAAACAAATAATAAATAATTAAAAGTGTATGCAATCAGTTTTATTATTATTGAAATCGCTTTTCAATTTGAATAGAATTGTTAATTATACGAGTATTTGAATTCTGTCATGTCGTTTGATGTCTTTATTTCAATATCAATAACATAACATTTGACTGTCAATAACAATATATTACAACATGCATATATTAAAGACGTACAAGTAATTATACTCATCATTAATTCTGACAGAAAAATATTGCATTTAACGGTTTTATCGAGCCTGTTACATGATCATAATTGTGTGCTTCCTGGTGATGATAAGAGATTTTACAAGTGTTTGCTTGCTCCAGACTGACCCACCAACCCTGAGACGACAGAAAATTAATCATTTATGTCACTTGTCAGTAATTCTGCCGATATTTAAAAAAAAAAAAAAAATTAACGTTAAAAATCAGCCTGACATCTGTCTAAAAATTGGTAAATTCAGAAATAAATTTATTTGCTTATCATAATTCCTGCACACAATGAACAGTTATCGTAGATGTTCGAAATGTTTGCCTGAATGTTCAAAACAAAAATGTAAGCGTGGTAACCATGAGGTAGTGGCTTTGTGGATGGTGTCAAGAGGGGTTTTATTTCAAGCTTCAGTTAAGTTCCACTTTAATGAATCAATATCGACTATGACACAGCAACGGATTTGAGAGTGAGTTAGGAGTATACTCCAGATAGGGTAATCCATAACATTCAGATCTAGGTATTTAGAGGGCCACTATGATGGGCCAATTAGAACTGATGTATTTTCTCGAAGAATAATTTTATTGCTTTTTCTTGGGCACTCGTTAGACTATTTATATTGCTCGGACTGTTTTCCTCATCTTTATTGTCATGCCATGAAATTTCTGCCGTTGTACGCTCCGGCATTCTTCATGGGCCCATGGATAAAAGCATTGGTTGAAGTAATCCAGTGACTTGGCCAAAAGTGTTGCGAGTTCAATACCCGTTCACAGCAGAGGTGAACAAAACTTGGAGAGTTGGGTTACTAATGGGAAATAACTGATACTGAAATATCCAGATAATGGCATGTGGAACGAGAATGATCTACCTCGGCGAACTTAAAGGGTTCGATTCGAAATTCCAGTGTATATCACCTGAAGAAGGCCAGAGCGTACAACGGCTGAAACATCATGAGTATGACGATAAAGATGAGAACTATAGTCTGAACAATGTAAATAGTTATCAGCTTGACATTCACTTTTTATTTTTACGTTTCAAGATATTTCTTCTCTAAGTGTGAAATTCAATGTAAAAAGTTTTCAAAGAAATGTTTAAAAAGTTAAAAATTTTTTAAAGAATTAATGGTATGTGTTGGATGCTTAAGAGGCACGGCAGAATAGTGGATTACGGTTCCTATTGAGGAATCGGAGATCAGAGTACAAATTTCAGTCAAATTCATTGCATTCACTTACGTGATAATATTTTTGGGAGACCTGTGTATTCAACACTTCTCCACATCTATGAATAAAATTGTAGGACAGATTGCGTTCAATCTGAATATAATTTGGTATTCGCTCATTCTCATAAAGTAAAATATATTTTCGAACATTTATGAGAGACCTTCAATAAGGCACGATGTGACACAAAGTTTATGTGGTGTGTCCATATCCATATGAAGCAAGGGCAAAAATAAACCAGTCATGTCGACCATTTTATACTAGTCTCCTATATTACGCCAAAATCAGCATGAAAATATTCGCGATGACGAATGCCATATCCTGTCACCATGGGATGACGAGTAAATAACAATTGTAGTATCTGTTTTCTCTTCATTTGAGATTGGAGAATACACCCCGTAGCGGGTGTTCCAACCTTACGACAGTACCTTCCTCGTCGACCTATTACATCGACCCCACTTATTGCTCCCTCGTTTTCATTGAGTCGAAGTGTACCCTACACGGCCCAGGGATTGAACTCACAATTAGCATGTCACCAAATTCGCGAAAAGACGCTTTACTCCACTATAATATTGTCCTGTAGACAATTAAAGAAAGAGAACGATTGCAAATATTCTGACGAGCTACATTCCTTAGTTCCACCATTTTAGACATTCACAGCTAAGGCCTGCTATGCTACGTACACTGCTGTGAATCATCCTCATTCCATTCGTTTTCTCTTCAAAAGAAGGAAATTCCACCCAGGCAGATTCTTTTCCAAGAACCCCTACGATACAGAACATACTCCTGAGATGATGTTTTCTCGATTCCTAAAGGCTTAAATTCTTCTTGTCTCAGGTTAACCGTTATCCCTCTTACATAATCTCATAAACTACACCTTCTTTCCTCGTATTCTTACGTCATAAGTCATCCCCTTCTGTGTCTTTTGGGCCTTTTATTAGGTGAAAGCAATTAAGAAATAATGTTTACATGTTGAATAATGTTATTATCACAATTTGTTATTATCAAAACATTTCAGGCAATAGCCTGCATGTAAATAACGTAAATTGTGATAACGCCTCAACCCTGAAATTCTGACAGAAAAAAAGGGGAAAGGAAGTTGTGGAGAACCATAATCATCTAAGTCTTAAATGGACATAGGTCAGAGATAGATAGATAGATAGATAGATAGATAGATAGATAGAGACAAAGAGAGAAAGAAAAATAGAGAAAGAGAGAAAGAAAAATAGAGAGAGAAAAAGAGAGAAAGAAAAATAGAGAAAGAGAGAAAGAAAGAGAGAGAGGGAAAAAGAGAGAAATAAAAATAGAGAGAGAAAAAGAGAAAGAGAAAGATAGATAGATAGATAGATAGATAGATAGAGGGAGAGGGAGAGAGAGAGAAAGTGAGAGAGAAAGAGAGCGAAAGAGAAAGAGAGAGAGAGAAAGAAAGATAGATAGATAGATAGAGAGAGAGAGAAAGAGAGAGAGAAAGATAGCGAAAAAGAAAGAGAGAGAGAAAGATAGATAGATAGATAGATAGATAGATAGAGAGAGAGAGGGAGAGAGAGAAAGAGAAGATCGAGTGGATGTTTAAGAATGAATAGAGTAAAACATCAAAAATATGACATTTTGAATTCAGCTTAATTATCTCTGCTAAGATTGGACCACCGATTTGTCTTTATCCAGCATCCATCCGTTTCTATATCAATTCCTCTTTCTGGTTGTATGAGCAATGCTCTATTCCGTGGGCAGTCAATTCTTTTGTCTAAGTAATTTTCCATCTCTTTCGACCCTTGCTTTCTGTGTGCACTCGCTCTCCTTTTGATATACTCAGAACTTGTCAAGTATGTATTCATTTCACTTCGAGTTAATGAAATTAGTTACAGATGATTGCGGGTCTGAGGATTAGGTAAATGTTGAAGGTTAAATATTCACTGTTTTTCATTACTGCAAAGAACTAAACTATTTCAAGTATTTACACTTGAATAATTCATAGTCCAACATCTGGTCAGTGTCTCTACGAGAACTGATGGCAGAGGTCAAGCATTGAACAGTTTTATTTGTTTTCACATTTTCGTGACATCTACTTACTTCAGTTCATGGATTGAATCGTGCCGTTTAAAATATTTAGCAAGCACACAAGCTTATATTTTTACAAGCAAATCGATTATATATTAGTTTTCATATTTGACTCAACTTGAACCAACTCCACTGATTTCAGTGTGACATAATTTATACAAAAGAATAAAAGGAAAAAAAAAAGAAAAAAGAAAAGAAAACTAAACAAAGTGCAACAAAATATATTATTTAATATTCTATTCTAGAATTCTACTCTAACATGAAGCGACTCTAAGGCGAATATCAGTGTGGCTTAAGTTATTCAAAAGGAAAAAAAATAGAAAAATTAAACAAAGAGTGAGAAAAATGCGTTAAGTAATAGTGTTCACATTTTTTACTCCATATTAGCATCCTGGGCATGACGATAAGCTACATCCAGGAGCAAGGCTTCTGATTGGTGGATATATTTTCATGACACTACTCAAATAATCATCCAAATTCTGATGAATAGAGCGCGCAGCATCACCAGACCGGAAGTAGAACAAGAAAATGTGAGTTCATTAAATATACTGGAACAAGGCATTCCGTATTTATGCTTAGAATGATATCAGAAAAAGCAATACAAGTGCAGAAGGATGTTTCCTAGACTATGCAAAAGAGCTTGATAAAATATATCATATAGAACTCTTGAAACTGTCAGGCAACTTTGACATATTTGGGAAAGATGTTAGAGTAAGCAAGATCCTATACCGGCATCAAACTAGCTGCATGTGTATGGAATGTGAATTCAATAAACGCACAAAAATAGAAAGGGCGAATAAAACAAGAATGTGGCTTTTCACCGAACTTATTCAAGCTAAACAGTGAGGCGATTCTGGGAGAATTAAAAATCCTACCAGTGTTCATTATTGGCGGCCACGGTCTTAAAATATAAGATATGTAGATGACACAGAGTTGATAACAGACAAAGAAAGGAAACTGCAATAACTCTTTCAAAAGTTAGTGTCGGAAATCGAGAAGAAAGAAAACATCAGTTGCAAGAAAACAGAATGCATGGATGTTAGCAAAAGGAACAGTTCAACATGCAAATTATAAATTGGACATACCAAAATCAAACAAGTACGATAATTTAAATATCTGGGAAGTGTTGTAAAAGAAACTGCGACACTGAAATCTAAAGGCACATTCCAAAAGCTAAGCAAAGTATGAAGAAAGAAAATCGTTATAAAAAAAGAAAAGAGTACTGAATAGTTACGTAATATCAGTCATCCTATATGGTAGTGAATGCAGGACAATTTCCTCACAGACGAAGATGAGATCTGACGATACATATATGTGGTTCTACAGAAGGATGATGAGGATTCTATGTACCGAAAATGTGAACAATGTCGAAGTTTTGAAGAAAATGGAAGCAAAAAGTATCTTAAACTTAAAGTCAGGAAGATAGATAACTTAATGAGGAAAGAGGGCTCAGAAGATCCGATACTCACAGGAGAGATTGATGGCAAGAGTAACAGAGGAAACAACACATCACCTAATTAGTGAGCTTAAGTAAATGGACTGCGGAACAAGGTTTAGGAGATAACAAAAAGGCATTTAATAATATCCATAAAGGAGAGGCAATTATAGAGAGCAATGATCAACTACGTGCTGAAGGGATACGGGCTATAGAAGAAGGATGGAATATAATTTATCACCCATAAAGCGATGAAGATGATGATATATTAGGTTGGTGCAAAATAATATCGTTTTCTCACATAGTAACATATTTGAGAAAACGACATTATTTTTGCACCAACCTAATAATAACAGAACATGATAAGAAGAGTCAGGTAGATACTGAAGATTTTTTTTGTTTGTTTTTTTAAGCGTTTCACCCCCAAGCAAGGCGGGAGGCCACTAGGACGCAAGGGGTTACAGAAGAGTTGGAGCAAGATCAGATAGGAGTGATAGAGGAAATGATGAGGAAAAGGATAATGGATAGATCAAGGCAACTGAAGATGTCGATTGACATTACATTTGAATATTTGGGGATTACAGCTCTAAGTGAAACTGGAATAGGGAAGGGAGTTCCACAGGCGAGAGGTGCGAGACATGAAGCTATTGGAGTAGAAGAGATGGCTACATTTAGTAGTTTCGACAGTGAAAGGGTGAGAGCGGGGTGCCAGCCTCGTAGGGCGCTTGAATTCCTGAAGTCTGGGAACCAGCGAATACAGCTCCTCGGAGAAATTATCATGAAAGTATTTGTAAAAAAGACAGAGAGAGGTGACGGCGCGTCTGTGAGAGAGCGACTGTAGACGAGATGCCAGAACGGGGCCAATTTTATTGTATATCCGCCTCTGGAGCATATCAAGAACCCTGAGGCAAACAGAAGGAGCTCCAGACCATGTATAGCAGCAATACTCCAAGTGGTATAAATAACCGATTATTTTTCAACATATTTAATATATGTGATTCCTACGTGTACTAATTGAGATCTTGCGCGGGATTGGTGGCACCTTTGTGCCAGAATGCGTTCAAGGTAAAGAACCTGCTTGAGAGAACAACCATTGAACATGATGTGAACAGAGAGTCTTTGTTTTACATTTTTTCTTTTTCGTATTAGATGATTAAAAACATGTATTAATACACTGAAATGTATTTCTTTTCTATTTCGTGATTCAAATCTAATATATATATATATATATATATATATATATATATATATATATATATATATATATATATGTGTGTGTGTGTGTTTGTGTGTGCGAGAGAGAGAGAGAAAGAGAGAGAGTATGCGTACATGCATTAATACAAAATAAAATCCCAAATCGCCTCACATGAGGAATAAGTTTATTTTGAGCGATGAAAATATAATTCGTCAGTCTTATTATACAACCGCAATATAGACTGAGTGTCGGAAATGGAAATTTAATTGTGAAAGCTATATATATATATATATATATATATATATATATATATATATATATATATATATATATATAACGTCGAAAGACTAATTCAGAATATACCTTTTTCATAGTTTCTGTCAGACGAAAGGCACGAGACAGTAGTCAGGGGAGGGTGGAAGTTTTTTTTTCGTTAAAAGTAAGAGCTTTTATGAAATTAAACCCGGGTATTAACCTTCTGACATTAAATTGGCTTTATATGAAGAATGAAATGTTAATTAAAAATCAAATGAGGAATATAAAGGGTTTTACAAAACATTTTCAAAATAAATTATATTTGTATTTTTAAGTATAACTTTGTATGTTTAAAAATAAGTTGTTTTTAGATATACCTTAATTTTAAATATAACTTTTTTTACTTTAATCTTTCTTGAAATTTTTATTTTTGAATATATAATTTATTTTATCTTAATATATATTTTATTACTAATTTTTAAATATAACCTATTTATTTTTCTTAAATATAAGTTATTTTTAAATCTAATTTTACTTATTTTTAAATATAACTCATTTAAATATGACTTTTATTTAAATATAACTTAAATTATATCTTATTTTTTTTTATTTATAACTTGTTTTGGGAATATGCATTTGTACTTTCAAGTATAACTTTGTATTTTTTAAATATACATTTATCTATATATTTAAAAAACTCTTGTAAACCCCTTTTTATTCCTCTCTTAGTTTTAAATAAACATTTCATTCTTCATAAAAATGTCATAATATCATAAGATTAATATCCGGGGTTAATTTTATAAAACCTCTTCCCTTTAACACAAATACCTTCCACCTTCTCTTGACGAATGTCCCCTGTCTTTTTTTTTCTGTCTAAAACTACGAAATGCACACATTCTGAATGAGTTTTTCGATATTTTTTCTTTTATAGGTTTCACAGTTAAATTTCTTTTTCCGACACAAATTCAGTCTATACCGGGGTTGAATAAGACTGACGAAATAGATTTCATCGATCGAAATAAGCTTACTCCTCATACTATATTCTCAGTTCTCTATCTCTCTCTCTCTCTCTCTCTCTCTCTCTATATATATATATATATATATATATATATATATATATATATATATATAATTATTTATTTAAAAATATGATTCCAACTCGCTACATAAGAGGTCTCATGTTTCAAAACAAGAGCCGAAAACTACAAAATAATATTTGAATTAACTTGAGTTAAAGTAGGCTCTGTTCCATCTTCAAGCGAGTTGGAATCATATTTTTAAATAAATAATTATATTTATGCTCTACTTTCGTATCGAGAACTATTTTTTAAAAAATAATAACAAAAATACTAAGGAACTTTGGATTATTTACCAAACAAGTTTCTTTCCTATTTTCTACAATATTTTCACACACACACACATATATATATATATATATATATATATATATATATATATATATATATATATATATATATATATATATATATATATATATATATATATATATGCATGCATTAGTACTTCCAAAGATCAGTTAGTCAGTTGTGTGCGATCATGTATCTTTCGAGACATGACTGACGAGGCAGCTCTTTTTCCGCAGTAGGTTGCCATTTCTTTGTACGTTAGGCCAGTTGCCATTCACGGCGATAGAAACAAGTCTTTCTTGTTATTTTCCCATATCTAGTATGAAAATGAATAGGATCCATACGTTTTCCAAGGGTATTAGCATGCAAGCGTACGTAACGGATTCGACTGGAATTCGAACTCGGCTCTCCAATTACTTAATCAGAGCCGCTATCCATTAAGCTATGAGTTAAAGTGCTAATGCTTCGAATGGATTTTTAAAAATTATAAACCTTTCTTGAAGCTTTTATTTTCATTTTCATTTCAAGCAAATAGTTTAAATTTCATATTTTCAATAAGAAACATTTGAATTATTTCAAAACGAAACTTTGTATTATTTCAAAACGAATTTAAATTGATTGGAATTCTTTTTTAAAATCGATAAAAAATGGCGTATTTTAGCGGAATTTGCAAATCAGCCAACACAAAAACTTTTGGAAATAAAATGCATCGTTCTGAAACTTTATTTGAAGATTAGCTGATATAAATTTTAATTAATCTGATTAGAAGAAAATATTAAATTCAGTTTAAAATATCACAGAAAAGCATTTTCTAGCACCAAGGTAGGCATTTTATGAGGTGTTAACTATTATCTTGATAGACTTTTACGTGTGACATATCTCTAAACGTTACTTGGCGAATATAACGGTGAATACTGTTTTTATATAATTTTCAACTACCCAGTAAGCTTTAAAAATATTCAGATATTCTAAATCAACTAATAGTTTAATAAATTTTAGGTAATTTTGGCTATAATGTAGTATAGTTACCGCTCTTATTTTCAGATAACGTCGTGTATGAACGCCCGTATTTACAAAAATAGACGATTTTATTCAGACACACAGGCACGCACGCACACACACACCTACACACACAGGAATCATAATACTTTTTAAAATACTGGGATTTTAGCTTTCAATTTCTGATTAGGAAATATATATTTTATTTAATAAGTATATCACCTAACTTGTACAAATTAATACAGGTTTCTAAAATATTTAAATATTTTTCAATTAGTATAATTAAATTATAAAAATGAACTTAATTCTTGTAAAAAAATTATTATTCATTAGATTTTTTCCCCTCAAGGTAATGCTTATAATATATATTAATCATAATGCAATAAAACGTTTCTAATAAAATAATGCCTTAGATTTATTACATTTTTTACTTTACAACTCGAAGCAGATTTTCTGTAACTGGCCTCCTGTTTTGCAAAAACTATATGATGCATTAAATTCTCCAATGATTTCTGTTAATATAAACGTGAAGCCCTACAAAAATGAATATCTCAAAATCTCTTAAATTTTAATAAGTGAAAGGAAACATGTAGAGAAAAAAAATTACCAAGATTTTCTAAAACAGAAAAATAAATTTGATTCATTGTGAATAAGTTTTGAATGCTTAATTACAATCCATAAAATTACTTGATTTTTGCAAGTATTTCCATATCAATGTATTTTCACAGAAAAAGCTAAAGTATCACAAAATAATTTATTATCCCCGCCAACGATAAAAAACAAAAACAAAAAAAGAATTTTTAACCAAAATTTTGTTGGCCGAAAAAGGAATAAAAAATAATTTTTACATCAAACAACCTATGAGCTTGCCTATAAAAATAACAGAATATTTTTCTTTTATTAAGTATGGAGCATATTTTTCATCATTTAGTCGAATTTTTTAGCTATATTTGCAGTTACTTACTATAATATCGAAGTATCCTCGGAGTAATTTCCTTGTTTAAATTTAAATTTTATTTACATCAAAGGGGGAAAAATCAATGGGGGTGTTTGTGCCTCCCAGGGCTTCCCTTTGATCAAAATGAAATATACTTATCCAAGTACCCTGGATTATGTAGTTTGAGAATATATGGGGTTATGGGGGGGTATATCTCCAAAAGCCTAGTAGAAAGTTCGATAAGAAGGAAGCTGATGGACAGAGGCTACAGCTTTATATATAGAAAGATTATTTTATTCTATTTCTATCTAGTGACAGTTGTCTATTCATTCTTATCGACTACAATCTTATATATATATATATATATATATATATATATATATATATATATATATATATATATATATATAATGGACTCTCCTCTCCCGTCGGTTTCGACGTATGAGGATCTGCCAGCTTATTGATTCAGTTATGAAAGTTTATGCGCTAATCTTAAGTGGCATTTAAGACCCGCTAGTGATTTACAAAGGAGGCCACATATGAAGCAAGTGCTAGGATTGTGAGATGAGATCAGTGTTAGATTGGTTAACCTTTTAGATCTTGCTCTCGCTTCTTGAAGATGATTCAGACAAGCAGATTGAATATTGCTGAGTCCACTAAAACATAATCAAGGTAAACCGCCAGAAAACCCACACAAGTGATATGATTAAAGTGGTGAAGGCTTGTGCATAATATATATATATATATATATATATATATATATATATATATATATATATATATATATATATACCTTTATCCGTTTTTAAAGACTATCATATATCACTATCAGATTTTTCATCTTTATTTAATGGTACTTAGAATCTGACATTATAGATCTGTCTAAAGATTATTATTTTTTAATCGAATTTGCTACAAAAAAGGAAGTAAAGCCACTAACAATCAAGATGTTACTGGGGGGTGCAAATTAGAAAACAGACACATTATTAATGACCAAGAACAATAGAAGAGTGATCACGAAGTCAGTAGATAACGATTGCCATTTCATTTCACTTTTTGAAGATTGAAGTTGACTGGAAAGCATGGAAACCGTGGGGTGTTTTACAAGCGAGAAAGGCGAGAAATAAAAGTTTTAATATGAAACTTAGGGTTATATCAATTCAATTTATGAGACCTTATTGTCAGTCTAGTACAGTGCTTAAATCCACAAATTCTACGCACGATAAAGAAGCGCTCATCCGAACACTTATGAAATTATTTATAGAAAAGTCACAGGAACGTAGCAACTTTGCCGCAGCGTGTAAGTGGCTGAACCCGAGATGCCAGATCAGGACCAATAATATTGCTAACTCTTCTTTGGATTTTATGAAGAACCTCTAAATATATACCACCAAATGTGGCAGAAATGTTCGAAGAATGGACAAATGCTAGACTTATAGATATGTAAGATAGTTTCTGGAGAGAAAAATTGTCTAGTGCAGCACATTGAACAAACATTCTTAGCAGTAAAACTAGCCACCCATACAATACAGTCTTTCCACTTCATGTCAACGTAGATTTTTGGTCCGAAAAGTTGAAACGGCTCACTCCCCTGTTGGTTAGCATTAGACATGCTGATGGAAGGCAGGAAGATGTTTCTCAGTTGATTATTAGAGAAAAGTTTTGTTTGGGAGCCGTTAAAATTAACAAGCCATTCTTTGACCCAACAGACTGTATGTCATTTTTTTATATCAGCCGCCAATTTGATCTTAATATCTAATTTATTCGTTATGACGATAAATTTAGATAAAACCTAAAAACAATAATGGTAACTAAAAGTGCATTCAGAGAAAAAAGGGGACTGGCAGAAAAAAAAAAACAAAACAAAAAAAAAACAGTATGATTAATTTCTCGGAAAGAAGATTATTTTTTAAACTCTACGTAAATCAGATAATTTTACGATTATATCGAACATTTTGGATATCATTAGTAATAATCTTCTTCTAGACTGTTTTTCAACCACGTTGACACAAGCCAATCTGCTCAACTATATAACTTATAGTTGGTGGAAGAAGCGATATCTATAAACATTCCTGAAGAGTATTTACCTTACGGTGTATGTAGCGGAACTCAGCTGTAATTAGAAGTTCGATGGCCGGATTCCCGTTCCAAGCATTACTTTCAAATACTGTAATAATTTATTAACTAATTAATTAGCTAATTAATAAATGTACCTCATGATGGAGGATATATTTTTATATTATTATATCATTTTTTATAGATTAGAAAATGGAGAAATTATAGCTGTATATCTAGAACATTCTCAGAATTAATCTGTAGAAAAAGACAATATGAATAAAGGAAAAAAGACAATAGGAAAACTATGTGATTTTAGCCGGCGTGTTTTGTCTACTGCGGACTTTATCAAGGCAAAGAACGGGCGAATTTAAATCGTTTAAATCGTTTAATCTTTATCTACTGTCTTCTTGATTCTACCGCTTTTCTTATCCTCTCTTCTTAATAATGTTTGTATTTTCCTTATCGTTTCACACCCACTGACCTCGTGTGACTTAATGGGTATATTGTTTGCTTGGGGTGAAATGATTTAAAAAAAAAATCACATAAATATACAGTGTAGGCCAAAACTTTGGTGTTATCATCTGGATTTCAAAGAATCGCCTGAAATTTGAAGGTTGCGCGCCCTTTTCAAAACTCGCTGACTTCTGGTTAGAATGACTTTCTATTTCTGAAGAGGTTTATCATATATTGAGTAACAATAATAATAACAAAATTAACAACATTTTTGCCATTCCTTTGCATAAATCTACCTTACCGTTTAATGGTAAAATTAGATTTGGCTGATTTTAAATTTTAAGTAATCCCCTATCTAAAAATTTAGACAGAATGCACTAATGGATTAAATAGTATAAACATCTTAACTTTGTAGGAGTTAAACCAAAGATGGTGTGAAATATACTAATTCCTAAATCCAGTGTGGAGGGGTAATATTCTGTCTAAGTAGTCCACTACTATCAGTGGTTTGCCTACTTCACGCCGCTGGCGATCATTGTATTTTGTTGATGTTTTAAATATTACTATTTCATTTTACAACGTCCGTTTTGGTTATTCCTCATTCAGTAACTCTTCCTAGGTTACAACACTGACTATAACAAATAACAGAAGGCATATTACTTGTGGACTTTCAACAGCAGAAACAACTAAAGTAGAAGAAATTAATGATATAATCTAGATGTTGATGTCTCACTTGACTTCAAACAAAAGGAATTGAAAGAAACCCGATCAGTACTGAAAAACTTGAGTGAACTTGAAAAACTATTTTCCCGGAAAAAAAAAAACTGTTTAAAGAGTAAATTTTATCTAACAATAGTAGTGACTACTTGTATAATGGATTTCAAAAGTTTTCTTATAAGGGAACGGCTAAGATTACAATTATTAGGTTGGTGCAAAAATAATGACGTAATAATGTCATTTTTTTACGTATTTTTTAACGTCAAAAAGCGACATTATTATGTCATTATTTTTGCACCAACCTAATAACATTAGCTTCATATCATCAGCTCTTTCTTTATATCCCACACAAAAGTCAAATAAATTTTATGAAATTTAATAAAATAAACTTTATAAAATATATTGGATTAAAGCTTTCGGATATTTTCAAAATTAATATGTCTTTTTATGTAATTGTTAATCATTTTTTTAA
The DNA here is from genome assembly GCA_963932145.1 of Acanthosepion lycidas. Lineage (NCBI taxonomy): Eukaryota > Metazoa > Mollusca > Cephalopoda > Sepiida > Sepiidae > Acanthosepion > Acanthosepion lycidas. The sequence continues at coordinate 27,937,920 of OZ010579.1, forward strand.
TTAAAATAATTCTGTTTTTCATTGATGTGCATTTTGTGAAAGCTGAAATCTCTTTGCTTGATGCATGCAGTTAATTTTAACGGATTACTGATCAATGATAATAACAATCGATTCCTATCAGTATGTATGATTGTTCATTAGCTAATTATTGGATATCGCTAAAAACTTTCTTTAAATACATTTTTTCAGTGAATTTATTAATATGGAAAATAACGTGCAACAAATACAAAAAAATGGCCATCTGGCGAGTCACGTTATCGCAAATAATCTCGAAATAAATTTGACGTGGATTCCAATGAGATAAAACGGTTTCACGTAAGTATTCCTCAAATTTATTTGGATGATAATCTATATCGATGTGTTTAAATATAACTTGTGAAAGGGTGTGCTAAATTTGAAGTTAATTTCAATGAACTACACCAGATGACCGGGCCTCAGTTTCCATTGTTTTTCAATCAACACGCCTATAATCGTAAGGAGACGAAACAAAGATTTTGGGATTATATTGAAAGTAATTGCCTCCATAATTGATGCTGGCGTCAAATTAAATGTATTGTTTTGTAATATAGTAGCGATATTTCACGCGTAGCTTAGATGTGGCACAAGACCGAAAGTAGGGAGCAACCAGTGAGGATCGAACTCACTACTCAGTCGTAATTGTTCTAGACAAGCTTGCTAACCATTACAATGCCTCGAGGTGACCTTGTTTTGTAATATGGTACAGGTCACAATCTATATATATATATATATATATATATATATATATATATGCAATATTTTCGTTAAAACGAATCGAGTTCTCTCAGCCAATTTGTGTTTATCTAAAAATAAATACGCTTAAATTCGCCTTCATCCGGCTTAGGGATAGAATCTCCAACTGACGTCAATTCAGCCGGGTTTCGTTTCTAGCTAAAGCCAACCGCCACACTGATGAGCTGTGATACAGCGAAACAGTCTGTCTCTGGATGACAATATATATATATATATATATATATATATATATATATATATATATATATATATGTGTGTGTGTGTGTGTGTGTGTGTGTGTGTGTTTATGATAAATTTACGAAACAGTTATTGGTCAGAGTTGAATTATACCAGGAAACTGTTCTATAAAAAAGGGCACACTACGCATATAAAGAAAATAAAAATAACGTGCAGACCTTTTAAATTTAAACAATTAGGAAATCAGCCTATGGTCCTACCTTGATTTCAACCTTTTGGTGTCTTCAGTTGATTTAGGCGAAATGATTTCCTAATGCTTTCTTATTCATATATGTACCCACAACATGGCGTGTAATAGAAGATCAGCATTAAAGCAAGAATATTGAAATTGTATTAGAGTTGGAGCAAATAAATCTTGCATACTTTCATGCGGGTTCGTACGAACTCAAAATACTTTTTAGTGTGTAAACATCATCGCATTATTATCTCTCATTTAGTGGATTTGTTTGATCTGAATATATTATTATTGTTAATTTTTCCACCTGGCCCACTTTGCATATATCGCTACGATTGCTGTAAAGTTTAGCTCTTAATATTTTCTAGTTTACAGTTGGATGTTTTTTTATTTTTATTTTTTATTCCATGGCTGCCTGGTCTGGTATAATTCCTAAGGCTTTTGAGCATGAATGGCTTGGGATTATACCATCTCTTCTTGAAGCTGCCTTCAATAGACTCCCCGTATATTTTGCTCTGAGCATTTATAACCTTTACTACGACTTTATAAATTAATCCTTCCGTTTTGCAAACTCCATCCAGTGGACATTAAAGTTTATCTCTGCAGTTACATGTTTCAGTGTTAACGATATCTTGCTGCAGGTTAGCTTAGAAATGTTTGGCGTTTGGACATTTTATTTTAGTTTTCAAATTACTAGTAGAGCAATAGCTTAATTTAACAGCATTTTTATTAAAGTTCTTGTGTATTTCGGAATTTTTAGAGAAGTCTTTATTAAGCAATTTGAAAAATATTTGTCTTATTTTACATTGAAACTCTAAAGTAAACGATGGGGGTGAATCATGTTTGTGAGGGCCTCATACTCAACACGGAAACATACATCAAGTACCTTGATGAGGTAGTGCTGCCCTGGGTAAAGTGGGTGGTGGCTTGCAAACCCTACATTTGGCAACATGACACTGCATCGTGGCTCACAACAGGAGAACCTAATCAAGGCTTCAACTGCACCACCCCTTACATCTGTCCCCATAACCCCAGAGACTGCAAATCCTTTGTTTATTGTTGTGGGGAGCAGTTGAGAGAGAGAGAGAGAGAGAGAGAGAGAGAGAGAGAGACACCAAGAAAACGTCTTGTAACACCAACGATGAACTTAAGAGAAGGATTATGGCAGCATTTACCAAAAAAAGGGATGCAGGAGATTCCGAGGTTGTCTGAAGACCTTGCTCGAAGCCAATGACGATTTTATTGAATAAACTTACTCTTTAGTACTTCAAGATATTTTTGTGTAATTTTGATAAATATGTTTGTTAAAATGAGACGTCAGTGCTATTTTCCTTTTTGCTAAATTTAGACTACAATTTATCCATCGAACCTTGTGTGTGTATATATATATATATATATATATATATATATATATATATATATATATATATATATATATATTTATAAATAAAAAGAAAGAACAGTAAGATATATAATCCGGTGTTCTTATAGATATTTTTATTTTTACAAAATAGTGCTTAATGTAAATTTACAGAGCATTAATATTATAAATTAATTGATTTAAAATATGTCTTTTCACTACACAGTTCTAACCATGTTTCAAAAGTGAAGCTGAAAGCTCCGAATTTCATTTTGTAATTAAATTAAAGACATTAGTTCCATTTCATCCCCAAGCGAATTTTGGAGTAACTTATTTATTACTGGGTTTTAAAGACAACAGAAAAATCATAATTTACGTTTCCAAGGATTCCGAAAAACCAATTCAACCAGACAAGGGGTGTTTGCGTGTTCATTATGTCTGTATTTTTTTATGTATTTTAGGGGTAGGGATGTATTGAAAAATACATCCATACCCCTACCACAATGTAACTAATAATTGATACATCAAAATACAGACTTAATGAACACCCAAACACCCCTTGTCTGGTTGAATTGGATTTCTCGGTAACCTTGGAAACGTGAATTATGATTTTTTCTGTGTCTTTAAAACCCAGTAATTTTAAAAGTTACTCCAAAATTCGCTTGAGGATGAAATGGAACTAATGTCTTTAATTTAATTACAGAATTAAATTCGGAGATTTCACCTCCCATTTTTGAAACACGGTTAGAACTGTGTAGCGAAAAAAACATATTTTAAATCAATTAATTTTAATATATATATATATATATATATATATATATATATATATATATAAATATATATATATATATATATATATATATATATATATATATATATTAAGAACTTTAGTGTGTTATAATGGTTAGCAAGTTTGTCTAGCTTGATTAACTATGACTGAGTGCCTCATACTATTCACCTTGTGCCACATGTTAGCTACGCTTAGTTATATATATATATATATATATATATATATATATATATATATATATATATATATATATATATGATGGACTCTCCAGTCGATTTCGAATTATGAGAATCCGACAACCTCAGTTAGGTTTTATGTTTGTATCGTATGTAACACATTTAGAGCGCCGCTAACCCGTTTTGCTATCAATGTCGATTTTTGTGCAAATCTGTGCAAACAGGGCATTACAGAGCTTATCCAGCTTCAAACATTTTTTTCATAAAACCTCAACTTCTATTTGGTGCAATCCACCCACGCACAAGTCTTTTTCCAGCGCCTGACCAAGTCAACATTTCCCGCTTTTTTTTTCTTTGGAGCCTGTCACGTGATTACGTTGATTATAAATACCAGGCCCAAGTTCGTTCTCTCTCTCTCTCTCTTTTTGATTTCACTCGTTTACGAATATGTAGCTGTAAAAAAAATCGCGTCTCGATCTTTTGCCGGCGGATGCTATGAAAATAGTTTCAGACATGCACGCATACATTTACGTACGAAACATTACGAACACTACAAGCCAATTGCAAGCATCAACATATTTAGAATTATTCAACTACACGTAACAGAAACTTAATTACAAACATAACGGAACATTCACTTCTTCAACTCTTCTGAAGCTAACAGTTTATCAACATTTTTTCAACTTTACAAACGTCCTGGGTATGACGATAAACTACGTCCGCGTCCTGGGTATGACGATAAACTACGTCCGCGTCCTGCGTATGACGATAAACTACGTCCGCGTCCTGGGTATGACGATAAACTACGTCCGCGTCCTGCGTATGACGATAAACTACGTCCGCGACCTGTGTATGACGATAAACTACGTCCGCCTCCTGGGAATGACGATAAACTACGTCCAACAACAAGGCCTCAGATAATGTTTTCGGAAAAATAATGTTGCCAGCTATACATTTTTTGGAAAAAATAATGTTGCCAGCTATACGTTTTTTGGAAAAAATAATGTTGCCAGCTATACGTTTTTTGGAAACAATAATGTTGCCAGCTATACGTTTTTTCGAACAATAATGTTGCCAGTAAGCTCTAGCTTGCTAAAAATGTTCCATACAAAATAGGCATTTAAAATTCATATATTTGGCATATATATATAAACTGGATTTGGCATTAAATAACCCACATTGGTTGATATGCCATAAAACCCAAACAAACAAACAAATCAAATTTACAAAATTCTTTCAACTCTCTCACAGTGAATATTTTGAGCGGCAATTTAATTCAACTTCTTATGATCTCAGATAAAAAATATTTCATTC
>OZ010579.1:27945242-27950242 GCA_963932145.1 Acanthosepion lycidas
AAGGACCGTTATATATATATATATATATATATATATATATATATATATATATATATATATATAGTGTAACCCGGATATAAGAGCGTTGTCGGGGCCGGAGAAGAAGTCTCTTATATCTGGGTTTCTCTTATATCCGGGTTTGGTCTATTTTGTTTAGGCAAGTTTAGGCTCTAATTTGTGACCATAGAAAATGTCGCTTATATCCGGGTTTCTCTTATATCCGGATTTCTCTTATATCCGGGTCTCTTATATCCGGGCTACACTGTATATATATATATATATATATATATATATATGTACAAGCACAGACACACACAAGCATACATATATATATATATATATATATATATATATATATATATATATATATATATATATATATATATATATGTGTGTGTATGTGTGTGAACGCGCGTGCCAGCCTGCACGACAGATCGGTCTAATCTCTCTGTCTATCACTGGTCATAACTAAATATACAGTGGGCTCTAATAAGTTTTTAGTCACCCTTAATTACAGTAATTTTGGCTTGTGTAATAACATATCTTTTTTTTCAGACAACACCGTATTAGTATCAAGCTACTCTATTCTATGAACGATAGTTGACTTATATTTTGCAGTGAAAGTTCGGGGAATTAAGGATATGAATGAATTTCAACGAGTACAAATAATAGGATGGCATCAGTGTGTCAAGTCAAATAGAGAAATTGCTAGTTTTTTTCCACGTTAATCATCAAACAGTTAATAATATTGTCAAGAAATTTAATGAAGAAGGCCATTGTCGAGGGGAACAACGTTCAGGAATACCAAGCATCGAGTCAGAGTGAACAAAAAGACGCTGAAGTTGGAAGTAATGAGAAACCGTCGTCAGAGAGTCAAAGGTGTCAACAGCATGGAAAGACTCTGAAAGAGCTAGGCTATCAAAGATGTGTTGCGAGAAAGTAGCCCTTGATTTCAGATGTTTAACAGGAGAGGCGTATGGAGAGAGAACTAGAGAGTAAAGATTATGAATTTGGGCAGTGTCTAAATTGGTCAGATGAAAATAAAATTCTGCCAATACTCAAATTAGAGACAGGTATATGTTTGGAGAAATCAAAATGAGACTTGCATCACGGAATGTTTGCAGGCAACCGTGAGACATGGATGGAGTGGGGTAATGGTGTGGGGCGCTCTCTGGTTTGTGTGGAAATTTTGCTGATTCTTGATAATGAGTGGTTTAATGGTCCAAAATACTGTCAAATGTTAGAGAAAGGGCTACTCCCACTATTGGAAACCAATCAGTTTGAAAAGAATTTCTAACTTTATCAAGAAGATGGAGCGCCATGTCAAGCGAATAAAGTAGCCTGGAAGGAATAGCAAGCAATCAAGTCACCGTAGCCTAATGTCTTGACATGAATCCAATAGAGCATGTTTGGGATCACCTTCACCGAAAATTTTGAGAGCATACAACTAACATTACGCCACTGGTAACCCTTAAAGAAATATTACTAAAGGAGTGACAAAATATGGATCAAACGATTGTTGATAACTTGATCAAATCCATGAAAAATTGCATACAAGCACTGAAACTATCAAATGAAGGACCTACTCTATACCAGTTCCAAATACTCTTTATTTATGTTGAGTAGGGAATATGTAATTAAATTTTAATATTGTATGAAGTTTATTTCTCCTGGCTAAAATCTTTCTTAGGCCACTGTATATTTCGACAAATTACTGAATAGTGGAAAACTTTGATATCTTCAAATCGATTTGAAATAGTGAACACCTAATATTATATATGGTTGCCTTTGTATAATCCTTTAGATATTTAATCGTAGATTTGATTAGAAAATTTGTAGCTTGACTTTTATTTTTTAAAACATTGTTACTCATATCAGTCGACTTCTAAATAGCGTACTGTTGTATTCGACAGTTTTATAAGTTAAGACATAAAGCTGACATCACCACATTTACTTCATGCATAGCCTCTTAACACCGGTTTTCTCTTAAAAACATGGCTTTCAAATAAGAAGACAATCTATAATAGTCTTTGTCCTTTTCTCCTCCCAACTCATATATCATACAACATCGATAGGTTTAAGAGTTTTCGAAGTATTCATTTTTCTTATTATTATCTCAGGTACTGATTTCATCATATTGCGTAATTTTTCCACTACGCAGAACACATTAATATGCCTATATTTGAGCTCACTGAAACAGTGATGAATTCTTTTTTGACCTCTCTGGGTTAAAACAAAGTGTTAGGAGCTTTATGGACATAAGTATAGTCTGGATTTGATATCATGTCAAATGTTAATTTACAACGCTAGAAAAAAAAAGAAGAGGAAATTATACATCATTGCATAGATAACGAAATGTTGATAGAGATTTCTACATTTATTTGCAGGTGTTAGCTAAGGCCAATATAGGAGAAAGATAGAAAATTTAAAGTAAAACATGTTATGTCTTTTTTCTATCTCTCTATCGATAAACTTTTGATAAGAAGGACAGCAAAGGTAGATATCATTTAGTTCTATTTTCCTTCATATATTCTTTCTATCTACGATGTGGTCGAGTGGTATGACCGGTGGTTTCCAAAACGATGCGGCGCGCCTAATAGGTTCGTCGGAACAGGATAGCAGGTGAGGCGGAATGATTGAATGACAATCAATGATTTATAAAAGTTTTAAAAAATCCTCTGCCAAATTATAATGATTTCAACATTTCAAATATGATTGGGTTACTTCTAAATACCTGCATGAGTCCCTGTATAAATTGTTCTAAATAATTGGCGACCAATTTTAACATTGCGATATTTTTTAATTATATCAACTATTAAGAATGTAGTAACTAGTGTCCGCAAACTGGAGGAAATCAATGATAATGTTTTAACTTCGAATCTGTGTTTACCTCCCTTCAATTTTCTCTCATTTTTATTTTTAAATGTATTTTTATCACATAAAATTTGGTGAGCGCGATGTAATTTTCATTTAAAAAATGGGGCCCAGAGAAAGAATTCTACAAACCACTATAATATAAAATTGTAGTCAACTTCCTTTCATTTAAAACTGTCAAATACAGCTTTATTTATTAGCAATATCGCTTGACCCATAAAAGTTCATACAGAATTTTAAAAGATTTAAATATTTATAAATTATTCTAATTAAAATTTTAAAAAATTAAAACGATTCTTGTAAAAATATATTATTCATCGAAATACATTTTACTCTTAAGTCAATAGTGATTATGATATATCTATTCAGAAAAGCAACGAGAAATATTTCTAATTAAATAATATCTTAGTTCTATTGCATTTTTTTTTATTTTACGATTCGGAGCAGAAAGTCTCTAACCGGAGGTCCTCAGTGACCCACAAAACTGATGGCTTGTCTTCTTAAATAATGTAAGCATTAAGCGGAATAAAAAAGAATTTCTCGAAATTTCATAAAATTAAATAAGTGTAGAATAAGACAATTAAAAAAAAAGTATTTTTACAAGAATTCTAATAAAGAAGCATTGAAGATAAATTTCTTACTTTTGAGAAAAATGTCCTGAAAGGCTCATTAAAATTCGACAATTATCCGGGTGTTTTTTAATCCATATGTTTGTCACTGTAAACCGACGATCAAATTTCTCTTAATAATTCCTAATCTTTCGTTGATGTCAGAGAAACAATTTTTTAGCCAAAGTTTCGAATTTTCTAAAAAGGATTAAAAAATAATTTTGACATCCTAAAATAATTTGCTCTTTCCTCTTAATAATAACACAAAGATTTCATCGATAAATAATTGTTTGAAGTTTTAGACATTTCATTTAATCCTGTATGCCTATGAGATGATTATGAAGGCTCTACATGACTGTATATATTTTCTTTTACAGTTTATAGTAAACAGACTTTGAACGCCCGACGTGGCTCGTGTAACTTTGCTATGTTTATTAGTATGCAACATAACAAATGATTCGTCAGTGGAACCAAAACTATATTTATTTGATAAGAATGACTGGATCAGTTTGTTTACAGTTTTATATAATTTATATAAGAAAGTCTAGTTTCGAAAAAAATATGGGGTGTAAAGTGATGCTAAGGTTTTGGGTTGTAACTCTTCTTTATAAATAATATTCACCAACAGTTTTGTTGAGTTACACGGGTTCAAACTCTTCCATATTAGTTGCAGGATGTCTGTGATATGACAAAATGCCGCAAGTGTCGGCTTCAAGAAAGCTTTATTTAACTGAATATATAAGGTTTGTGTATAGTGTCCTTTTATAGTCCCAGTAAATAAAAATAGCTCTCTTAAAGAGGATAGTAAGAAAACAAGTGGAGACGACACTTTATTATTCATAATAATCTGTTCATCTGTGTCTTACTGAGATTGGTGATATTTTAATAAAGAATAAGCAAGAACCTTTCCACCAAACATCTCAACTTATCCAGTAGAACAATTCCGAAAGAATTAGAAGTCATACAATGATTCATTATTGTCGGCTACTTAACAACGTAAGATATGTAGATGACATATTGAGTATTGCTGACAGAATATGGAAAAGGAATTATAAGAAATCCTACAGAAGGAAGCGAACAAAAGTGTGAAGACAGAAACGAGAGCACCCCCCCAAACAAAAAAAAACAAAAAAAACTAGAATTTGTATTTTGGATGTGTTTTAACAGAGGACGGCAAGTGCAATAGTGAAATCCGATGGTGCATTGCGATATCATTCATTGCATGTAATCTTTAAAAAATAGGAAATTATTGTAAGTAATCTAATATTTTATTAAACTTTAGTTATTTTGGGTTTATATTATTTCTTACGGAGACTTTTGTTGAGGAAATATTAGAAAATTGCCAATAATATTTATAATTATTATAGTTAACGCACTTATTTTCTCCTAGTATCGTAAATGAACAACCGTATTTAAAAAAAAAAACAAAAAAAGGCACGTTTATACACAAGCTAAAAGAAATTAAAAAAACTATTTTCATAATACTGGGGTCACTGAAATGTGCTCATCTTTTATATT
>OZ010579.1:27955242-28040242 GCA_963932145.1 Acanthosepion lycidas
TAGTAAATTTTTATTTTTACGTTTGTTTATTTATATAATGTTCAGTTTATATTAAAACCCTAATTTATTTTTGGAGAAGTTAAATATTTAAATTGCTAACAAGCATTAGATCTAATTTATTTGTAGTGTTTTTAAACATATAAATTAATATTGAACGTTAAGATCTATATTTATCTAAGTTGCTAAAGCTATACTACCCCTCTCCTTCCTTCAAAACTCTGCGTCCATCTCTTATTTCTATTTTACAACTCTCCCTTCCCTCCCTAAACTCGACCATGTCTCTCAAACTATTACTCACCACCATGTATGCCCTTCAAAAGTGTTATTTGTAATTCATTTTGTCACGCTTGAAAGCGAAGTCTGAAGATCCAGAGAAAAATAAAATCTCTGATGAAATAAGTTATATCTAATGGAGCATTGAAGTGGTCTGTATTTTCTTTAAATTATATATATATATATATATATATATATATATATACTAATTATTAGGAGGATTTGATAATTATATTTAATTAATTCAACCTGTCATAGTTTCAATTCTGGGTAGTGGGTGCGCACCGCTGATGAGTCCCAAATATAGGACGAAACGGCCGTCCAGTGTTTTCTGCATTCTGTTGAGGTTTCTGTCAGACTCTATGAATTATATATATATATATATATATATATATATATATATATATATATATATATATATATATCCTGAACATTTGGTTCATGCATGAAACAGACTATCACCTATTGGTGTTGACCACAGTATCTACTTTTATATCTATATTTTTTATATCTACATACGCACGCACATCTAAAAACATGCACACATATCGCATGATGAATTTGTTCATGGATGGAATAGATTATCGCCACTCGGTGTTGAACCCAGTATTGACTTTTATATTTATAATTTTTAGATCTAAACACACACGCACACACACACACACACATATATATATATATATATATATATATATATATATATATATATATATATATATGAACAAACACACACATCATTTGAAGAATTTATTCATGGATGGGACAGACTATCGTCACTCAGTGTTTATATCAGTATCCACTTTTATATTTATATTTATATATCTATATACACACAATAAAAATACACACGGGAGTATATATATATATATATATATATATATATATATATATATATATATATATATATATATGTGTGTGTATATACAAGTATATGATTGGTGTATATGGAATGAATTCCAATAACCAACAATTACTGTTCTTAAAAGAGTGCTCAATACAAGGTAGAGCAGATATAATTATTTATTTAAAAAATTTCTAACATAAATATGTTATAAAATCACTACAAAAATAGCCATTTTGTTTCAACACCCTCGGTGTCTTATCAAGTGATGATGTTGAATGTAAAATAAATCGTTTTAAAAGTTTCAAATTAATTAACAATCCTTTGCAAGGGGAAAACGTTGTTACAAAGGCTAGATGGACCAATCAAAACACAAGTATAGGAAAATTCAAAAAGCTTGATAACGAAGTCATGTTATAATATCTATTCAGATTTTTAAAAAAGAATTTATTCCAACCAATAATTACTAAATTATATGATAAAATTTAATATTAAAATTAAAAACTGCTAATTACAAAATCAAAATTTAAAATTTATTCGTTATTAAGTTTACAACTATAAAATTACTGAGGAGAAAAGAAGAAATATATATGTTATTCAATTTATTTCTTCATTGAAGTTACTTTAGCTATATTTAATATCCGGTCCTTTTAAAATGTATACATTTTATTCCTAATAGTGTGTGAATGGGGTCCTAAACTCACGCGTAAAACAAGCGCAATCAGATTCTAATATATAAGCACCAAGACATATTTATACATATATATATACACACACAAAAAGAGACAAGACAGAGAACATCTTCACGGTCTGTCATGAAAAAAAAAAAAAAAAAAGAGGAAGTGGGGGAAGGGAAACCAACACACACGTACATACTTACACAATTAAAAGTGAATGCACTTTCCATACACATAGATACCTATAAATACATGCACACACATCCACAGACATTGACGCAGACAATCGGATACCACAACCGATAATTATTTAAGACAGAAAATGTCATTACATGAATGCTAACAACTTATTGAAATATAACTATATATACAAAGATAAAAATGATTAAAAATAATATTATTTAATATATTAAAATAGTGTATGTAAATATAAAATCGGACATCAAAGTCAACACCCATCGGTAACTACGATGTCCACCTCATATACATATATATATATACACACACACACACATACATACACACACATATACGCTTATATATATATATATATATATATATATATATATATATATATATATATATATACACACACACACATACATAAATATACATACATACACACCGAAATATATACACACAGACATACATAAATATACATACATACACACCGAAATATCTACACATACATACATAAACATATACATACATATATATCTCCATGATATTAAGTACACATACACATACATACATATATACACATATATACCCACAAATATACACACATATATGTGTACACATACTCACATATAAATACATATATACACACAGCAATACACAAATATAAACATATATACACACATACACTAACCCATGTGGCCGTAATGACATACCCAAGTTTCCCTAACTACACGTACACATAAAGAATTTCATATACAGTAGGTGTCAACATACATATATACACAACTGCTAACCTACATAAGTAAACACACACACAAATATACATATATATATACATACGCATACATATATATATATACACACATATATATATACATATACATATATAGATACATATAGAAACATGCATACACATGACTTCGTTATCAAGCTTTTTGAATTTTCCTATACTTGTGTTTTGATTGGTCCATCTAGCCTTTGTAACAACGTTTTCCCCTTGCGAAGGATTGTTAATTAATTTGAAACTTTTAAAACGATTTATTTTACATTCAACATCATCACTTGATAAGACAATGAGGGTGTTGAAACAAAATGGCTATTTTTGTAGTGATTTTATAACATATTTATGTTATAAATTTTTTAAATAAATAATTATATATATATATATATATATATATATATATATATATATATATATATATATATTTATAGGCCATATCTCTCTCTCTCTCTATATATATATATATATACATATATATATATATATATATATGTGTGTGTGTGTATGTGTGTGTGTGTGTGTGTGTGTGTGTCTGTGTTGAAAATTAGATGTCAGCGTAGAAGAAGGGCTAACAAAGTATATCTTCCGTTTCTCGGCTTGCGATGCACTCGTTTCGGAATTGAGCCTATAGAAAACGAGGACGTTTCACTAACCCTGATCGAATAAATCTTCCTGTTCCACAAAACCGTGCATTATTGAACCGATTTTGCCTTCACCTTCCTAATTTATCAATGGCAAACGTCAGAACTTGTCATCTGATTAAGCTTTGGCTTTTCACATGGAATGACACTTGATCTATCCCCGCAAACTAATCGCGAAGTTTCGAGTTTCGTTCCCTTCTCTTTGCTTATCTTCCCTACCCTCATTCATTTCCTTCCGACGATATTGCAACATAATCAGTTTCCATTGGTTAGCTGGATCCAGCCAATGAGCATCTCACGGTTCATACCGGGGCTGAAATGAAGTGCGTATTTTCACAAGTTACCGGAGATTGGCTATCAATATTTCCAAACTTCAATTACTTACCTGTCCAATGCATACAACAATGGAAGATTCGATAATATAAATGCAGCTTCTTTTCTTGAGAATCTGTCTAGATAGGAGGGAACGGTGTTGGCTAAAACAAAACTTGTTTCCTTAATCAATACTGAGCTAGTTTATACCATTTTAGAATTGTTTACATATAGCTATACATTATCACAATTTCAGCATTTGCCAATGAAGTTATCATCATTATTCAGTTTTGATTGGTATTTCTCTTATTTTTCTTTTCGTTTTTATCGTAATAACCATACTTTTAACCATTTCAGCGTTATACAGATTGTACTACCAAATGTTATTAGTCATAATGGCAATTGTATTTCTCAAATGAAAAATCTCAAATACTATATCATTTAGTATGATGCATGATTGCCTCTTGGCTTTCAGTTTGCTGTACTAATATCATAAAAACAATTTGAAAATGAAAATACAAAATGAGTTGCATTGGATTGGCTTGGTTGATTTTACGACCTGTCAAAAAGTTTTGATTCTCGAAATCAATATATTTTACAAATTATTTGATTCTATAAGCATTTACATAATTCGCTCGTAGATAAATATCGGTCGTTGGCATTTGAACATTTATATAAGTATTTACTGGTTTCGGCTTTAGGCAAATAAGTGTCGTATATATTTGATTTGATAAGCGTCTACTTAGTCCAGGAATAGATAAATATTGGTCGTATATATTTGAGTCCATAAACATTTACTTAGCTCCGGAAATAGTCAAATATTGGACATTTATTGAATCTGTAACTACTTATTTTGACGGTCGATCCTTTTTTGTTATAGCGGGGCGCACAATCTGCAGGGGACAAAATCGGCGTCTTTCGGGACCCCATCAGACACCGCAGTATAAATTTGTGGATAATTATATACTGTTTTATAAACTATAACCTGTCATATTGTTCTTTACGAACGGCCATCTCATAATCCTTCTCCTCACCCTAGCAGAACGAGAGACCTACCTCAAATCTTTTCGTCACTGTTGGGTTTGCGGCAATTTGCTGCTGTAGTCGGGGCTTAAGTCGGGGAGCGAATTTCGTATTCCAGTCGATTTCGTTAGATTTACTTGCGCACAAATATCCTTGGGAAAGTTATGAATCCATCTCTTTCCCCTCAGCTATAGGTTAAATAGAAGGGCAGATTGGATTCTTTCGCCTTGATAGGTAACCATCCTACTGCAGAAGGGCATGGCCACCTATTGCGGGAAAAATATCTACCTCGTCAGTAATGTATCTAAAGAGACATGATCGCACACGCGTGTTAACTGAGTCGGCTTATGTATTTTAAAGGAAAAGGCTAATTTAAGATGAACAACAACAAATCAGGCAAAAGGTTCGAAGGAAACCCCCATCTGTAATGTAAAGAACGATAACAGAAACTGGTTGTGAGAAACCTATTTTATTGAACATTTATTTTGATAGATATATTTTATGTATTTCAACCGAAATGCCTGTTCCGTAACTGAATGGCTCTACATCAAGAAATGTGTAATATTACCATTAACATTAATATTCTACTTACAAAAGATTGATTCAGCTGATTCAAATTTTCATGGTAATAATTTTACTGATCATCTTCCGCATAAAAGTTTCCTGTGGAAAAAATAATAAAATTGAATTCGTAAATAATTGCCTGCAGTCTGAACCCATCTCTAAGGAGATATCCCATGAAGTGTCTTTCTAAACACGACCGGAGTATAATACAGCATATTTTACAAGGATCATATATTTTAATAAATCAACATTAAATAATGTATTTATGTCTCTCTGTCTCTATGTTATATTCAGTGTTATTTCATATCGTTAACACTATTTTCATCGGACTGTTTATTGCCATATTCATGACGTTTCGGCCATTGTACGCCCAGGTTTACTGAGGTGATATTTAGTGGAATTTCAAACCAAACCCTTTATTTAGTCAACGGGATAGATTGTTCTAATGTCCACATGATAATGACTTTGGGTATCTTAGTTTCAGTTAATTCCCATTCTTTATTTAATTATAAGTTAATTTGCAAATCTGCAAGTTTTATCCCGTCTGCTGTGGCCAAGAAATGAACTCACAACTTTGGTTCAAGTCACTTTTGGATCACTCAACCGAGGCTTTTATCGAATGTGCCTTTTATCAAGAGATATCCAAAGGTGTGGCACGTTGAATTAGAACAATCTACACCACCACCACGTGGATTAAATAAAAGGCTCTGCTCGAAATTTCAACTAATATCACCTGAGGAAGGCCAGAGTATACAACAGTTGAAACGTCATGAATATGGCAATAAAAGTGAGGATAACAGTTCGAACAATGTAAATAGAGTAAATAGTTAAAATACCTCATCTCAGAAATATAGACAGATTTTCATATTAATTTAATATTTATTTTAATTTGTGGTTGATATATGATAATAGCTTTCTTCGGTGTATTTTTATTCAAGAAAAATGGCGTAATTTTCTGAATTGTTTCGATTTAATTGTACTGCATGCAAATACCATTTGGAAAAAGTGTGAATCCGTCACTTCTCCGTGAAGCTGTGGGTGAATAACTAGATAGAATGTGTCATATAGATTGGGTGTCAACTGTTCTAAGAAACGGCCATTCTGAATTCAAATATTTCACTTACAGGTTAAGTAGCTTAAGCCACGTGTATTTAGCCAGGTGTGGTGAGTACGGCTCCAATTCTGAAGACATAGAAAATCAGGGAGGGATTCCGCCAAGAAATGAGAAAACTAATGTCTTAATGCTCTTTCATCCTTGTTACATTTTTTTCTGTTCTAGAAATAAGTAAATGAAGTATGAACAGTTATAAATTTGTTTATTTACGCTATTTATAAATTGGAAGCAGGTTGGGTATTTCTATTGGTGATATTCTTGGGCATTAAAGAATCTACGTTTGGAAATTTGAAAAGTTTTACAAGTTTAATAAAATGCTATATTAAGACTTTGTATTTATTATCGTATTAGCCTATGTCAAGATTGACTATATCTGCTGTAAATGCCTAGATAGATAATGTAGAAAATAGTGCGTGAAAGCAAAGATAGACAAATAGAATTATGCATTAGATTGAGACTTAGATGCAGAGGTTTAGGTAGAACGTATAAACAATTTAGAGATAAAATGATTGAAAAATGATAAACTAAGGAAATAGACCATATTCATCGATTTAATATATATATATATATATATATATATATATATATATATATATATATATACAAGGATGAGGTTAAAGTAGTTCCAACGAGAAAAAAGTGCGTATATTTAAACGAAGAGAAATATCGCGAAAGTTTTTGATTGTATTGTGGATTTTTTTATTATGCTTTATTTTCCATAATTTTCCTAGAGATGTTTCTGGTCTCGCGACCGTCATCAGGTAAAGAGTGGAGATTTCCACATATTATTAAAAATAATTAATTTTTTTCTCTTTTATGTTTTTCGATGTTAAATATTCTCGATATGAGACATCCTCTTTTTGTGTATTAGTAATCCGAATGTCTTTCTTGAACTGGCAATAAAGAGTTCTGCGCGAAGGTTCATAAAACAATAAAACATTATATATATATATATATATATATATATATATATATATATATATATATATGAGAGAGAGAGAGAGAAGTATGTATAAATAGACTAAAATAAGTAGACTGAAATATTTATATATATATGAATAGAATTCAATTCATAGGTAGATAGATATGAATAGAATTAAATATAGAAATATGTATGAAGAGAATGGAAGAGATAGATGCAGATATACATAGATATATAGATTAATAGGTAGATATAAAGATAGAGATATGATTTGAATTTAATATATAAATACGTATGAAGAGAATTTGATAGATACAGAGGAATAGACTGAAATATATAAATATATATGAATAGAATGCAATATATATATATATATATATATATATATATGGATTGAAATATATACTCATATATGAATAGAATTCAATAGATAGCTAAATATATATGAATCGACATATACAAATATGTACGGATACAATGCAATAGTTAGCTCTAGATTGATAGATAAATAGAGAGATAGATAGATATGCTTAGACTGAAACATATAAATATGTATATATAGAATGCAATAGATATATATGTAGATGGATAAATGTCAATAGAACGAAATAAATGAATATATATATATATATATATATATATATATATATATATATATATATATATATACTGCGATAGATAGATAGATAGATAGATAGATAGATAGATAGATAAGGGGAGATTGAGGTTTATATGTTGAGGTATTGACAGAACAAAGAAATGTCAAATATATTGATTAACTAAGGAAATAAATGGAACAAATGTTCAATCAGCTTAATAGCCGTCTATCTAGTTAGATACGTACAGTGACAATGAAAGTTAGATAGGTAGACGGAAATGTCATTGAAAGAGGAAGAAAACTGTAATGAAACCTTATATTGCTGTATTTACATGACATGTAGTGTATATAGACAGATCTACTTAATAAAAGAATATAATATGCGATCACAAGCAGAGAAGAAAAAAGTAAATACTTGATGAAAAGACCACAGATTTGCACTCAGCATATATGCATACGTCTACTTTCAAAAATATTTATCAATTCGTGCATTTTTTGGTATCCCTGGCATAATTTATATTCAAAAATAGACCTGAGAGAAGAGCGATCTGCACTTCATCTAACCCTGTTTGATCGGTGACGCCCTTCGTGGCCGATATGGTGTAAATCATATCGGATCTAATGACGGTTTCTCCTGCAAAAGTGGAACGCAGGTTCGACTTCTGATGGAGAACGCATATTTTTCTCTATTTCTCGAATATTCAGGCCGGTTGATGAAAATTAATAAATATGCTATGTATTAAATAAACGGAGAGTCTACTGAAATATGGGTATCGACTACAAATAACGTTTAACACACACACACACACACACATATATATATATATATATATATATATATATATATATATATATATATATATATTAAAAGTAAAAAATTCTGAGGAACCAGGCAAAACTACCTAGGTTTCACCTAAATGGATATTCAGTGTAATACTGGCTTAAGAGGAAAATAGCGGAACAGTATTTATTGATAAAACTAGATAAGACCATAACCACGTGAAAAAAAATAAATAAATAAGACAAGCACAAAATTGGGTAAGTTACTTTATTGATCAGCCGATAACGAGACAAAAAAAAATTGAACTTGGAACTAAAGCATTTGTCGATTGGTTTCGTCTTCTTTTAATATTCTTGATTTTTTTCTTGTTTTATTTCTAATTTGTTTCCTCAGATACCGATTTATTCTACTGCAAGTTCAGATATCCGAAGTTTTCCAAACGGCTATTACTTTTTTTATAATTTTAGCTCTAGGTCGTAATACTGAGCACTTTTTAAAAGCTACCGTTATGGAACAGGTAGACTTTGGTTATTCCTTTAAGAATATACAGTTACGAATTAGTGTTAGTGAAGAACATAGAATCCTTCATAGTTAATATGAGATGGAAAGCCTACTTCTTCTTTAATAATAACCAGAATACCCACCAAAAAGCTATTGAAACGTATGGATTAGTGAAAATAATAAAATATAGAAACATTACCAACACTAAATATAACAACAAATCAATAGAGAATTGAAGAATATTAATAATAATAAAAAAGTCTTTGTTAAAGCAGGCAAATCTAGTTTTTATATAAGGTAAGCCCCAGAAAATATATCAATACGCTGCATAAAGAAGTGAACAGACATTATAAAAAGGCATCCACTAACCTAGAAATAGAACTTAAAAAGGAAACTAGCATCCTATGCAGCAAATTTAATTTAAAAAACAGAATATAAAAAAAAAATAATATAAAAAAATGTATTATAACACTTAAGAACCATCAAGATGATTTCCTAAATAGCCCAGAATGCCGACTAATTCACCCTACTAAAACAGAGATGGGTAAGATTAGCAAAGTAATATTACAAGACATATGTGAATCATTATGAACATTCTTAAATATTAACTTATGGAGCTCTACTCGTGATTGCATAGAATGGTTCAAAGGTTACGATAAAAATAACGAATGTTCTTTTATAAAATATGATATAAAATAATTGTTTCCATTATGGAAAAAAAAAACTTTTAACGAAGCTTTAGAGTTAGCCAAGGAATATATGTCAATATCTAATTATAAAATAAATCTCATTAAACATTGTCGTAAGTCACTGTTATACCATAACGATGTATTAGGGATTACAAAAAAAGAGATAACGGTAATTTGGACAACCCGATGGGGGCATATGACAGAGCAGAGGTATGTGAATTAGTTGGGTGCCACCTACTAAATAGTTTAAATAAGTATATTGATCCTAGTAACCATGGTCTGTTCAAGGACGATAGGTAAATAATAAATAAATGTACCCCTAGAAAATGTGACGTAATTTGTAAGAAATTACACTGTTTATTTAAGAAATTCGGATTCAAACTGGATATAGAAATTAATTTAAGAGTCACTCACCGCGTAGATGTTACACAAGACCTACATGATGCTACAACTTCACCATAGAGAAAAAAAATAACCAACAACCACAATATATTGACGTAGGTTCTAATCACCCTAAACATATTTTGAAACAAATACCTAAAGGAATTAACCATAGATTGTCCATTAACTCATCGGATAATAACATCTTTAATAAAAATAAACAAATTTATGAAAAAGCTTTAAAAAGTAGTGAATACAGAAGTAAATTAATATATATCGACATGAATAATTCCCCTAAAATGCAAAGTAAATACAAAAACAGAACTAGAAAAGAATTATGGTTTAATCCTCCATATATTTTAGCAATTAAAACAAAAATAGGTAAAATGATTATCAAATTACTTCAAAAGAACTTCACACAAACAAATGTATTACATAAATTTTTCAATAAAAACTACGTTAAACTAAGTTACAGTTGTATGCCTAACATGACTAACTTAATTAGTAAGTATAATAGGTAAAAAAAATCAAAGACAAACCACGCACCAACCCCTCTAAGTGTAACTGTAGAAATAAGGACGCCTGCCCTGGAGCGGGCAGGTGCCAACCAGAGTGCGTGGTCTACCAAATCAAAAGGCATAGAAAAAAAATTAATAGTACTAATAAGAACACTAAAGTTTACATAGGATCCACCCAGAGCAGTTTAAAAAAAAACGTTATTACAACCACCTCAGTAGTTTCAATTACGAAACCTATAAACATAGTACCACCGTGTCCACATATATTTGAAAGATTAATCAAGAAGATAACAATGGTCCCGTTTTGAAATGGCAAATATAAAAACAAGATGTTATAAATACAAGGCAGTTGATAAGTTTTGTTCACTATGTATGAAGGAAAAACTAGCTATCGCTAACCATAAGGAACTGAAAAATTTATTAAACTAAAAATCGGAAATTCTTAGTAGGTGTAGGCATAGCAAACGCTGGTTACTAGAATAGAGGGCTTTTTTTGTCTCGTTATCGGCTTATCAATAAAGTAACTTACCACTTTTTCTTCTTGTCTTATTTATTTTTACTAAATTTTTTTTTTCACGTGGTTATGGTTTTATCAATAAATAGTGTTCCGTTATTTGCCTTTTTAGACAGCTTTACCCTGAAAATCCGTTTAGTTGAAACCTAGGTAGGTTGCCTGGCTCCTTACGATTTATTTTAGTCTATCACTCTACTTAGCGTTTTGAGCACTCTACGTTTTTTGACCTTTTATGGTTTGGGATTTTTTTATTTGGACTTGGAACTTAGGCACTAGACGATTGGTTTCGTCTTGTTTTAATATTCTTGGTTCTTTCTTCTTTTATTTCCAATTTTTTCCTCAGATACGGATTAGTTCTACTGCAAATTGAGCTATCCGAGGTTTTCCACACGAGCACTACTATATATATATATATATATATATATATATATATATATATATATATATATATATATATATATTATAAATTAATAGACTTAAAATATGTTTTTTTCGCTACACAGTTCCAACCATGTAATTAAATTAAAGACATTAGTTCCATTTCATCCTCAAGCGAATTTTGGAGTAACTTTAAAAATTACTGGGTTTTAAATACACAGCTAAAACAAAATTCATGTTTCCAAGGTTACAGATAAATCTATTTTGCTAAACTAGGAATGTTTGGGTGTTCAATATGTCTATATTTTAATGTATCATATTTTAAGTCTATTAATATATAATATTAATGTTCTGTAAATTTACATTGAGCACTATTTTGTAAAAATAAAAATATCTATAAGAACACCGGATTATATATCTTACTGTTCTTTGTTTTTATTAATATATATATATATATATATATATATATATATATATATATATATATATATATATATATATATATAAACATACATACCCTGGTTCGAATCTCATCATTATCGATTTATCAGACCTCTTGACGTTATTGATTTGGAGGGCGTATGGGGTGGAGATGTGGCGATGCCAGCGCGTGGCACCTTTGGAAAGTGTGTGAAAACCATATAAGGGGGTGACTCAAGTTTTGGGTGGACGGAACACTTGTGGGCCGTCGATGGCTCTGCTAGCACTAAATCACAAATCGTGACCGATGTTTTTAATCGTGCTGGACTTGTTAAGATTGTTGATTAAGCTAGATTACACGCTCATTTTCAGAAAATATAACTTATGTCCGCTCAGCAAAGTTGCAGTATAAACCAGAGTAGCCTCAAATACGAGTGGCCAGCATATATATATATATATATATATATATATATATATATATATATATATATATATATATATATATATATATATATATATACCAGTTAATATAAATATATCAAATTATGCATATATTTATGTCACTAAACGCATGGGTGTATAAAATATTTTAAAGCATATACCGCCTAAACTTTGTCGACCAATACTCTTCTCTCTTTATTTCTCTCTCTCTCTCTCTCTCTCTCTCTTTCACTCTCTCTCTCTCTCTATATATATATATATATATATATATATATATGTTGTGCGAATATTTACAATTCTGTGCACTTCCATCATTCTTTTCTTTCAAACTCTTTGCCTGTCTCTCCATATGTCGATTTTTCTGTTTCTCACTTTTCAGATATTAGATTTTTAGTTATAGCCGAAGGGCTCTCCGTCTTCGGCAGTCGGCTTTTAATTATCAACTTTCATAGCCCGTAAGTGCCAATTAAATACGCCTCGCGCGCAACACTGCGTTTCCCGATTCATCCCACCTTGAAGATTCTGACTAATTTTAATGGAATTCCTTGGCCAATGGGCCTTTTGCGACGCGCTTAACTACATCATATTTTTTTACCCTTCCACTGCATCTTTGGGCTAGCCAAAAATCACTAGGCATCTGCAGAAAAAAATGTCAAAATGATATTTGAAAAGATGCACACGCACACAAACACACAGATGCGCACACAGAAGCTTTTATAAAAACGTGCAATTACACACAGATTTTTATTAATACGTACATCACGCCTATATATCTATAAGTGCGTACATCACATACACACAGGTTTTTATATATACGTGCATCACACTCTCAGATATAGAGCTTTTCCATAAATACCTATATTAAACACCGAGATGATTTTATTAATATGTACAGCGAGCAAGGAATTGTCAAGTATGGCTAAAATGTTTCTCTTTGTAACGCATACACAGACACACACAAGACTCAATGAACTTCTGGGAGTGGATGAAAAGGAAACGATTCTAGAAGGAACCAGAAACCCAATCCTAACAGCAAACAAAGGATAAAACCTGACTCCTGCCGAAAGTAGCAGAATCGGGAGCGTCATCATCCTGCTCTCTGGTGGCAGTGGCTGAAATGGCTGTGAAAGCTCAGGCCACACCTGAAGAATCGTGAGAAGGATTGAGAGATTAGTGTGGGCTGTAGATGCGGTTGATGAGTCGGGCCCTCCTGACAGCATGTGAAAGATCCAGTTCAAAAGACCGGAGAGAAATGAGAACCGGAATATAAATGCAATGTTAAATATAGGTGTAGACGAATACTGAGTTGAGATAGCGATAATACTATGCAGGAGTTTTCTTTTTTATATATTAAATAGTGTTATTTTTATGCGTATATATTTATTTTTCTATCCATTTCTATATATTTTAGTGTCCTTTTTCCTTATGTTGTTCATTGCTGAATATTTGTTTATCTATTCTACCCCTATTAAATGTTATCTATTTTACCATTTTGTATCTATATATCTTTCCCCGTATAAGTTATATTTTAATAGTATGTAAGAATTTGTTTACTAACACTTTCAAATATGAATATTTTTGTTGGGCATGTGTGCGTGTCTTTATCAATATATGTGCGTATAATCGCTTTATGTGCCTTTCATTTTATGTATATGTAGTCTTTTTTTAAGGGTCGTGGACCCCTATTTTCTGTCTCGTCGCTTTTTTGCGTGTTTATATATCTAGGACTAAGTGTTTGTGTATTATAATCTGATTGTGTATATATTGTCTTTTACAAGATTTCTATATGAATTCTATTTTAGTCTAACGCTAACATTAAAGCATTAAACAATAATTATAACAAAAGTTCGTTAAAGGAACAGAGCTTACTTTGACTGAATTTAATTCAAATAATTATATTGAAGTTTCAAAACAAGAGCCGAAAACTTCAATATAATTATTTGAATTAAATTCAGTCAAAGTAAGCTCTGTTCCTTCTTCAAGCGAAATTTTTTTTGAATAACTTATTTCTGAAATTTACGTGTTTTAATAGTATATTCACAATTGAAATCAAAACTTCCATGGTAACAGCCAGGGCGAATTGTTAATGTGCAGTTTCTCATAGAGGCACAAAGGGCATGGCTCATCCCAAGTTTTATAAGTTCTAGTCCTATTTATAGTCTTCCATTTTACTTAAGGTGTCCTGTTTATTTCCTTCAGATGCCAAAAATATTTAGATAGAGAAGTCTGTTTTCTTTTATTTATATTGTTGAAAGAACACTCCATCTGGCTTAAAATTCATTCTTCGTGGACCCAATATATATCATATTAGTATTAGAACTCTCAGTGGATGAGATAGTACATTGGTATACCACAGATTTGATGCAGCATTTATTTTCTAATGGACAGTCTTCTGGGTTTCTACAATCACACCATTTTTCACTGTTATTGTCTGATTTAAGTGTAGGGTTTTTATTAATAGTATTCAGGCATGGAGGTTTATTCAGGATTTTATTATTGTTTTTTTATTATACTTTCTAGATTTTCAGTGCAGCTGTAACTCAATTTTAGGGTGTTCTTATTAAATATATTACTAAGCCTACTATTGGTGGGGAAGTGTTTATCAATTAAAGCTAAGAATTTCTGTCCTAGTTTAATACTAAACATTTGGTTGAACGGAGGGGTATACCAAATGATTTTTCTTTTGCTGTTTTTTTTCCTCTGGCTAGTGCAAATGTCTCTATAGTTAATGTTTGCATTTTTATAACCACTATTTTTTAGGGCAGCGTTATAGAAGCCATTGTGTTGTTGGAATATTTCTTCGTTAGTGGAGTTAATGCTAATTCTGTTTTCTATTGATGAGGGTATATGTTTATTTATGGATGGAGGGTGGTTTGATTTCGGGTGTATATATAAGGGGTTAGCATTTGGTTTTCTATAAGGTTGTTATGTGTTGCTTGCTAAGTCTAGAGTTACGTTGAGGAAGTTTACGTAAAAAGAAAGAGGAAAACGTGTCACATGAAAATATTATCACTTCGTCATAGATTTCACTAAAATTAATCTAGATATATAAATTATATAATATATATATATATATATATATATATATATATATATATATATATATATATATATATATAGAATACTATTGATATATTTTTGTATAAATTACGCAAAAAATGAAAATAACACTGATATCACATTTTAACAGATATATTTATCAAATTTGCACAAAATTTTTTTTTAAAACGACACAGTAGTTTTATTCAGTAAAATCACCATTGGCTCCAACCAGGGACCCCAGATGACTTCGGAATCTCCTGTATCTCTTATGGACTGTCTCCTTGTTTAAGTTGGTGCCATAATCATTCTCTTCAGTTCATCATTGGTGTTACAACGAGTTTTGTTCGCCTCCCACTCAACTGCGCACCACACATAATAATCAAGGGAGAGATAAGTGGTTAGATAAAAGGGGTGATGTGGTCGCAAAAATTGTCTGACATCCATAATTGAGTTCTCCTGCTTGAGTGTCATGGAGCAGAGACATGTTACAAATCGTACTCTTCCAGTAGGCACCCTCTTAAACCAGCAGAGCACTCCCTCCTCAAGGAACTTAATGTAGATCTCCGTGTTGAGTGTAAGGACATAGTCAAAAAATTCTGCAGTTCTTTTCTTACCTGATCGATGAGCGTGAGTTTCCATGCTGTCATACCTTCGTTATCGCCATTAGACTGATCCAAGTGATTCCTAATTTTCTGTACCGTCCTCAGATTGACACCCAAAAACACTAAAATGCTCTATTGTAGCTTCCAGCGCGAAGGCCAAGTAGTATAGTATGCCAGTTTCAAATTTCTGGCGGAGTGAATTGCGTCATGGTGTTTTTTCTCTTCCACACGGTGCCCATCTTACTCTACTATACTGTGCAGTGGACAAAATCAAAAACAAACAATGCGCATGCGTGAAATTAAAAATAAAAATGGCGACAATTTACCAATCACGTCCCCTGTGTGGGCGCTTATATATATATATATATATATATATATATATATATATATATATATATATATATATATATATATATATACACTACACATGGACCAGATTTTATGTAATTGTCTTAGAAGCATTATTCGTAATTTTGAAAAGCTGATCATAAATATTAATCGACAGAAAATGTCTGTCGGTTCAAATGATAATGATAATATATATATATATATATATATATATATATATATATATATATATATATATATATATGTAAGGATTAAACTTTTTAAAAAACGGAATTTTTAAAAGCTTTGAATATTCATAATATAATATAGCGTAAACATAATTTTTTAATCGAAAAATTTACTTACTGTAAATTAATATATCCGTATTTGAATTATTATTCTCTTGACTATGCAGCCTCGTGATTCATGTCCACTTTTCAAGTATTTTTTTAAACAAATGTCCGTTTTTTTGTTTATTTATTTTTTTAATCTTAGTGCCGTGCGTTGAGCGTTTACTATATATATATATATATATATATATATATATATATATATATATATATATATATATTATATATGAGGATGGAGTGACGAGGAGGGAAATTATTGATATGGGAATCTCTACATTACATGGTGACTGTCAGATTCCTGCCTCCAGCGGCCTTAGCCCGATAATATATTTATGTTGATTTTGAAAAGATTTTTAGACAAAATGAACCCCATGGGATTTTCATTGTTTCAATATTTCTGCTGATCCATTCAGCCAGATTTGAAATCTCCTTCAATAATAATGGCATTTCCCAAAATTATAGGCAATACATATGACGAATGTTACCACTCTCCTTTCGTTTTTTTTTTTTTTATTCTTTGCTGCCGGCGTCAATATTGGTCTTTGGAACCAATTAACAACCAGGTTTTTGGGATCCTGATTCTAAAGGTTGGAATGTCATTCCTAATTGCACCACAATCAATCAACCTCCCCATGAAGAACTCACTCAAGAAAACCCGTCTCTTAATAAAGTTAATATCAATCAATAATTCTGGCTTGCCAGTGTGCACATGTGTGTGTTGGAATCTCCTAACGAATTTTCAATATATGCGGGATTAACACTTTATTTCCTAAAGTGATTCGATTATATTAGTGAAGAATTGTGTAGAAATCGCCACACTCGTCAGATGAACTGGCAAAATAGAAATCGTGCTTAGTGTGAAAAGAATTCTACAAACCGCTCTAGCCATGTTGAATACAGAGTCGAGCTCAGTCTGCCCTGCTATTTTCACCTGGCTAGTTTGGAAGATATATATATATATATATATATATATATATATATATATATATATATATATATATATATATATATATATATATATATATTATTAGGTTGGTGCAAAAATAATGTCGTTTTCTCACATATGTTAATATTAATTATTCAGAAGATTTATAGTGGATACACGTGTTTGAGTAGACGTCTCGTTTTTTAAGCAGTATATATTACGTCTACAGACATGGGCAAATGAGAAAACGTAACAAAGAAGTGCTGATGCAGGCGTAAATATTTTCTGTATTAACTTTTATCTAAAGAGAAGACTGGTAAACGTAACATAAAACAGGCCTCTTTTCCATCACATCTATCCAGTAAAAATAGCATTTAATAACGAACAATGACAGATTAAACATAGAATAACTTCTTTGTATACATTCACAGAGTTATTTGTCCTTTTCTAAAGCCTAATGTGTGTTTGACCGCCGCGTTCACATGAAAATTCATTTCGCGGAAAAGCATCGAAATTTAGGTATCATAGATTTATTTTTAGTTACCGCATTTTTTTAAAAACAATCAAATACGAATTATCAACTACAATAAGTTTGAACTAATATATATATATATATATATATATATATATATATATATATATATATATATATATATATATAAGTCACAACACATTACATTGCCTCTAGACATTGGTTCTGTTGTAATACTTCGGTCTATCGCGTGGTATGGCATCATAGAACCGAATCTTGAACTTATGATCGGCGTCTGCTATTCTGCGAGCGTTAAAGTCAAAATAGCAAAATATCATCTTTGACGGTGGATATCATTGTTTCCTGTATAACCAATCTGAGGATGGTTCATCTAACTTGAAAACTTAGGAAAAACTTAATAATAAATATCCAAATGTTGGACAATTTTGAATTAATTTCACCAGAAATTAAAGCATACATTCGAACATTAGAAGGGCTCATAATCAAACTTAACAGACATTCATTTTCTGTTATATTTAATAATAATAATAAATATATATATATATATATATGGCCATTCACAGACTGACAGTTTTGCTGTATCACAACTCATCAATGTCGCCAGCCATGCGATTGCTCCAAGCCGGAATCGAAACCCTACCGATTTTTGATATCAGTAGGAAGCTATCAGCGCAAGCGGCGAAGAAATGGAATATTGAACGCATTATATACGAGATATAATCATTTATGTCTACCAGATTTCTTAATTGATAACGAAGATTTTTTTCTTTTTTTTTCAATTGAAAGAGTCGACAAGAAAGAAGCGGTTCGGGGGTAATATATATATATATATATATATATATATATATATATATATATATATATATATATATATATAAATGATTTGGGTTTATTCGTTAATCTTATTTAAAATATCGTTATCATTTTGATATATTTATATTCCTCAAATTTCATTAACCGGTCTATTAAATCCAGACACACACACACACACACACACACACACACACATATATATATATATATATATTGATGCGGAAACGAAGAATGGGTAACCTCGAAGACAGAAGTTGTTGCTGTTGTTGTTACTGATGAAGGGGTTAATTTCTACTTCGCGCAGCAAACGTGAATTCAAAGAAAAGGAATACATTTGACTTTGGGAAAATAAAGGTATAAATTATTTACATATATCCAAAGCCATCAAACTACTACCTGTTTCTGTTGTAAAGGCAACAGAGTACGAAGGGAAGAAAGAAAGAGAAAGAGAAAGGAGAACGAATGTTGGCGGCTATCGGTTGATTTTCTGCGAAGACGGCGGCGTCTCTGTTGAAAGTGATAGCATCGCGTTCAGTGTGAACTGCTGCGTTCTCGGCCAGCCTCTGCGTATTGACATCTCAACCGGGTCTCCTTGACATTTGCGGCATTGAATCGAGGAATTTATATCAGTCGTATTGGCTCCTAGCCACAGTTCAGGTCTTTTAGTGGGAGTCATTTTTACCGGCCAATATGTAGTTCATTTTATTTCGTTTAATACCGAAAACAAGCTTAGAGATATGATGCAGGGAGACGCGTTTTCGCATTCGGCTTTGGGTCGTCAAGTAGTCAACATCCGGTTTATATAGAAGTGTGCAATAGACACGACAATATATATGAGAGGGAGCGAGATATTTTTCTCCAAATACTTTTTGAAAGTCTCATTTGGATCTAGTTCAATTAAGCAGTCCATCGTATATGTGATAGTATTTTTGGGGTTAAAATCATTGCCTCTGTTTCATCTAATTTCGAGGAATTTAGGATTTTGGCTTTTAAACACAGTCGGTAGAGACACATGTTATATTGAAGACAGGTGTAAATAAATCTTTACATCACGCATGCGTTAAAGATCAACATGGGGAAATGTGGGCACGCATAAATATTAATAAGAATCTCTGTTTTCTTTTTTTTTTTTTTCTAAGTAGAGCGGTTGGGTTGATGAAAAATAATTCTTCAGTCAAGAAGGAAAGAAAATGGCTTACAATAGCATTTCAATCGATTGTCGGTAGTATTTCCTTGCTCATTCACGTAAAGAGAACGACTAAATGAGAATAAATAAATAAGAATGAAGAAAATATAATTATAATTGATTTATACTCCGAGTGAAAGACTCGTTTTGCCTGGTATATCTAAGATTTCCATAGAAACATGTTACGAATGGGAGTCAGTAGGCAGGTCGAGAAGAAGAATGATGTGGAGGAAGTGGAAGAGAGAAAAGGAAAATAGTCATGGAAAACTAATTATATCAACATCGGAAATTTTTGCATATTTTCTTTTCAGAAAAATAAATAAATAAACATATTTTTGTTTGTCCTGCGGTGTATTCGATGTTGTTCAGATGAGCCCCGGACGTTGTCAGCAAAAACCACGTAAGTTGTTATTATTAGGAAAACATACGAAAGAATTGATATAGTCTGACCTTTTGGATATTATCTTGTAGTAGCTAAATCATTAACAATAGTTCTTGTTTTATTGGTGTTTTTCTTACATATATGTCAGTTTACACACATACACACACACAAACATACAAACACACACACACATCCCTATCAATAATTTCATGATAAATATTCGGTTGAACGATCCTCAATGTTACCAAGATTTGACGAATTTATGCCCAGTACTAAATTAGCAACAACGTTGAAACGGCTAGAGGAAACCGTAAGTTCTATGCTAATTGTTTCTCCTCTCGAACTTATCGCTTCTGGAATTATTTGCCTGCTTCTTGCATTCCAGTTGACTTTGATCTTCAACATTTTATATGCAAGGTCAATCGTTATCTTCTGCCTACTTAATCCCTGTTCGTTTTTTGTTCTCTCTCCTTAATAATATCTGTTTTATCACATTCTATCATTGACCACCTTGCTTCTTAGTGGCTTTATTGCCTTGCTTCGGGCGAAATGATTAAAAGACAAGCAAAACATACACACATACACACAATATTATCATCATCATTATTAATAATAATAATAATAATAACAATAATAATAACAACAACAAGAAGCGATGGCAAGATAAACCGCTTCATGGCCAATACTCTGCCCGTATCAACCAAGCTGATGTAGACAAAACCCGTATCCATCAGTGGCTACGCAGTGCAGGGTTGAAGGCGGAAACTGAAGGTTTTATCCTTGCTGCGCAGGACCAATGCTTGCTAACTAGGAATTATCAAGCACATATACTAAAATATTGTGTCAGCCCAAAATGCAGATTCTGTGATAAATATCCAGAAACGATTGATCATCTTGTATCAGGTTGCACGATGTTGGCACCCACTGAATATAAAACCCGACATGACAGAGTGGGCCAATATTTGCACTGGAAAATCTGCAACTTCTACGGGAAGGAAACTGAAAGAAACTGGTACCAACACCACCCAGACCCAGTTACGGAGATAGGACCTGTTACAATTCTATGGGACTACACAATTCACACTGACAGAACAATCAAGGCCAACCGCCCAGATATTGTTATTAAAGACCACAAACAAAAACGGTGCCTCCTTATTGATATGGCAGTCCCTGCTGACTGCAATGAATCTTTGAAGATATTCAAAAAGCTGTCAAAATACAAGGACCTTGAAATAGAGGTCTCGAAAATGTGGCATATGGGAACATTAACAATCCCTGTTGTAGTTGGAGCCCTAGGACTGGTTGGAAAAGATTGCAGTAGACTAATTGCAGGGATTCCTGGAAGCCCATGCCTCAAGGAGATACAAAAAATTGTTCTGACAAGTACAGCCCACACTTTACGAAGGGCTCTATCTATGTAATTTTTTTTTTTTTTTTTTTTGTCAGTGAAAATTATCATGATGCCATTTCTAACCTTAGGTCCCTGGGTGGGACCCGGAAAGAAATGTGTAAACGCCAGAAAGAAAAGAAAATAAAAATAATAATAATAATAACAACAATAATAATAATAATAATAATAATAATAATAATAATAAACAAAATAAGGGAAGTAATGAGCACTTACATACATAGAGATAATTTCTTGCACAAACACGTTTCTGACGCGAAAGATACTGGGTTTATCGTTGCTATTATTATTATTATTATTATTATTATTATTATTATTAATATTATTATTATACTATTGTTAACATCTTATCAGTGCAAATCGTTTTATTAATTTTTTATTAATTTTAAATTTATCACAATTTTTTAAGCAAGAAAAGAGGTACCCCTTTGATTTTCAAACGTTTATCTCCAAAAGCGACCCCAAATATTCATTAAAACGAACATTAGAATTTCGTATTTTTATCCTATTAGCATAGAACACCAAATGATATACTTGGAGTCTTGCAATCTTGATTCTTTCAATTGGGATTTTATTTTTAAAGAAGAAAATGACGCAATGTGAAACATCTGGGGAATTTAGTCGTTTTCAGGCGTGGGGAATATTGTTTTTAGGGCAAAAACTGCTGTGCAAGCTATGGTCTTTGATGAAACCTCTAGGTTGTGGTGAGACGATCACATTCTACACACGTACCTTTCAAGGACTACTATAAACAGCGGAAGTGATCGACTGTTTATGCCCGACTTAGTGTATATACCCGACATATTGAAAGTGCAATCTGTACGAAGCTGCTTTTCTCTGCGTACTTTAAATCCGGGACAATAGTAACTGACCCATACCTCTAAGACATTTAACTTGGTTTGGCATGCCGGCCTTCTTTCTAGGCTTGAGAGATGCGGTATGACAGAAGAATTTTTTGATTTAATTCAATCACTCCTGTCGAAACATGAAATAAAGATCGTCTTAAACCGGTTCTTTTCCAATTAATTTCATACGAACGCTGGTGTTCCCCAAGGTTGTATCCTGGGGCCTGCGCTGTTTCTGATCTTCATCAACGATCATTTTGATGTCAGCAGCAGTTCTCAATTAGGCATCTACGCAGACGACACTAACATTTACTCCTGTGTCAATACTAAGTCCGGCATTGCTGACAAAGTTAACCTGGCTGTTGGTCTCGAAAAGAGGCTCCAATCTCTGTTTGACTTGAGCAGGAAATCACTTGTAACCTTTAATACCTCCAAAACGAAAGTGCTCTCATTTACCCATCATAGACAAACCTCCCTGACTCCTGTGAGAATAGCTGATGCTTACCTCTACGGGAGCGTCTCTGCACCTTCTTGGTCTCACATTTTCAACTGACTTGAGGTGGAACAACTACCTTGAATCAGCAGCTTCATCTACCGCAAGGAAAATTGGTTCTCTCTGTCTCGGCAGACGGTTTTCTCGCCTGAGTCCATCCTTCAAATCTACAAATCTACTATTCGTCCTTGAATTGAGTACCCTTGCCATATATGGTCTGGTACCCCCGCTGTTCATCTCGAGGGTCTCAACAAAATGCAAAGGCGGATGTGCAATGTGGTAGGTCCTGACCTGGCGTCTCGACTCACGTCACTTTCTAACAGACTTGATGTGGCTTCCTTCTGCCTTTTCTACAAATATATTCTTGGCAACTGCTCTGACAAACTACTTTCACTGGTACCCTAACTGCATGTTTTTAAGCGTACTCCTAGTTTGGCATCTCGTTCCCAACCCTTCACTGTCGAAATAGTTAAATGTAACCGCCTCCAAGAGTTTCTTCTCTCGCACTATCCGACAGTGGAATGCCCTTCCTCTTAATTGCTTTCCTGATAGCTATAATCTTCAAGTAATGTCAATCGACATTTTCTGATGCCTTGATCTTGAACACCGTCCTTCCCTTTATCTTTTCCTCAAACCCTCTCTTTACTCTTGCTCTCACTCTCTGTAACCACTTGCGTGTTAGTGGTACTCCCGCTTTTCTTGGGATGAAATGCTTAAAAAATAATCTAGATAATTAAATCTCTAGCTGCGAAAGATATGTATGCACGCGTATTGACAAAGACTGTAGTGTAGTCGACAAGTTATCTATTGTGTGGCAGTCTGTAACACAGGACAACATGAATAGAAAACCTTTTTCAAGCAGCCGCTACATTTGTTCTATTGTATCAACCTAACATGTATACTTATCTCAAAACAGGAAGGAAATTTGGGTGGATACTACATTAACAGGCTAAGAGTGGCTTTTGCTTGATTTTTTTAGCGATATATTAAGTTATTTAATGCCGAATTTTAAATATTTTGTATGCAACCTTATAGATAAACTGACAATATTTTGAACGCAATTTATGCCTTCAACTAAAGATATTTTGTACATAATTTTATAATTTCAATGTAAGCGTATGATATTTTTAGATATATAGATGGTAGATGATAAAATGTATTGTTGGTAATTTTAATATAAAATGTATTTTTATACTTTTTTAGTTTTGCATTTTTGTCATTTTTATATAAAATATATTACTGGTCAGTTTGTTCTAAAATGTATTGTTGGTCATTTTACTATGGAAATGTATTTTTGTTAATTTTCTTTTTCTACAAAAGAATTGCTGGTAATTTCACGACAAAATATATATTGTTGATAATTTTTTTCTGAAAATGTATTGCTGGTATTTTTACTATAAATATGTATTTTTATCCTTTCTTACTGCTTTTATTCATGTTTGGAGGTTCAGGATTTGCCCATAGCTGGGACCCTGTGGGTTAGTGTGGACCTGGGAACAACAACAAGAGCTCCCGATCAAAGGACTTGTTGACGGATGTAGTTTACAGTCATACTCAGGACTACAGAATGGCTTTGAATATTTCTTGGAAGGAGACCAATGGGCGATTGCATCGCAACATTCGTCTAGTATCAGACATCATCAAAGATCGTAGAATGGTATTCGCAGATTAATGCTGTAGAACAAGAAACAGAATTTCTACTTGAGTGGGAGAGTACACAAGGAAATGCTAGCAGAGAACGACAAGCTAAGACTGATGTCAAGCAGATTTTTGACGAAATAAACGGTAGTGCCTCTGACCTGCCGAATATGATGATCATAAAATTGAATGGGGTTACATAGTCACGGGAATTCGCGAAAGCAATGCGACCGGATGTGGGACAATTATTATACTTAAAAAAAAAAAATTTAAAAATTACAACAACAAATGATAATAATAATTACAAAAGTTAATAATAATAATAATAATAATAATAATAATAATAATAATAATAATAATAATAATTGAAAACATTCCTGGTCTGATTCGGACCTGCAATCTTAAAATTTGGGATCCCCAAATTTTCATTACTACGATTGATTTCAGCGATCGCTTTACGTCATTTTGTGCGACGAATAATTAGAATAAAAATAATAATAATTCCTGCAAGCTCATGCCTGAAAGAAATACAAAAAATTGACACCACGAGTACAGCCCACACCTTAAGAAGGGCTTTATCCATGTAATATATGTGTGTTTTTTTGTTTGAATTTCTTTATTTACCTTATTTTATTTTTGAATTGCTCAGTGGAAAATGTCTTGATGCCATTTCTGACCTTAGAAATGAGTACACACCAGAAATCAAAGGAAATAAAATAAGAATAAGAATTTTTACAAAAAAATGATTAGTGGAAGATGTAGTTAATTCTAACCTTAGGTCTCAGGTTAGGATCCGGATGGAAAGTTATATACAACTGATACTCAAGTTAACAACAACAACGGCAATATTATTATTATTATTAATAATAATAATAATAATAATAATAATAATAATAATAATAATAATATATGTCTGATACATCCTCTCCTCCTTCGGTCATTTTCACTGTAAAATTTATATATATGACGTCATTAATACGATAGGCTTATATCTGAATTCCTGTATTCTAAAAAATCCAGAATGTAGCCAACAAATTCTTCTCTACAACATTGACCACACAGTTCTTGATAATGACTGAAAGGGTTTTAATTAAATTAATTTTACGTTAAAACCCTTAGCCAGAGAGTTCTTATGATCTGTTGTAAAATTAAGTTGGATGATGAAATTAGGTTAATTACTATTACTCTCTGTAACAATGCCTATCCATTGGGAATTGTTCAAGTAATAATTAAGAATAAAATTGCTGAGTTCAATAAGGTTAAACCTGATAGAGTACAAAGATATCCTGTGTACCTGCGCCTTTCTTGACTGGGTAATATATGCTAAACAGTTATCTGTAGCAGTTCGACATTGTTACTTTGCAATTAACACTTGTGTGATTTTTTCTGGCAAGCCTATCCTTCCTTCTATGTGTAAGGACGTTCACCTTCCACATCATAATAGTTCTTTAATTTATTTCTTTAAATGTAGTTGTTGTTCGCAGCTTATAGTGAGAACGACTAAAAGGCTGAATGTCAATATAAAGCAACACGTTCTAACGAAAATCTGCAATCTTATGTACACTCCTTCAGACATTCTAGCCAATACATATGGGTCATCCATCGCAGAACACCTAATAAATAGCCATTATTGTGCTACTAGTTTCAGTGTGGACTCATTTACCATTCTTAGCAAGTCTAACTCGAATTATTACTTGAAAGTGTTGGAGGCCATTTATATTTTATCATTGAAGCCTTCTCTGTGGCAACAGAAGCATTTCGTACTGAGCCTCCAACTAATTTCCATCTAAGCAATTTTTTTCCAATACATATTGTCCACCTTTTTTAGAGTTAATTCTATTTAATTAATTAACCTCTATTTAGCTCTTTGGAGCGAGGTTCGAAACCGGTTAGCCTAGCCCGTTTTTCAGTTTTACTTTTTATCTATTATCATCATGAGTGGTAATAAAAATATCTTTTGTCCTTTTATGGCAGTCACACAGACTCACACACATACATATATATATATATATATATATATATCATCTTCAAGAAGCGAGAGCAAGATCTAAAAGGTCACCCAATCTAACAGTGATCTCATTTCACAATCCTCACACTTGCTCCATATGTGGCCTCCTTTGTAAATCACTAGCGGGTCTTAAATGTCATTAAGATTATCGCACAAACTTTCATAACTGAATCGATAAGGTGTCAGATCTTCATACGTCGAAACCGACGGGATAGTCCATTATTATTATTATTTTGTTGGTGCAAAAATAATGTCGTTTTCTCACATATGTTAACTGATGAGCTGTGATACAGCGAAACAGTCTGTCTGTGGATGACGTTATATATATATATATATATATATATATATATATATATATATATATATATATCCGGTGGCATTTATGCTAGATCGTATAGATGGTCCTTGATTGAGCCTTTATCACAATGGGTAGGGAGGAGTAGATGCATTAGGCAACAATAAACTAAAGAAGGAATCAAAATTGAGTGCTACATTTAAGTATTGCATTAATATTTAAGTTTATCTTATAAAAGTTCAAAGATAGTTTTTCTGCCACCAATAAATTTAAAGACAATTGAGGTACATACATTTCGAACAATTATTTTTATTTAATGAGTGGTTTTCGCTTGATTTTGCAGTTAATTGTAATTATTCCCTCATTTAGTTCTAAGTTATAAAAACATGTTATCGTACAAAAGATAATTCGTCGCACAAAATGACGTAAAGCGATCGCTGAAATCAATCGTAGTAATGAAAATTTGGGAATCCCAAATTTTAAGATTGCAAGTCCGAATCAGACCAGGAATGTTTTCAATTTACTTATGGAGTTGGTCTAATTGCAAAATGGTATAACATGTTGAACTAAGGCCTCTAGGTATAAAGTTAAAAAAGTGTGACATAGTGACACACTGCCATTGGCTTTTATTATATAGAAGAAAATGAGCAATTGAGAGTTGTGTCCCTTTAAGTGAATAAGTATGACACAGTGATACACTGACATTAGTATTTAGTATATAGAAGTAATGCTTATTTTCTTGTTGCCATTTAGATCCATTTATGTGAATGCCATGGTAATATTGGTCATAAGATCGACATATTAACACGAAACGAATCTACAGAGAACTGTTTTTAACATATTGCATCAAGGTGCAGTGTCTTCATCACACCACCGTGTGATTTGCTGGTACATGTCAGGTAATGTTACAAACACAGGATTTTTGAACAGATATTTTTTTCCATTCCCTACTGCATGTTCGTTGTTGGTTCCCATAAAAGATAATCCATCTTTTGACAAACCTTACCAAGCTGGTTTGAATTCCTTCTGCGATATTTTTCTTCTCTGTGCATAGTCCTTCAAGGATGTTGGGGACCATGACTGTCTACAAGTCCCTGTATTTTAACCCGTAAAAACACTGACTTTTTGTTATCTCTCTTAAAGTTTGTGCCGATATCCATTTACTCTGTATACGTTGTTTTTCCTTTGTCCCTTTTACCTTCAATCCGTCCTGTTAGTATCAAATTTTAAAGGACCACTTTCCTCATTATAGGACCTTGAAATTTAGACTCTCTTATTCCGATGTTATAGTGTATGTTACCAAAAAATATAAGCCTCAGTCCGTATGTTTACTACATCGAGAACTATTTTATTAACACTAGTACTTAATGTGTGATAACATATATTCATTTTATGTATATATATATATATATATATATATATATATATATATATATATATAGACAGATAGATATTGATAATATTAGTGGTCAATATATATATATATATATATATATATATATATATATATACATACATACGTACATAAATTTCCAAGAGAATAGAATCCAGGTAGAACTCTATGTCCAGAACAGAGTAAGATCCATGGTTATAATTTATTACATTGGAACCATAATCACGACCTACAAATTCTTTTGTAGGTCGAATGAGATAGGTATATTTGTCCGGGTAACAAAAGAGAAAAAAAACAACTAAAAACAATATATATATATATATATATATATATATATATATATATATATATATATATATATATATATGTATACAAACAAACGATTATGTATTATTAACAAGCCAGAAAGTTACATTGTTGCGAGTGACAAAAGACAATGATATTGTATGTATGAGAGAAAAAAATGAACATATATGAAAATATGTAACGTATGTCACGATAGAGCTACATTCTAGCGCGTTTAACAAAAATCGGAAAAGGAGAATGATAGAAAATATTACTATGTATTTATAGGTTCAGAAAGTGTCCAAAAGTGGCTGTTATTTAGGAGGGCTTGTGGAGTAACTCCACAATATATATATATATATATATATATATATATATATATATATATATATATGTCACACATATGAAATGGAGAAAGTCCGACAATTATTTTAAGATATTTTCATGTTTAACATTCTTTTTATGAATACAAATATTTAAGTAAATACTCTGTTTATAATAAACAGTATTAATAACATTTATCGGCCTGAATTTTCGAGAAATTTTCATAAAAAATATTCGTCCTCCGACAGGAATTGAACTTGTATTCTATAGGGAACCGTCATTTAGCTTGAATGCTAGCACATTTTGAGATATCTTTTAAAGAAAGAATATTCTTTGGTTGTTGATATATTCGTAATAATTTCGGATTTTAACTTCGTTTTTTAACTTCCGTTTTTCTTTATGGCCTTACTTTAATTTTCCTTTGCTTCTTTTTCATAACCCCTATTTGAGATGTTAAAATTAATGTCTGGTTCAAATTTGTGTAATATTTATTTTCCCATTTAAGCCAAACAACATCCGCCTCCCCTTACCACCACTCGAACTTTTATCTGGTTAGCTAAATATCTTATTATGTTTTCAAAAGCTGCACCCTTTTAAAAAAAAAAAAAAATTAAATATTTAATTTTAAGTTTCTTACATTATTACAGCCAGCGATTTGAGTCGAAAAATGCTAACGTACAGACCTTAGTTGAAATAGTCTATTCTCATGAGGTCATTTTGGATTTCTTTGTTATGCAATTTATTTATATATATATATATATATATATATATATATATATATATATATATATATATATATATATATATATATATTAAGAGTTTTTTTTATGTTTAAGCATCCTTTTTGTAGATACAAATATTTAAGTAAATGCTCTGTTTATAATAAACAGTATTAAACAACATTTACCGGCCTGAATGTCCGAGAAATTTTCACAGAAAATATTCGTCTCCAAGGTCTAATTACTGCATTTCACCGGACGTTTGTTCGTGGTCAAATCGGTAAAGGCACGTCAAGCTAAATGACGGTTCCCTGTAGGATACAGGTTCGAATCCTGTCGGAGGACGAATATTTTCTGTGAAAATTTCTCGAACATTCAGGCCGGTAAATGTTGTTTAATACTGTTTATTATAAACAGAGCATTTACTTAAATATTTGTATCTATAAAAAGAATGTATAAACATAAACATGTCTTAGAATAATTGTCGAACTTTGTCCATTTCAATATATATATATGTGTGTGTGTATGTGACAACTGGGAGGTAGGTTGAAGCTCCTGTAAACGTAGCTTTTTATGGATATTTCGACAGCGTATTTTTATCCAGAGCAAGGTCAGATATGAGAAATTATTTAGATATTAGTTGCCTTTAAAATCAACAATTTCATTTTACTTTTCCCTGGATTTGAGCAGCGTAAAGGAGACATCTGTATTTCACACTGCGTGTAATTAGATTATAAAATCAGTATGTTTGCATTAAGCAGCTTGTCTATGTGAATACGGAATTTGATGTCTAATCACCCACGCGCATACACGCGTGTGCACGCACGTACACAAAAATTATTTTCACACACATATATAAACGCACACGCAGAAGCACCCTCACACACATAGACACATATACTGGAATACGCACACATACACAAACCTACACGACTACGCTCTTGAGATAAAATCAGTTTAATTATATTCCGTTGGCCAGGAAATAAAATGATATTATCATTAGCCGCACTGGCTTGAATTCGTGACCAAAAAATGACTTTTTATTCTTCCTGCAGAAAGTCCAATCTCAAAGCTTCTTGTCACATTCGATAAGACGAAGAATAAGATAACGAAGTGTAAAAAAAAGACAAAAAAAATTCAAATGATATTCAGTGAAAACCTATGCGCAAAACAAGAGGAAAACTGTCTGTTTGAAAAAATGTCTCTCTAAATGAAGAAGAGAAAAAAAATACCAAAAAGCCAACGAAGACTTGATTCTGACAAATAAATGCGTGTAGTAAAATACACGGGCGAAATTAAGACGAAGACGAAAATTGGGAAAAGAATAAAGAAGGAAAGATAGGTACGTATAATTTAGAAATTATCGAAACATTTAAATAGGCGAAAAGGTACGAAAAAATAAAAGAAACGAAAGGATATATTAAGTAAGAATAATAGGAAGTAGAGAAAAAATTAAGAAAGAAAGAAAAACAAGACGAAAATGTTTAAAAACAGACAGAAACGAAAAGAAAAGGGTGAAGAAATGAAGAGAAAGAAAAAAACAGTTAAGTCGAATTTGAAAAAGTAAATAAAATGAAGACGATAAAAAGAAATAACAAAGAAATGATTTGGGAGGCTATAATAAATAAATAAAAAAATGGAGGTAAAAAGTAAATATTGTGAAGTGAAAGCAAGATAAGAAATAGAAAAGAATGAAATGTATGAAAGAATGACGAATAATCAAAATGGAGACGCATTTGAAAACGAAAAATAAACAAGGAACGAACCAGAAAAGAAGACCAAGTTAAAAAAAAAATGTTAAAATTTTAAAACATAAAGAAGAAAAGTGAATAAATAAACCGTAATAAAAAGAAAAGCGAAGGACTAGCTAAAAGAAAGATGGTGAATAAAAAAAAGCTAACGACTAAAGGCGAAATGTAGAAAAGAAAAACGTCGATGAAAGCAAGGAACAAAAATGAAAGAGATAAACAAAATAACAAACGCTTATGATAAACAAATAGATAAACAAAAAATATGATGAACGAATCAGCAAACCAAACGGCAACAACATAAAAGGAGACAAAGTAGAGAAAGAATTGTTGATGAAGAAGGAAAACAAAATCTAAAAAAAAGGATTAATAAATAAGGTGAGAAACAACAATCAAGAAAGAAACGAAACGACGGATAAGAAAAATAATAAAGCAATATGCAGTAGATATTATTATACAAAGAAAAAATAATTTTACTCACACGAAACCCTTAAGGT
The DNA here is from genome assembly GCA_963932145.1 of Acanthosepion lycidas. Taxonomy (NCBI): domain Eukaryota; kingdom Metazoa; phylum Mollusca; class Cephalopoda; order Sepiida; family Sepiidae; genus Acanthosepion; species Acanthosepion lycidas. The sequence continues at coordinate 27,987,565 of OZ010579.1, forward strand.
CATAGCGGAAACACATGTACTGCAACCGAAGTAGTAATGTTTTTTTCGTGGGCAAGATAGTCTGACGGAGCTCAAACATACACAGGCTGATTTCGAATTAAGATATTTTTCTTTACCTAAGCCGGTTAAAACCCAAGGCTCTAGGTCTCAGTCTGTTCTTCTATTTTCCCATAAAAGGGAGAAAAGTTAAGTTATTAGCACGTAAGTGGATATAATAAACTCGACCAAAATTCCTCGATTCCTCAATCCGAATTGCTATCTCTTACTCCAATCTATCCACTAACAGCTTAAAAGGAAATCCAAAAACAGAAGGGGAAAGAGAGATGACATGAAAAAAAAAGGAAAGCGAAGAAAGAAGAAAAACAGGTGACAAGAAATGAAGATAAATGTCGAAAGACATAAAGAAAAAAATAACAGAAGTGAATATAAAACTTGAGAATTGAGAAGACAAAGGAAAAAGTTAACTGGCAATAAAAAGAAAAGACAAAGAATAAAAAGGGGGAAAGGAAACAGTGGAGAAGAAAGAAATGGAAAATGGATGAGAAAAGAATTAAAGAATGAAGAAAAACAGAAAGTCATGAAGAAATAATAGTATTAGAGAAAATACGAAAGAGATAAAACAAAAAAGATGAATTGGAGTGGAAAATAAAGAGATGAAGAGGAGAGGAAAGAAATAATTAAACTAATAGATGGAAAATTAACAAAGAAATGAAGAAAATAATGAAGAAATATACGAGATGAAATTATTAGGTTGGTGCAAAAATAATGACGTAATAATGTCGTTTTTTGACGTATTTTCTAACGTCTAAAACGACATTATTACGTCATTATTTTTGCACCAACCTAATCGATGAAATTCGATAGACTTGAAGAAAAGTAAGATATTTGTAAGCATTTCACCCCAAGAAAGGCGGGAGTGCCGCTAGCACGCAAAGTGTTAGAGAAATGTGGGAGAATGAATAAAGAGACGTGAACGAGGAAAGAAAAAAAAAGACGGGGAATTAAATCAAGGTATCAGAAGATGTTGATTGACATTACATTTGAATATCTGAAGACTATAACTGTCAGGGAAACAAGTATGAGGAAGAGAGTTCCAAAGACGAAAAGAGCGAGCCATGTAGCTATTGGAGTATAGGAGACGGCTATATTTAACCGTTTCCACAGTGAAAGTGTGGGACTGAGTTGTCAACTTAGTAACACGCTTAAATTCATGCAGTCTGAGAACCAGTGAAAATAGCTCGTCGGAACAGTTACGGTGAAAGCACTTGTAGAAAAGACAGAGGGAAGCGACGGCACGTCTGTGAGTATGTGGCTGTAGACGAGATACCAGTCCAGGACCAACGACATAGAATGGTAAAGAAGAAAGGTTATTAAGCAAGGAATGAATAAAATGAAAGAAATTGCAAAGAAAAAGAGGAGGTGAAGGAAAAGACAAAAAAGTGAAAAAGAAAGTAAAAATGAAAAAAAAGTAGTAATAAGAATGTAAAATAAAGATTTTGTTGTTGAAAAGTGTTATGAAGGCTGTAAAAAAAGAACAGGATGAAGAAAGGCGGTACGAAAAAAAAAACTGGTTGAAATAATGAAACGAAGGGTAGAATACAAGATAGAACGGGTGTAGATAAAAAAAAAAATAACGATTCGTTGAATAAATAGGCAATGAGGTGAAGGAATAGCGTCAAACGAATTAATAAATTATAAAAAGGGGGGAAATATAATGAAAAGGAGGACAAAGAGCTGAATAAAAATAAGATGAGTAAAGAAAAGATTTGTGAAAAAAAGAAGAAAGATAAAAACAAAGAAAGGCGATAATAAAAGGAAGAGGATCACAGAAAAATTGGACGACCGGAAACGAGATTGAAGAAAATGTGCAGAAGGAAAGAAAACGAAGAAGAAATAGAGAGAAAGGGTAATACAAGGAAATAAAGAAAATAAAAATAAGAGATTAAAAATGGATCCTAAAAATAATGATAAATAAGTGAAGAATAAAAGAGAAATTGTTAAGTGTAAAAGATTAAAGATAAAGGTAAATGATGGAGAAAAGCAGAAAAGTAGATGATAAAGAATCAAAATTCACAGCCCCCCCCACACACAAAAAAGAGGTGGCGATAAATAAAGAGAAATGAATGAGGAAATTAAAACAAAAGACAAAAACGAAATAGCTGAAAAATACAAAAAAAAAAGATGAAGAAAGGAATACATTTACGTAGTAATCAAGTATCTGCGACGAGAAAAATAGTAAAATATGAAAAAATGAATGAAAAGCAAAGACGAAGGAAACAACAAATAAGAAAATAATTAAAAATTTTAAAAAGAATCAGTAAAATATAATTTAAACTAAGGCAAAAGTGAAGAAACAGGAGATAGGAAAACGTCAGTATCGTGCTAATGTAAACATCTAAAGAAGTAGAAGTTGAAATGGCATTCGTTGTGTGTGTCAAAATCAGTTGAATGTCAACTAAACGTAAAATTGGTGCTATTACCAGTGTGGGCGAGTACTTACAGCAATGGTTAAAATGGTTGAAAACAGTGAGTCTAATTTAAGCAGTGTAAAAGAGATGCATAGTAAAAGAGAAGGCAAACACTTAGGAAGTCATTGACTGTCTGAGCGGTTTGGATGTGAGCCAATTCGACCTGAGAATAGACCAGATACAGCAATGCCAGACATGTTAGTATTCAATCATTTGAAAGTCTGTGCAAACGCCATGCAGACATGACTTATCTTGACCTGCTAACATTTTTTTTTCTCTCACTGGAGCCACACATACGCAGAGTGCTGTATACAATGTTTTGTTTTATATTGGCAAAAAGTCATGAGATATAATCAAGTAGATTGAAATAGATAGAAACTAGATAAATATGATTTAAACAGAGGCGGCTAGCTTGCACGGAAGTTTTACAAACACACATACTCTCTCTCTCTCTCTCTCTCTCTCTCTCTCACCTTCGCACAAGCACAAATTCACACACATGTACACGCACACACACACAGATACACATAAAGAGGGACACACAAACGGACGCAAATGTACACACAGAGGGACACACAGATATACACACACGGACGCGCAGGAAGCGCGCACATACGCACACGAAAAATGCACATGTACACAGACACACACACACACACACTTGGACACTCACACATACAGAGAGAGAGAGATAGAGATAGAGAGAGAGAGACAAATACACACGCACACACCCACAAATACACATGCACCCACAGACACACAAAAATACATACGCACAAAAAGCATACACACGCACATCGATCGATCTTGTTTCAATCCGATATTATCGCGTACTACTTTAAACGTAATATTTTAGTGGCTACACGTGTTTGAGTAAACGCCATGTTTTTTTTTTTTTTTCTTAAACAGTATGAATTACACTATTTACATTATTCGGAGTATTGTCCTAATCTTTGTTGCTATATTTATCACAACGTCTCGGCCGTTGTACGCTCCGGCCTTCTTCCGCTGGTTGGAATGTCGAACTGAACATTTTATTTCGTTTGCTGGGGTAGACAGTTCTAGTTCCACATGCCATGTCTACCGTCCGAAACGTTGTGATAAATATGGCAGCAAAGATGAGGACAATAGCCCGAATAAAGTAAATAGTGTACATAACACTTCATCTCAGAAATAAAGACAGATGCAGTGCGAATTACGTTTAGCGGTTTATGCATTCTAAAATCTTAGTAAAAAAATATGTGCCCCTCCCGAAATGGAACCTTTTATTAAAGCTCACGAATGGACGTACCGGTATATGTAATTCACGCTATTTAAACAAAAAAATAAAGAGTGCTTTAAATTAAACACACGTTTCCTCTAAAATATATCTTCTAAATCAGTAAGAAATAAAGTCGAATTGGAAGTAGGAGCCATTGGTTCCTTGGAAATTCTTTTCTTTGCGTTTCGGATAAGAAGTTTAACACAATGGATTTCCATCAAATATGGACTTTCGAGAAGATCGGAAAGCGAATATATGCTTTCCATAAAGGGTTAACAGAAGCTATCTATGGTCGAGAGTACACTGGTTTAAACGATGGTTTCCACCGATGAAGTGGAGCGCGGGTTCGAATGAAAAAAGTTTTCTTTTTATTAAGATTTACGAATGCATATACCCGTCGATAAAATTCATCCTCTTTAAAAAAAAATGTACAGGACGTCTACTTAAACGCATGTATCCAGTAAAATCTAACGTTTTAAGTGAAATAGATACAGGGTGAGGCAAAAGTAACGCCGGCTTTTTATTTATTAACTTTTATTGAACAAAAAATTAATTACAGTAATTTAAGAAAATTTATTGTCACTTCAAAACAACATGATTTGTTATAATTAACAAACTTAACATGTTCAAAATGATTCTCTTCATCTTCAATACAACGCTGACTCATATCAGCAACATTTCTACATTAATTTCAGAAAATTTATCAGAAATTGTTTGTCTTAATTCAGGAAATGTTTTCGGTTTGAGCCTGTAAAGAATATATTGGTGTACATACCATAAGAAATTTCCGGTGTTGTTTGGTCGGGTAGTCGTGGAGGCCACTCAGTTGCTCCTTGTCATAGTATACATCTCAGCTCGCAAAAAGGCGTTACTTGTGCCGTACGCTGTATATAGTGGGGGACGTTGGAATCTACACTGCATACTGACAGTTTTATGTCACAATTAATTGTCGGATGCAGTGTTATTTTGTCATATCACGCACTACCATCACAGCATGCAGTTAAACAACCTCGTCGGGAATGTTGACAGCTGTTTCAGCGTGTCTATTCTGCTTTCGATATGTCCTGTGGGCGTCAATTTCTCTAAACCGTCCTTCATCATTTCAACTGCCCATTTCTAATTCTGAGTATAAGTGTACTTTCTTTTTTATTTTATTTAAGACTCCTTCGCCATTTATTAGTCAATGTTTTCTCAGTATCGTCATGTCTAAACACATGTTGTCTCCAGTTTTCTTTTCACGTATGAGGGCATTGCGCAGTGTTTGCTGTTATATAGGAACACTGGTATTAAGTAGCATTTCAACACTCATCTTTGTTTCTAACGAGATTTTTTCCCTTTTCTTATTACTTTGCTTAGCTTTTAGAATCCATATTTCGCCATTCCAATGCGCACTCGGATTTCCGTATTGCATTTTCCGCCCTCTATTAAAACACTTCCTGGTTATTTAAACTTCTGTACTTGTTCAGTTTTGACATCTATAACTCACAGTTCACATCTAGGATTTTTTTCTATTGCTAACAAACATATGTTATCTTCTTCCAATTGACATTGTTTTTTATTCGTCTCGTTTTCATTTACGGCCTTGACTAGTAGATCCTGTAATTATCTTTCTTTCTGTGTCTGCAAGCAACATTATTTGCGTACCTTGTATTTTTCAGATTACTCCCATAGATTATATTTCTTGCTAGTGTCTCCAGATCCCTTAAGATACCGTTGCTTTAAAGGCTAAACAGATCTGGTGAGGAGATAGACCCTTGTCTTAGACTCCTTTCTATATTTGTTTATATACTAAGTACGTTTATATACTATATTTGTTTATATACTAAGTACGTTTTTTATCCGTATGCTCTCCCAGTATATATTTTGTATGATTCTAACATCCTTCCCAAACATAATAATTTTCCTAGTAATTCAAACAATTCTTTACGCCGAACCATATCAAATTCGTTTTAGTTATCTACAAAATATAAGTATCCATTCTACATTTGTATTGCTCTCTCCGATGCCATTCTGATCATAAATACAGTATTTCTTTTTCCAGTCCTTCTCAAAAAACCGCACCGTTCGTGTCCTGTTTCCGGTCTAATTCTGCTTTGCACTCTGTGGAATTCGGAATATTAGCTTGTAAAGTGGGGACCAAAAAATTGGAACTATTTAAACATCCAATAAAACCAAGAATGATGGAAGAAAAATATTTCATTCATAGTAATTGAAACCTTAAAACATGGCATTTAAGAAACAATGATGGAATTTTCATTTTTTTTTAATTACGTCCTGTAGATGGCGTCCTCATGTACGAATGCATTCTTGAAATCTGCTGTGGAGATTCCTCATTGACTGCTGCAACATCTCAGCTGGGATACTGTGAATTTCATCTTGAATTCTAAATGGCGAAATCTTTACTTGCTCAAAGTCACTGTTTCGCAGTGTTGCCACTTGCTCATGTCTGGCAATACGCACTTCAATGCTTCCCGTTTTTTGGGTCTCGCTATATATGTGACTCATTGGATTGATTGTCCGACGGAGCTTGCATAGCATTATGGAAAGTTAATGGTAAACGGTTCTACCAGAGGTTGACGTCATGGAAACACTCAGACAGAAATCAGAATTTTAACATTTGAAGAGACAATACGAACACCGGCCGTCTGCTCTTGAGAAGTTCGAACTGAGCATTTAGATGGTTGGATCATGCTATTTCTGAAATTGAGAGGGCATTTGAAATCACTTGATCTTTAAAATGACTAATCATAACGAGCTAAAATAATTTACGCGCTAAAAAATATTTTCAAGATAAAAAAGAAATTATAGCGTTTTCTAGGCACTTTCAAAATCCTGCACACATTCTTTAATGGACTTAGACACCACTGGCGAGTATGGGGTCACGGCGTTGCTACTGTGGTTTACACAGGAATTAAGTTTTTACTGAATGAAGTTGCTAACCGCATCCCCAACAAGCTTTGCAACCGACTTTTTTTTCTGACAGTAAACGATCTTATAAAGCGGTACTCCATCAAAGTAAGTTTTTGACCTCTGTTCGATAATTGTATGAGTGGAGCCGATTACTAAGGGCATAGAAACGTTCCCATCGCTGGTAGATGACGGACTATAGTTTACTGTACAGTCTACCCATGTAGGTTAAATAAAGGGTCCAGTTTAGAATACACTATAGGTTACCCGAATCGATATGCATCAGAGGAAGGCCGGAGAGCACAACGGCCGAAATGTTGTGTAAAAACAACAACGATTAAGACAACAGTCCGACTATAAATAGTATAAATAATCAATATAGTTGTTACCTAAATTTTATTTCATCGCTGTGTCCTTGGTGTATAAGTATTTATTCACAGCGCTCCTAAACAAAAAACATTCAACAACTGCATATATATTCATGGGGTTGGATTTTTATATAATAATAATAATAATAATAATAATAATAATAATAATAATAATAATAATAATAATAATAATCGGAATTGTATTATGAATGTAAAAATGTATAAATACTACGTGCTAAGTATCAAAATGTGGGCGAAAATAAAGGATATATTTCCTATTTGACTTTTGATTTTTTTTTGTAGAAAGAAGAAACATATAATAATAATAATAATAATAATAATAATAATAATAATAATAATAATAATAATAATAATAATACAAAAGAATGAAAGCTAATCTCCCAGACCTGGTGATCAAAGTCCATAAAAACAGAATATGCTTTTTTTTTATTGATGTGGCTATTCCTGCAGCCCGTAATGTAACTTTGAAGATCTTCAAAGAACTATCAACATACAAAGATGTTGAAGAGTAAATCTCGAATATGACACATATGAATACATCAATTATTCCAGATGTAATTGGGGATTTCGATTTATAAAAGGTTCTGATAAACCCTTTGGAGAGATACTTGATTGCCTTAAAACAATACACTACTATCTATCTATCTATCTATATATATATATATATATATATATATATTTAGACAGATTTAGACATAGATATATATTCCCACAAGGACAGCTTGCATCCTACGAAGGTTTTTATTTATGTAAAATGTGTATGCGTTTTTATTTCTTACAAATGTTTTTTTAAGCTTTTATTTATTTACTTTTTACAAATGTTCATTGGAAAATGTCACGATGCCATTTCTAACCTTAGATCTCTGGCTGGAATCTGTATATGTGAATATAACCTCAATAGCCTGACTTTCAAAGATTCTTGCATTAATTACGATCATTTGGTTTTAAGTTCAATACTTTACGCGCAATTTTTCCCGCCTTATACGAAAGCTATTTTTCCATAAAAATGCTAAATTCAGCATTTTATCATCAGTTCTTCCTATACACGTAACTATATTTGTTAATCAATCATTTTTAAAGTGGATACTTCGTATATGAAAAAAATGGCCCATTTTTATATATTAAACAGTGCGTATTATGTCAATCGGCCTACGCGTTAGAGAAATCTTAGAAGATATAAAGCGTTTTCCGATAGGGATGGAACCCTGCGACCCCATTTGTAAGGGCCACTTTTGTATAATCCCGTTTACTTTACCGCTCGTCCACAAAGAACGTCACATCCAACAAGGTTCTAGTTTCTCTTTTTAATGAAAGCCCATCTTCCCCTTCACTCAGTTTATTTTCTCGCAAGCTTCACATCTGTTCAGTTTCGTATCCGAAACATAGACAAAGCAATTTCTAAAGAATAAATGGATTTATTATTAATCCAAAATTTTTATTAAATCAAGCATTAGTATAGTGGATACTCCGTATTTGAAGTAGACACGCTATTCTTATTTATTAAACAGTGTATATTATGATTATCGTCTTGTGAATCCAACAAATTTTAGTAAATTACTGCAGTCTATATTTCTGTTGTGACCAAGTAAATGGCTAAAGAAATAACAAAACAAGTTTGCAGATATATCATATATTAAAGAGTAAGTGCAACAAAAGAGTATTACACGACTAGTGAGTGTGTGTTGCTTGACCCAGTATTCAATCTTTTCGACTATTCCTCAAAGGCCTTCTCTCCTACAAATCTTATATTAGGCGGAAGAGTTCAAAATAGAATCTTTAGCGGGAGGGCACCACAAAAATTTATGAGATGAGATATTCTAGTTAGTTATACTATTTCCATTTTTCGGACTGTTGTTCTAATCGGTATTGTCGTATTCACGACGTTTCGGTCATTGTACGCTCCGACCTTCTTCAGGTGATTGGAATTTCGAACTTAACCATTTATTTTGTCCACCGGGGTAGATTGTTCTAGTTCCATATGTCATGCGTCTTTCGAGCAATTGATAGTTCGAGAAATTATTTTTCGAGCAATTGATTTCGAGCAATTTACTGTCGAGCAATTGATTTCGAGCAATCTACCTAGATCCATCTCCCACGCTGTTATCGCCTCCCCAGACGGATATCCTCAAGAAATATTTGGAAATAAATATAACTAGCGCAGAAGAAACTTTTCAAGTTAGATATAACCGTGTAATATTAGGGCACCTCGAGGCAGTGTAATAGTTAGCAAGCTTGTCTCGCTAGAGCAATGACGACTGAGTAGTGAGTTCGATCATCACTAGGTTCCTCATACTTTCGGCCTTGTGCCACATCTAAGCTACGCTTGGAAAATCGCTATGGTAATATTAAAGACGGCGGGCAGAGCAGGAAAAAGAATAAAGAAAGAACTTGTGCATTAAACTGCTGATTTCCAACTCGTTTTGCTATTATCGCCGTCTGACACTATATTAATTCGAATAAACGTTATAAAATATTCGGTAAATAGATCCTAACCATAGTGTAATAAGTTATACGAGCTATCAGTTATAACCTGATAAAAAGTTGACGATAGATGAAAGGCATTTTGAATGCTGCAAAATGAATTATTTTTTGCGTATATATATTAAGTTGGTGCAAAAATAATGTCTTTTTCTCACAGAGTAACATATGTGAGAAAACGACATTATTCTTGCACCATCCTAATATCTATATATATATATATATATATATATATATATATATATATATATATATATATATATATATATATATATATTTAAATCCAATTCTGGTGAAGGAACAGGTGTTATTTGCGATGTGCATAAGCTACACGTTATCAAGATGTACTTGTACTTACGGAAGACATTTGTATTTTTAACTCTCAAAATCTTTCTTTTCTTTTCTAATATTTTCTACTTGACAAAACGTAAGAGTTACGCATGAAAGCGTAATCCTTTCGGCTTTCCCGATTTTCATGCACATATTGGATTACTGGAATTTTTTTAAAGACATTTTTCTTTTTAACATTAGATGATCACCTTCATACATCGTTACTACCCGCCAGTGGGCTCATATATCTCTTTAGTCCAAAGTTAATCGTATGTGACCCTACCACAGGGAATATCTTTAAAGTAATAAACTCATATCTATATATGCCAGCAAAGTTGGATTTGAAAATATCCTTAGGGTGAAATTCCCGCTGTCGATAAGCAAGAAAATTGCCTCTTTACACTTAAAGAAGTTGTTTCTTTCTTTATATTTGATAATTTTCTATTTCTATTTTTGTTGAACGATTTACTATAGATTTTTTTTCTTTCTTTTTTGTTTGCTTCTTAAATAGAAATTTGTTTTTCTTATCTACTTTTCCTTGCTGTCTCATTCTTTTTGCTTCTTTCTTTCTAAGCTTTCATCTACTTTCTTTACGTTCTCCGTATTCTTTCACGTATTCTTCTCCTCTTTTCTTCGTCTTCTTCTTTCTTTCTTTCTCTCTTTCTTTCTTCTTCTTCATTTTTACTTCTATTTCTTTGTTTTGCATTAATTTCTTTGATCCGTTTTCTTATCACATTTCTGTCTTCCCTTACAGCCATGACACGTCGAAACACCGGTTCTCGTACGATCACCAAAGTTAAGCAAGATCGAGCGTGGTCAGTATCTAGATGGTTGACCATCTTGGGAATACCAGGTGATGTAAGCTTGGATGCGCGAGTGGTGCAATGGATAATTACATGGAATTGGTGATCTGAGAGCCGAGTTCAATTTTCAGTCGAGTTTGGTATATTTATTTACGCAAAAATACACTTGCGAAATGTATCAATCAACCTATGTCCCCCAGCTATGTGTTAATTAGTAGAACGTCTATCAGTAAATTATTAATATTTCTGAATAACGCTTGTAATCTAGAGATATTTTCTGGCTTTAGCTAATCCGCAAAATGTTGCTAGATCGTAAAAAATGAAATCCAAGAAACATTTATAATGATTTCTCTTTATTTATGCATCAACTCACGTTCATACTTCCTTTTTTCTGTCTCTCTTAATATATCTTCATTCTTTATTTCTTTATTTCTCTTCATTCTTCCTTTCTTTTTATTTTTTTCTTTCTTTCTTATTTTCTTCCTTAACATATATCTACACTTGCATTCTTTCATTCGTAATATCTGCCCATAGTTTCTTTCTTTCGTTGTTTCTTACTTAATGTCGCCTCCCACCTCTTTTCTCTCTTTCTTCATTTCTTAATATCTCTTTCTTTCTTTCTTATTATCTTTTCTTTCTTTCTTTTTTCTTCTCTTTTTTTCTTCTCTTTTTTTCTTTATTTCTTGCATTCTTTCTTTCTTAATATCAGCCCACACTTTCTTTCTCTCCTTCTTCCATTCTTTCTTTCTTTCTTTCTTTCTTTTTCCATTTTTGATATAACTTCTTTCTTTCCTTTTCCATTTTTGATATCTCTTCTTTCTTTCTTTCTTTCTTTCTTTCTTTCTTTCTTTCTTTCTTTTTCCTTCCTTTACATCGTTCTTTTTCATATTTAAATTAATCATTTAATTTCTTTAATCCTTTTAATTTCTTATGTCTTTTCTGTCTACTTTCTCCTTACCTTATATGTTTTCACTTTCCTATAATTCTTCTATATCTCATCACCACCAACTTCTTCCTCCCTTCTACTGAACAAACGATAGATTCTTTTCTTTTCTTCTTTTGCGTTTTCTCTTCCCGCTTCTTATTGTTATTTTCGAAATTTCTCGTCTCTTTTCTCTTTACTTTTCTTCATATTTCTTATCTTAGCTTTAGTCAATTTGATCCCAATTTAAGACAGTGCCCCTCCTTTTATTTCTCCCCGCTTCTATTCCTTCTTCTCCTCCATTTCCTCCACTTTTCTTCTTCCCCTCATTCTCTCTTCCTTCTACTCATCCACATAATTCTTTACTGTAATCTCTCTTTTATCGATTATATATATATATATATATATATATATATATATATATATATATATATACATATATATATATATGAAATATGAAATTCTCGTTTTTTCTTCTTACTCCATCCCTCATTATCACTTCCGCATCCTTCAACTGGCCATTTCCATACTCACTTTCACTTCAGCCTACGAAATTCCATCTCATTTTCTCCCCACCACCTTTTTTTTCTCTTTCCTTTCTCCCTTATAAACCTATTACCTGCAACATGAATAGATCCATCAGATAATCGCATTGCACTATTTTCTGTAGTATAATTTTGCGATGCATCAGGTGAACAACCCTGTAGCCATTTTCCCCAAGTTTTTCCCTCTGGGCATCTCAAAATAATGGCTTCACATATGCCGCTCTCTGAAGACGGTGAGTCGGCTGTTCATAAGCATTACAGCATTATGTGTTTTATGCGCTGAAAAGGAGGAGCTGCATTAGGATTGCCTCTGGTTTTCAATTAACTTCAGCACAGAAACGAGCTGGAAAAGAACACACATACAGTTATAATGTTAAATGTATTTGAACTGCCTGATAAATCCCGAATATATCATGACTCACTAACAACTGTTATCTTTGAAAGCATTTCAATGAAACCTACTCATGGATATGAAATTCATCCGGTAGCAAGGACTCTGATTGGGAAATTGGAGGTTTTTAGGAGTGTGGAACCACATCTTCATTAGCGTTGTTCCCAGATCTGCCCTAGCCCGGGGTGGTTGCACCTGTTAGGGTCCCAGCTATCGACAAATAGTGAACCTTCAAACAGAAACAAAACCCTATCAAAGTATAAATATAGATTTTATAGTAATATTATTAACAATGCATTTTTATATATAGAAAATAATTACCAACAATATACATATATATTACAATTACCGACACTGCATCAATCAACATGAAGAACAAAATTTCATGATATTAATCCATATAATATCCGAAACTTTAAGTCAAATTGTATTGCAAAATACAACTTCAACAAAACTAAAAATTATAACACACATATCACTGCACTGCCTCTAGTTAATTATCTAGTATTTACACGAACATGTATATGCACAAAAATTGAGTATCATCTACCATGTATTCAATTGTGAGAGCAGAATTACATGTATCACATTTTTATTGCTTAAAAATTCCCAAGGAAATTAAATTTCGGTATTAAATCACCCATAAAGAGTTCATTATTTACATTATTCGGACTATTGTCCTCATCTTTGACGCCATATTCATCACAACGTTTCGGCCGTCGTATGCTCCGGCCTTCTTCAGAACCCTTGGGTAGACTGTTCTATTTCCACGTGCCATGTTTGATGGATGTCAGCTATCAGTTATCTCTTGTTAATTTCCCTCTGGAAGTTCTCCACTGCCTTAACCGGGTATTGAACTCACACTCTTTGGGTCCTGTCACTAACCAACCCCTTTATCCATCTGGGTATGAATTTCTGGGTATTATAAACCTAATGTCTTCAGCAACCAGTGCTCATATTGCAATTTTTGCTGTTATCATACATGTTTTTACCAGAGCTCATATTGCAACTATGTTGTTATCCTTGCTTTTCTCTGGAACTCCTTATTGTTGTGAACGTTGTGATAAATATGGCGACAAAGATGAGGACAATAGTCCGAATAATGTAAATAATGTACATAATAACTCATCTCAGAAATATAGACAGACCCATAAGGAGTTGATATGCCGTTAAACGATCAAATAAAATAAAATCAATGAAATCGACTAATCCGCCCGTTTCATAGCAATGACATTTTATAAATAAATAAAAATATAAATGGCCGTTAATGTTTGATTTTTAGATAGGATTTTAAATAGTCATATTTTACATGATTTTATTTAACAAGCTTGATGATAGTTATAAAACTGAGATATATGTTAGAAACCTCTTCTTCAGCGTTAGAGGGATAGATTTTTTTTTACTAATACTGACAGTTTCGGTGCAGTGTGGATTGTGAACCATGTCTTATTCAGTTAATTCATCTTGTAGTATTTTTTTTTTCTTTTTATTAACAAAATTATGATAATTTTGTAAGAAACCAAGAATAGAATACTGAACTGCTATGTAGTATCGGTCCTTCTATATTGCACTAAATGTTGGATAAATTCTTCATGATGAAGAAAAGACTTAAGACATAAATGTTATACAGGAGGATACTGAAAATACCGTGGACTGTAGCAAAAACTGAGTTTTATGGAAAACTGAAACAATAAGTACACTTGTATTTAAAATCAGAATGTGTTTATTTAGGTAGCAAATTCTCTTTTAGGCATGTCGGATTAAATAAATTACAAACATTATGTCTACTTATTTTTAGCATAATCCGTTCATATTCATGGATATTTTCCCGTCTATTACAATCAAATGATGTGGAAAACTATAAAAGCAATGAAGACAAATCTTACTAAGAACGATGAGGTACAGGGAATAGTGAAGAACCATTATTGCCGACGTAGTGAAGAGACACAACACACAGAAGATGAAGAAAAAGAAGAAAAAGAAGAAGAAAAAGAAGAAACAGAAGATGAATGATAAAAAGTGACACGTTGTACACCTGCTCAATGACTTTCCTGCAGATTTTGATCAATACTCTATTCATATAAGAAACTTCAAATGACTATGCACGATATTTTATATGCGATATTATATTGTGATATTTCAGCAACACCGATGAGAAGCTAACGTTTGAAGTTATTCATCTTTCCTCGACAAAAGATGTTACTTGTGATACAAATTTACATATACATTCGTAGGCCTCCATGTATTCAATACCAGATATAATCCCTTTCTGTGGTATTTCCCCTTTTGGAGTGCTTAAATCATCAGCGATTGGCCCACCTATTTAAGTGCAATGGGAAAAGTGAAGAATGTGTGGGCACCACGACTCAGTGGTAGATTAAAGTAAACTTAGTTTAATGTCACAAGGCCCCATATATAAGGAACCTTAACACAATATATTCAGTGGTATATCTCTAATATCTGCATGCAAGAATCCTAATAAATAACAATCATATATCCTCGAACATATGCTCACGATTCTTGCAAATGTTGCGTCCGCATATTTCTAAAGTTTCATTTTACCAAATAACCATTTATCAATATTTCATTAGTGTTTGTTTCATTAGAAAATGCTTTGAAGTTCACACCTTTGCGAATGTTGTTAGATCGGAAAGAAATTCCTGTCGCATTTGAAGATCTAAATGAAACAAACGATTCTCTGGTATCAAT
The DNA here is from genome assembly GCA_963932145.1 of Acanthosepion lycidas. NCBI lineage: Eukaryota > Metazoa > Mollusca > Cephalopoda > Sepiida > Sepiidae > Acanthosepion > Acanthosepion lycidas. Next base: position 28,002,768 of record OZ010579.1, read on the forward strand.
ATAATCGGTATAAAATTTCCTTTCATTATTGATAATATAATCACATATACGTAGTCAAATAATGATCACATGAGCGTGAATGTCTTCAGGTTTCGTTGCAAAGAAATATTCAATATCAGCTTTAATCTCTTTACAGTTAATAAACTGTTTTGCCTTTAAAAATTTTGCAATGAAGTAACGAGTTGATTGTCAAATGATAAGAGAGTAAGGATGATAAGGCAAAATGCAATGTTTAGTGCCATCATACTTTTCTGATTGACACGGTTCATATTTAGTTTTGCGTTTCCTATAAAAGGAATACATTTTTAAGGTTAATCAATGATAGGAACCTCCTTTGAAAGTTTTTATGCAGTGACCATGTTGTTTCTCAATTTTAACTGTTTCTTTTCAGCTTCGCACCATATGATAGATTATACGCTTGCTATAACTACAATCACAGACGATAACTTTGTAGGTTATCGCCCTTGTCTTTGATGGATTCCCTTTTTTCAGTTAGTGCTAACCATTTTCATTTTCGTGTTGAATATGTTTATAGAGAACCCAGTTATCCTCACTGCGGATGATACGCAGGAAAGGTTTGGGAACAAATCTACACTTCAATGTCGAGTATAGGAGAACTATTAGATCAATTTAAGAAACAGTTAGATGATGGGATCCCACTGATCAGTTTTAGGAACTTCGTTTGAATGAAGCTGTTTTATTATCGATTTGGATTGGACTGTTTTGCAATTTTTTAGAGTTCTCCAGGCTACAGTTTTCAGATGCCCAATATTGGCAAGTGGTCGTCCAAATCGAAGAACATCCGCCAAAAGAAATATTTTCCGATCGAAACTTGCCAAAACAACCTTGAATTTCCGGACACAATTCCTCACATTTCTTTACACATCCTTTTCTGAAGAGCCTTTTCTCTTTAGTTCTTAAAGCATATATTTTCTCATATGAGTTTGATGCAACCCAGTTTTAAATCGAAAAAGTTCCAACTCTGATCTTATGTAACCAGCAACAAAAATCAAAAACTACCTCAGAACGTAAACATTAATGATCATTTTACCGTAAGTATTGCAAAATTTCCCTCAGAGTTATCATGACGAAATTGCAACGGGATTTTCTTTCCAACCAAATAGGTAATATTTCTCCCCTTCCAGATATCACTACTTTTACGTTATCTGTTTTGGAACATATCTCGTGCATTAACCCAGGTATAAAATTCGCACGCAGTATTGTATCTTAGACTAGATTCATTGAGATTTTTGGGAGAGGGTCTTTGTCCCGTGACAGGATTCCACGTGGAAATAGCTTGGCTGATTTCAAATTCAGCAATCGTAATCTTAAGATTTTATCCGCGTGCAAACGCACACCACTGGGAAATACGACGCAAACTAATGCGCGAAGAATTAATCAATCCAATAAAGTAAAACCAAATATTGAGAGAAATATACAGCAGTGGAAACGTGTAGGCACACTTACAAATTAAGGTCTTTCGGGGATTTATGAGTACAAGTTTTATAATTTCCTTAAAGGCCATATCGCTTCAAGGCATAATTATGTCTCTTTAAAGCTTACTATATGTTCAAATGCATTGTTCTTAGAAACAATAGAATGATTTCCTCTGGACTTTTCAATGGTATTAATTCAGAGTTGTTCTTTGCTGAGATTGGTTGCCAACCATTGCTGGAAAGCCCATAGCTCATAATGAGCTGGAGGGAGAATAGACGAATTGATACCTTTCTCAAGAGTATTAAGACGCCTTGAATACATTCGACCGATTCCATGTTTCCCGCTATTAAAGTTTAACTCTCCCATCACAAATATTCATGTAGCTGTTTTTTTTTAACTCATTTTATCGCAAGTAAGGTAATAAAGTCACGAAGAAACACGGAGTAACAGATTGTGAAAAATTAAAAGAATAAAGAAACATTATTAAGGAGCGAGAACAATAAAAGAAAATGAATCAAGATGACAATAGATAATGCTTATCATCGTATATAAATATGGAAGATGAAAGTTGGTTGGAATGCATGGACCCGGAACAGAGTCCGACAAGCAAAAAGTGAGAGAGAAGAACCTGTTATTATAGAACTCTGGGTTGAATCTAGGGACTTTAGCTTAAATAGATGAGACCTTGTTGCCAACCTAGTATTGCGCTTAAATTAATAATGTCTAGGTACCATAGCGGAAAGCAAATCAGAACAATTTTGCAAATGTCAGAATAGTTTTCTGCTATGCTACGGCTGCCGTCGCTCGGTCTACACTTTCCCGTCTCAATCGATTTCAAAATCGTTTACACACTTTTGAGGGGAGAGGAGGCGATATCCATTCTTTCTCGTAAGTATCGCGAATCTATCACTGCTTTCAAATTTACAGATTGGCTCCCTTTATTAGTTTCCCCAGTTCAGACATCTAGTACTAGGATACGCCATATTCAATAGATTCACGCACCGTCACAACATCCATCTTTTAAATTTTTGCAGAATGTTCCAGTGAAAGAGCTTTTTTTTGCCAAAAATTGCTTTTCTATAGAATAAATTCTCGCGTGCATAATTTTCTAAACGATACACCCATAACTTCTTCAAGCCAATCGTCAGGGGAGATTTATTTATCTTCACAATCTTCGATTCCGAACACCTAATCTTTCATTCATGTCGGAGACCATTCATAATCACCATTTAATAATAACCCAATAATTTCAGTGGCACTCGATCCTTCTATTAGAGGAGAACTTTAGTGTTAATAATTATTAAATATAAAGGAAATATATAAATATATATATATATATATATATATATATATATATATATATATATATATATATATATTCATATATATACACACATACATTGATGCATGTTTCATTAAAAGATATATAGGCACAGAATCTAATAGATTAAATAATATTTATGTTGGTCACACAACAAACTCGATTTCACGACGCTTGACTCTATATTTGAATGATAACTCTAGCATCTTTAGGAATTTAAAACAACATGCCTGGCCGCGTACACAATACCGAAAAATACTCCTTGAAAACACAACTATAATTAAACATGAAAACAATAAACTGTTATAGTTCGGTTCCTTGTACCACGGTGATAGTCCAAGGTAGAACCAATAATGAAGAACTCGAATACGGATATGGAATAACACAGATATATTACAAACAGGAATATATACCGAGAAGTAGAGAGTGTTAGTACGAACAAACAGGTTTAGTAGGGAGAACAATGTAGTCTCGACCAGTATCGTTATTCTAATGTCTTGCAGTAATTGTCTGAACGCGACTCTGTTTCGGACAGCCTCGGACTCGACTGACTGACTCCTTACGTCAGACTGAAATCCCTGCTCCCTCTTGAGGCGCAGTATTTATTACGTATGGAATAGTCTATTATGTTATTATGGGTAAGGTTCCATATCATAAACAAAAACTAAAAATTCGTGAAGCTATATACATAAAACAGTTGAAAACTAACCTGAACAAAATAAGCTACGAAATCTCCACAAATATTCTTAAATGCCCATAATTGATAACAGAAACCATTGGTTTATACCAGAGACTTCCCATACTTAATACTTCTTGTTTTCACTGTCATGTGGTCATGTGTAACGTCACGAGCTGCGATAGGATTTTAGGTTCCGCGTCTCGTATACACGAGTTGTCGTTGCTTTGAAAATTTTCATGCAACAAAAACACACTCTCATTATTGTTCATCCGTGTATTGATTGACACATTGAAATGTAATTTCATCTTTGATAATGTCTTATGTAAGCTGAAAGCTTAGTTAGGATTTAAACATGTATCAATATGGTGATTTCCTTTCGTCTTTCTATGATAATGTTATTAACCTTATCAGAGAATATGAAAGGAACTTACTTAAAATAAATAGACACAACTTGTCTATATTATTTAATGAAACATGCATCAATGAAATATTGCTGCCTTAATACACACACACACACACACACACACACACATATATATATATATATATATATATATATATATATATATATATATATATATATATATATATATATGCCATACATTTACCAAGAACAATTTTGGGGGAAAATGTATTACAAATTCGAAAAGTTTTCGTGTGATGCGTCATGTCTTTAAGACTTCTCCAGTCTAAATCTGTTTACATTGGAATTTTAAATTTAATAATAAATTATTTATTTTACATGTGTTTTGGGCATATAATCTAGCCCTTTTCTTTGAGATTCTTTTCCTTTTTGTTTCCATCACTTTTGTTATTATATATTCCACATGGGGATAATAGAAAATCTGCCAATTATGGTGGAATGATACAAGAATCTAGACGCAAATTTACTATGGATGATCCAGAGATCAAGTCGCTTTCTAAGCATTAAATACATACACACACACACACACACACACACATACACACACAATATATATATATATATATATATATATATATATATATATATATATATTGAGATTCAATAAGACGGACACCCGGAATTCATAACTAAAATAGTGCAATGATTATCGGAAATAAACTCACGTAAATTTACTAACAACTATATTAATAAGTACACTACAGTAATTATTAATAGCGTTGATAATGCTGTTTATTTTTTATTTATTTAACAAAGATGAATGCCCCTGAGACGCGAGGTATAGTTAGCGTGAGCACGTGTGTATAGGTAAAAAAAAAAAAAAATCACTCCCAGCCTCTTTTCAAAAAGATTCAGTCTAGCTGAACTCCCTCTTTTAGTGTTGTGTTAATTTTTCTTCTCCAAAGAGAATATATAGTTGATCACAACGCCAGAAATTCTGTCATTGGACTGACTCGGTTGGTTGACTGATTTTTTTCAGCGGCATAACAACCCCTCAATGGGTTATTTACTGCCGAAATCTAAATACTCTGAATAAAAATATTATGGCTCCAACTACAGATAAAATGTATTCGTTGGTAATTTTGACACAAAATGTATTGATGGGAATTCCACTATAAAGTATATAGCTGGCATATTTTAATATATTTTAGTTACTGTTCTTTAGCGGCATAGCAACGCCTCTATGGGTTATTTAATGCCAAAATCTAAATATTTTGAACACAGGTTAATGGCTTCAACTACAAACAAAATCCATTGTTGGTAATTCTACTATAAAATATATAGTTGGTGTATCTTAATATATTTTTGTTATATTTTTAGCAGCACATCAACAACTCTAACGGTTATTTCATGCTGAAATATAAATAATTTGAACACAATTTTGTGGCTTCAACTAAATATATTTTGAACACAATTGTATGCCTTCAATTCCAGATAAAATCTACGTCCTGGGTATGACGATAAACTGCATCCGCGTCCTGGGTAAGACGATAAACTTCCTTCAGCAGCAAGGCCTCTGATCAGGAGGTTTTGAGGAGCGTGGAACTGCCTCTTAATTGCTGGTGTTCCCAGGTCCACCCTGACCCGGGGTGGTAGCACCTGTTATGTTCCCAGCTATGGGCAAATAATTAACCTCGGAACTGAGGTAAAATGCATTATAAAAGTGCAAAAATAGGTTTTAATATCAGAAATACTTTGTAAAAAATCTATTACCAGCAATATATCTTTAAGAAAAATAAAACTATTACCAGCAATATATTTTTGGAAAAAATATAACCAGCAATATGTTTTTGAAAAAAAAAAAAAAAATACCAGCAATACATATTTTAAAATAATATTACCAGCTATTCATTTTTGAGGAAAAAAATATTTTCAGAAATAGATTTTTGACAAAACAAAATATTACCAGAAAAAAAAATGTCGGCATTAAATAACCCATTGAGGTTGATATACCGTAAAACACAACAAACCAAACCAAACCAGAGAAAATGTATTGCTAGTTATTTTAGTTTAAAAACATAGTGTGGATCAATTTACTATAAATATGTCCTTTTTTACATAAACTATACTGCTGTTATTTTTACTATAAAAATATATTTCTGTATATTCTTAGTATTTTGTTTTGTGGGGTTCCTTATTTTCCCGTAGACAAGACACTAACAAGTGCTACCAATCCTAGTCAGGTTGGACCTGCAAACAACAAAAATTAAGAGGTGGTTTTATGCTCCTCAAAACCTCAAATCTCCCGATCAGAGGCTTTACTGCCGGATGCAGTTTATCGTCATACCCAGAACGTTGACTTCTTCGGAAATGGCCTATATTTTAGTAGAGTTGGTGTTCTTTTATTGCGTTTTTGAAAATAAAGACGCTGGGATTCCAACTGATGGTTTTAAAAACGAGAAGCTCACTTCTCGTGAAATGTTAGATCAATACAATATTGTTTCTCTCATTTCTACCCCTCATGACCGTGTGTCGTAATAACATGTTTTTTTTTTGTTTTTTTTTTAAATATCAATTGTATTCTATTTAAATGACAGAGGATGCAGATGCAAATGTGTAACTGTTGGAAGGCGGATTCAGTGAAACTCGAAAACCCTTGCAATATTTTCAGCTGCACGACGAGGATTTGATTCTAATTTCTGTTTTGTTTGTTAAAACAATGTAGACTGCAGCACAAAAATTGAAAAAAAAATGTTTAATTTATTTTTGTCACTGTACAATGCACAATGATATTAGATAGTCGTCCCCAGGCGCACAAAGGCACACCCACCGACACAAACAGACACACATAGACATACAGACACACAAACACTCTGCCATACAAACACACACACGCTAAAATTAAAAAAAAAATAGCAAATGAAAAAACAACTATAGAACGAAAAAAGTAATAATGTTTAAAATACTTCGAAAATTGTCAGCGTGTGGCAGCGTTCATTTTACGCAGGGCCTAAGGAGAAAAGCTGTCCATCATACGCTTTGTAACAGAACTAATAGCAGTAAAATGTCGTCCCGAGGCAATCATTACAAATAATAGTATGCGGGATACGTGTTATTTTTCCTTCTGTTTTCTTCTCTTCTGCGACAATGAGAATTAAAAATGTCTTCAAAGGAGGGTAGTGATCAAGCGATTCTTCTCTGGGGAATATCTATAACCATTTGGAGGGCTCTCCTGTCCGCTGCAAAGCTGATGGAATACCAAACATTGATGCAGTACGCATATTTCAAGAAGAACAGTAAGTAAAATTGAGATATCAAAAAGTATTTAAATATTTCGCTAACATCATAATTATCATATATTTATATTTTACGAAGGATTATCAATCATTAATCATTTTAGACTTGATTAATTTCTTCCGTGTGAATGTCATACACAATTTCTATATTAGAATTAATTTTCGCTTGATTTTTTATTCAGTGAAACATCGTAAAAATTATTAAATTGTAGACGTGTCAATAGCCTAGTGAATAGAAATTTTGGTTTGGTTGGTTTGGTTGGTTTGGTTGGTTGGGTTTTATGGCATATCGACCACTGTGGGTCATTTAATGCCAAATTAAGGTAGGTATAGATATATATACATATAAGTATACAGTACTATTAAACATATAGCTGGCAACATTATTGTTTCAAAAACGTATAGCTAGCAACATTGTTTTTCCGAAAACATTATCTGAGGCCTTGTTGTTGGACATAGTTTATCGTCATATGGAAATTTTGGTTCGTGAATTTGATGATAAAGTAATTGTGAGTTCAGTTGACCGAGCATTGCTAAATAAGAACTAGATGAGATGACTTTAGGTGATGTTAGCAGATTGAAGCCAATCTGTCTCGATAAATTAAATAAATGGTTCAATTCCATATTTCTAATGCTTACTCTGATCAACAAACATCTGATGAAGGCTGGAGTACACAACGTCAGAAACGTTATGATAACAACACAGATTATGACAACTGTGCGCGGGTTTATAGTGCAAATAAATAATATTTCTCTCGTATGCAATCCAGTGGCATTTCATTATAGCAGTTGTATTACTGCCAATAATTCTTCTATATGCCGTATCCTTTCAGAATATCTGCGATCCCTCAACAATTACAGATAGTCAGCAATTACAATAGCAGTTAGATTAGACTTTTGGCTATTTCACCGACTCCCTGTTCTGCTATACTAGGAATCGGCAATCTTTTGGAGTGAGAGTGCCAAAAAGCTATGCAGTGTCTTTGAGGAGGGCCATGATATCAAAATTACTATAACAAATTGTCTCGATTCCTGACCGCTACGTCCAAAAGACTGCTTTGTTCTGGAGCTTTACAGAAAAAAGAACGAAGCTAATGTAATATTATTTATGGGAAAGGAAAATGGATCATTATTGGTTATTGTGTGTAATATACACATATACACACAAAATGAAATGGGAATGAATTAAAATATAAATTCAAACGTTAACAACATTAATTTAACAATACGACTCAATACAATAGCAGAGCAATAATTCCTTATCATAGGATATTACATTCAAACATATGTAATACCACTACATAAATATTCAATACATGTTCAATACATATCATCACATCTCATCAGACAGTGGTAAATGAGGATTAATACAATATTTAATATTTACTTACATACAAACTCTTTTCCTGCAAAAAAGATAATAATAGCAAGAAAAAGAGAAACACAATATATATATATATATATATATATATACTTATACATATATATATATATATGTATATATATATATATATATATATATATATATATATATATATATATATACATATGCATATATATACACACACACACATATATATATATATATATATATATATATATATATATATATATATATATATATATATATATATATATATATATATATATATTGTGTTTCTCTCTTTCTTGATCATCAGGTAAATCTTCGTTGTTGGAAGATTTACCTGATGATCCTGAATCCTTAAAAAAGGATTTAGGTGAAATAAATTTATTCGTAATGGTACATTAAAGTGGTTTGTTTTTCATTACATATTAGCTCTGTCCTAACATTGAGCTCTCAGGATTTCATCCTCTTTGGATTTACCAATTCGGTTTACCAAGTTCCTTATAACTTAACTTATATATACATATATATATATATATATATATATATATATATATATATATATATATATATATATATATATATAACATGTTTCCTTATTTTATTGCAGGTATAACAAGATGACAACTAACATAATCAACAAAAACTCCAAATTCCTTACTACAAATGAAATACAGTTAAAACCGGCAAATTATTTAATGAGAGACTTTTTTTTCTGCTTATAGTTCAATAACTTCTCCACGTCAGCTGAAATATTTCTCGGCAACAGGAACAAAACGCCATCCAGGTGGTCATCACCCAATCTTCTTCGAAAAACGATTTTAGCATATTTCATTTTGGAAAAAAAGTTGTTCACAAGCATAAGTACTTCCAAATAATTATACCATTCAATAATTTTTTATATTTTCAGCTTGGCAAAACATATTTCTTGTAGAAGTCAGCAGTAGATTTGCAATTACATTTTAATTTTAAAAATTAATCGCATTGTAAGTTGATTAACTCAAACTGATATATTTCTTCCACTTGCTCCACAAAATAATTAAATAATTTGTGTCTAGGCATTTAAGTTGGCGGGCCGGACAAAACACTTCGCGGGTTGGATGTTGCTGACCCCTATGCTATAAATTTACAAAAACTTATTAGATAAGTTACTTGACGTTTCCTCGAACCCCGTAGACTTCATTATTGTGCGAGCCATCCTATTTTTATCAATATGTGTCCTAGAAAGTACATATGCCATTTTCTAATTCTAATTGTTCTTTTTATATCTGTTGGGATTGGACTGTGTAGAAATGACTTGAAAACACTTGGTCCTTCCCTTTTATAGACAGAAGTACACAAATGCATGATGGGATTTTATTCTTAGCCAATAATATAACCAGATTTACAGTTTCATATTACTCACACCTGATCTGCTGCACCTTCTCACCGAGGCCAGCGCAAGAGACGGTTGCGGGATCTCAGGGAATTTTTGTTCCTTGTCCGGGTGTACGCGCTCGGGCTCTCCACATTAAACCGACCTTGTGTCACAAAATGACCTCGTGGGGTGGAGGGGTGAGTAAATATATACTCAGGCCTGATCTAACTTGTCTTGAAGTCAGGTCACTACGTTCGCTTGTACGAACTTGCATTTGTGTGCCGACGCCAATTTTTAGTTTGTGAACCTTTTGCCATATTACTGTGGATTTATCTTGCATATAATGTTTGCCTGCTTTATATTCTTTTCTTTCTTCTCTTTCTCTTGGTATTAAAAAACTTTGTCAATTTTGTGTTGGTCAGTTCTGTTATTTTGCATTTGACCATAGCTACTAACTCCACAATGTCCATTTTTCGTAAACCTTCATAATTCATCGCAAGTGCAGTTCAGCATCTTTCTGTAGAACCACATCTCCGTTTCATGAAGTTTCTACTTCAGGAGATCACCTAGGATTCCATGACATATAAAAGAACTGGTCTTGTATAACAGCTCAGAACTATTTTCTTTGTTTCTAACGAAGTTCTCCTTTTACTTAATAATTAATAGCAATTAACTATTATCAATCAATCTTTTAATTCTTGTTTTTATGAGATGAATTATTCTCAGTCATTATTAATGTAAATATTAAATTTTTTCATCAAAAGCTATGTTTGGCCCATCTGTACACTATATACAAATATCCTTCGAGAGACGACTTACGGCTCCATCACGTTAAAGAAGCGGTTCCCTTACAGTCACCGAAGTTAAGCAATGTCGAGTCTGGTCAGTACCTAAATAGGTGACCACTTGTGGATACCAGGTACTGTAAACTTGGATTTACGGTTGGTTTAACTGATAATGACTCGAAATTGTTAATCGGAGAAGTACAATTTCAGTTCGGTTCCTTATTTTCACTTACGCGCAAATACCCTTGTGAAAGGTACGAATCTATCTCTTCTCTTCCAACTATGGGTTAATTAGTAATATAAATAAAAAAAATAATAACGGTTAGAATCACCTTTCCTTTGTTGTATGAAATTTAGAATGTATCTACATGATCCATCATTCCACAATTTTATATCGCATCTAAATGCAGTCGCTTTAAATGTCCGGTATTTTAAAGATTTTGAGATCAAAATTAACTGTCTTATTAGTTGTACTCTTTTCATAATTTATTACGTAGAAATTACGTAATTTTTACGTCGAATCATTGTCAAATCAATATAAAATTTATGCAGATAATACCACAGTTTAGGGAATCACCTCGAAAAATCTAGATGTTCAGAGCATTACAGTTGATCTCTCCGCTGACTTAGGAAATTCGGTTCCCTGAATAAGGATAGATTATTTTCTCACCAAAATCTGTTACATATTTATAATTCTACCATGTTGCTACTACATCTTATCTTATCTGGTGCTTCTGATATATATATATATATATATATATATATATATATATATATATATATATATATATATATATATATATATTTCGTAAGCATTGTTAAATTAAAACATTCATATATCCTTTACAAAATTGTACATTTTTGTTTCAACGTCAAAAAAGGGAACCTTTTGCAAACAGCCCACCATGTGGGGAATCAGGATGTTGCTAAATACTTTTATTTAGAAATACAGTTATCGAAGCAAGTATAATCTACTTCCGTTCTTTGGAAGTTTTCATAAAATGTATTCTAGAATACATTCTGGAGCTGCTAATGAAACTGCTCACGTTTAGGAAGTGGAAAGAAATGAAACGATATTCAACTGTATCACCAAAAACTGATTTAAGAATTTTAAGAGTAGAAGCGAATTCTGATTCCCCACCTGGTGAGCCGTTTAAAAAAAGTTTTCCTTTTTTTTAACGTTGAAACAAAAATGTACAATTTTGTAGTGGATATGTGCATGCTCTAATGTAACACTGCATAATAAATAAATAAATAAATATTTACGGCTCTACATGGTGTATGTAACACTGTTTTTAAATGAATATTTTGAAAGCTGTTTTAATCTTACTGCTCGTTCTTCTACACTTTGATATATATATATATATATATATATATATATATATATATATATATATATATATATATATATATAGAGAGAGAGAGAGAGAGATAGATAGATAGATAGATAGATTCTTAATAAAATCCAAAGAAGAAATTGCAGTGTTATTGACCTGCTATCTCGGATTCAATCACTTTCCCATTTGCATAACTTAGCTTTCTCGTGCCTTCCCTATAAATACTTTCATGGTAACTGTTCTGGTGCCCTTCCTCTTCGGTACCTCTATCAGTTTAAGGTTGACGTTAAGGTAACTTCATTTTAGATATGAAATGGCTAGATGTAACCGTAAGTGTTATGTTAACCGTTACTTCTCTCGCACTCTCTCCCGGTTTCTTGCTTCTCAGTCAATCGTTATCTTGTTTTGTTATTGTTCTCTCCCCTTAACAGTGTTTTATTTTCTCATATTCTGTCATACTCACTAATTCCTTGCTGGCTCAATGACTTTATGAATTGATTAACATAGATCTAGTGGCTTAATGCTGAAAAACTAGCATGAGACATTCAATATTCAAAAAGAAAAACAAGCTACTAACATTTCATCATCACCCGCCACGATGAAGGACTGTACACTGTACGACGCTTCATTCTTAGAACGACTGTCCGTTCTCGATTTCATTAGATATCTAAAGATGGGCAATGCCTCAACAAAGATGCTGGAAAAATGATCAGCTGCTTGTATCACTGCAGAATGTAGCTGGTTCATTCTGTGACACTTTATAGAATATTAAACCAACAATGGCGTAGTGCTGCCATTTCTTGGCTGGAGTTGACCAATTCCCCCTTTCCAACGTTGTTAGAGTTCAAAACCTTTGATGCGGTCGCGGAAGAGTGATCTATTTTCCATTCTGCTGCCCTTTATCCACAGCTAGAATTTCACTCATCGCTAACTCTTTCCTTTATGTCCATGATGAATGTTCTAATGTGCTACACTCTTAAGTTCCATCAGTTCATAAATTTAATGATTGAATAGTCCATACTACTTCTACGGTGTTAAATCACCCTCATTTCCACCGTACTCTACACGTAATGGAGATGTTCGACTCGTACAGCTGTTTTCTTTAGCACTGTTACGTTATATAACAAATTCTTGTTTGGATGCTTCACTATACACTAGAATATTAACCTCTTCAAGTATATGGACAATAGCTGTCTAGCCTCAAAATATTCATTTCTTTCTACATCGTTGTATATTCATATCCCACACCTTATTCAGTAAGCGTCTATCACGAGCGGCTCTTGGGCCTTGTATTGTGTAAATTTTCAGTCAGTCAGTTGTTCCTTGCATGATATACGCTTGGCAGATCATATTTCTGACGTTTTATGACTGTCTAGACAGAAGATTTTCTTATAGTCGTTTACTATTTCATTCTGAGTTAGAATTGGTTGTCAACCAAGGCTATAAGGTCTAGATTGTCCTCCTATTCAAACCATACGTTTCCCAAAATTATTTGCACGTAAGTGATTGTAATGAACACAACTGGAATTCAAACTCAGCTCTCCGATTTCTCATTCAGAACCATTATCCATGAAACCACACCGGGTGAAATTTACTATATATATATATATATATATATATATATATATATATATATATATATATATATATATATATATATATATATATATATATATATATATTGTGTATTTAGGCAGCATCTTTTTATGCATACACGTTTCATTAAAAAATATAGCGTCTTATATGCACGTATTTATCGTTGCTTAGAAATCATCTATGTAAACAATGACAGACAATTATCACTGTCTTGTCCGTATATTGCTTAATATGTTGTAATCTTTGATAATGGCTTATGTAAGCCGAAACTTAGATTGGATTAAAAATATGGATCAATATTGTGAATTTCTTTCTTCGTTCAATGATAATGTTATTAAACTTATCAGCCGTTATGAAAAGAATTTCCATAAAATAGACAACACTTGTCTATATTATTTAATGAAACGTGTATATATATATATATATATATATATATATATATATATATATATATATATATATATATATATAATTATTTATTTAAAAATATGATTCCAACTCGCTACATAAGAGGTATCATGTTTCCAAACAAGAGCCGAAAACTTATTTGAATTAACTTTAGTTAAAGTAGGCTCTGTTCCATCTTCAAGCGAATTTTTTTTTGGAATGACATCGCTTGTAGATGGAACAGAGCCTACTTTAACTCAAGTTAATTCAAATATTATTTTGAAGTTTTCTGCTCTTGTTTTATTTTTAAATAAATAATTATATTTATGCTCTACTTTCGTATCGAGAACTATTTTTTTTAAATAATTACAAAAATACTAAGGAACTTTGGATTATTTACCAAACCAGTTTCTTTCCTATTTTCTACAATATTTTCACTCACACACATATATATATATATATATATATATATATATATATATATATATATATATATATATATATATAAGTATGTTCATCTTATTTCATATGGGATTCACTCACTTTGTTTTCTCATATGCATTGTTCAAATGTTTTTTCATAACTTTTTTTGCTTTCTATTCCTCTACAATTCTGTTCATTCTACTTGATTATACTCAATTTTCATACCGTTTGTATCTAGTGGATTTTATTGTAAACCAGTTAGTAGAAAACTTCAATATTTCAGCCATTTTAGCAGTAACTTAAATGAAATCTTGCATCAGAATTCCAAATTTTACTTTCAAGTGATCGTATCAATCGTCACTTTGATAACTCAGACACTGTTTAGTTATAATATTTATGTATTTTATGCTTTCACATTATTAGCAGTTGCTGTTTTTCAATGGGTATCAAGTGCCAAAAATACTTCTCTGTTCTCCAGAACCCTTTACAAACATACTGAGTTTAAGTAATTCCGTAGTCTAGATAATTTTGAAATTTTTCTGTGGATTTCTAAATCAACTTCTTTTATTATGTGCCGTGTCCCTTCAAAACGTAATTGATCATGGCTCTCCACGTTTGTCTATCTCTTGTAGAAATAACAGGCTTTCTTGTTATAATATTTCCACGGAGGAATGGCTATTAATTTCCTTTAAGCATGTCTTCATTCTGTCAGTCACTGAAATGCACCAATGACTACCCGGTGTTATTGCAACCTTCACCTTCCAAAACCACGCATAATTAAAAATTCAATGGTTTCTTTTCCCTTCTTCTTTGTGATGTATTCTTGTATCAAATGAACAAATTGGATTAATGAATAACCGTTCTTTTTCTGTTTTATCTTCCACTAATATTTCGGTTTATTGTAGTCCAGTTTCTTATCTGCGTGTATTGAATAATCTCACAAGGACTTACATATTTCTGACTCTTCTATGGATTAGGGTTGCACCATTTCTTTTCTCATCGAACATTCCACTCCCCACAACGTCTAATGGATCATTTTTTGCAATTTGATCATGTTCCTGCCTATTTTACTCTTTCTGAGAAATGCATGGAAGTTCACTCCCTATGTGTGTGTCATAGTTTCATCAAATTTCCACCACATTCTACGAAGTGATATTTTCTCTTTTTGTTCATGCTTCCTAATACTATTTATTCTCATAAACTGATATTGAGCTATTAGAGAACTTTATTCAAATACCCATTTTCTCACCAATTTTATGTTACTTTTCCTCTACATTCTTCTGTGGATTTTTCAAACTGTCCATACCATGCTTTTTCATTTCTTTAATTTATAGTAGTAGTAGTAGTAGTAATAATAATAATAATAATAATAATAATAATAATAATAATAATAATCATGGAAATGAGTCATGGTAGTCAATCCCTTAAATAAATATGAAAAATTATACTCAAAATTACACTTCACAACGTAAAAAAGGCTTCGTCTATATATGGATTTTCTAAGCGTAGCTTAGATGTGGTACAAGGCAGAACGTACGGGCCACCCAGTGAGGATCGAACTCACTACTCGGTCGCAATTGTTCTAGCGATACTAGCTTACAAACAATTACACTGCCTTGAAGTTCCCATGATTTTACCTATATAAAATGTATGATATCTGAGGTTGTTTTTCATTTTTCTTCTTTTTCCTTTTTACCTATATGATCAGTTGAAAATGTCATGATGACATTTCTGACCTTAGGTCTCTGGTTGAAACCCGGAAGAAAATGAGTAAAAACCATCGATGAAAGAAAATAAATAAATAAATAAATAAATAATAATAATAATAATATGCGACCATCAAAAATCTCTGCTGTAGTCACTTTGATATTCCCTAGAATTGGTTGGAAAAGGTTCCGATTCCAGTAGACTAATTGAAGGGATTCCTGGAAACCCATGCCTCAAAGAAATAAAAACCAAATGTTCTCAAAAGTACAGCCCAGACTTTGCGAAAGGCTTTATCTCTGTAAATTTTTTTTCTTTGTCTGTGGAAAGCGTTATGATGCCATTTCTAACCTTAGGTTTCAGGGCGGGACCCGGAAAGAAATGTGTACACGGCAGAAATCAAAGGAAATAAAAACAATAATAATAATAATGTCTTCGCTTTTAGTTTTACACCCTCTAGGAAGACGTCAAGCTTTTGGGGACAATGCTTTGAGTGAATTGCTGTTCTTGTTACTTACAAGCCATTATTATTATTATTATTATTATTATTAATATTATTATCGTTGCTGCTGTTCTCTGCACAGTAAAAGTGAGACGATTTGGATAAAGGATGAAATAAATATATTACAATCTGTCAAATATCATCTTCCCCCAAAACGGATCTATGATATTTTTGTAAAATGTCATATCGGTAAACTTCTTCGTAATCGACACATTACTTTAAATGCAGTCAAAAATGTTTTAGTATTTGACCTTTACATCAAACCTATTTGTGCATATTTCGATTCAGTTGCTTCAACGAGTAAATGCAATAACAATTCGGCGCACACACTTTATACGTCGTGTAAAGCAAGATATAAAATTGTAGGTTCAGATACTTTTCTGCATACGATTTCTGTGTAACCCGTCATCCAACTTTGTGGCGGCAAATAAATCTACAAATAGGGAAAGTAGCCCTTGTGCACGTGAGATGAATATGAAGCAATCAGAGCGCGTTTTTCGGGATACTTTCCTAAAACAAACAAAAAAAAAACCCCAAAAACACGACACTAATTTCCATACAACTCGTAAAATTACAAGAGGTATTGGGGCCTGAAATTTGACATTTGACACTAGGATAATGATTAAGTTTTTTTTTTAAGTTTTTTTTTCTCGTTTCAGATTCGAATGCAGATAGTAATTCATTTAAAATTGTAAGCAACGTACACATAGCAAATCAGAACATGTGGCTGGTAGGAACTGACGAGGAGAAATGAAAAAAAAAAGAATGACTTCAATACGTTTAATCCTTCATCAGATCCTTTTAGAGCGAATGCGTTTGAATGAATATTTGATAGTAGGAATGAAAGTCTAGAAATTACATCTCTTTCTTTCTCTCTCTCACTCTTTATATATATATATATATATATATATATATATATATATATATATATATATATATATATATATCAGTGTGTGTGTTCAATTGATCAAATACAGATAAGTGTACGAGTAAGTGCTCAGTTCACATACTAATACATACATATATCATTTGATATCAGAAAGACAGTGCTCATTATTAAATAAAAGTGTTATTATGTATATATTAATAAATATACATAATACCTCACCTTATGTATACATTAATAAAAATACATAATGACTCACGCCGATATTACGACTTGGAGTTTCATGGCTGAAGAACTCAATTCATCTCTCTCTCTCTCTCTCTTTCTATATATATATATATATATATATATATATATATATATATATATATATATATATATAGAGAGAGAGAGAGAGAGAGAGAGAGTACGGAAGTTTGGGGAATCCTCTGAATTTCGAAGAACTGAAAGTTGCGTATTGTTTTCGAAACTACACGTTAAACAAAAATTCCTCGTCGTTTTTATTCATTAGATAATGGTATAACACCAAATTCGGCATGCATTTATTCCTCAAATAGTCCCCATCGGCATCCAGCACTTTTTGCCAACGTACCACCAGCTGCGCAATGTCTTGGGGGTAAAAATCACGTGACTTGGACGCAAAGAAATCTGTAAGTGCATGCCGCAATACTGCCTCATTTGCGAATAAAAATTTGGGTGTTGTCCTTTTCTATATTCCAAATATAAATTTGATATTTCCATGGGATCGTTAGACTCAGCTGACTCTCCCGACTTTGTTGGTTTATTCATATCATATGATGTTAGTGCCCACAGCGATATCAACATTGACGATATAAACTTATATAGAGACGATGGCTTATGGTGGTGAAAAATTCCATAAAATTTAAAGCTAACACAATCAGGAAATTAATATATAGAGAATTTAAAAGCCTAAACCTTAAAGTTAAATCCAATACTAATTTAAAAAAAGTAGATTTCCTTTATGTTACACAAGACCTAGTTAATACAAATTCTACATGTAAACAAATGCTAAACCAATATATATCCATATTCTAACCTTCATCCATCCGTAATTAAACACATATCCTCCTCTGTAGAATATAGAATTAACAACAACTCTTCCAGTGATGGTTTCTTTTGCAAACATAAAATATTATAACACTGTCTTAAAAATAGTGGTTATAAGTGCCCTGGTATCAAAGATATTAAGCATAACAGCGTTAATAAAAAATAGAAAGAGAAAAATGATTTGGTACACACCCCTATTAAACCAAATGGTTAGTACTAAGTTACGGTAGAATATTCTCAATTTAATTGAGAAACATTTATTCGAAAATAACCCACTGATTAAGATTGTTAATAAAAATACGCTAAAACTAAGATATATCCGTGCAGATAAAGAAAAATTGAAAAATTATTAAAATCATAATAATAAAATTTAAAATCAATACAAAAACCTAAGTAATAATTGTCACTCCAAAGCTGCAAACCCTGGTAATACCAACACGTGTATTTGTAAAAATCCTAATGGATGTCCATTAAAAATATGTGCCAAACAGACTCTCTTTTTTACGTAAGCATTATTTCTACTAAAAAAAAACTAAAAAAAATAATATAAATAATAATAAAAAAATTATATCGGGATTACCAAGAATTCCTTTAAAACTATGTGGTATCAAAATATATTATCTTCCACCAACAACGCGGTGAAATAGGACGTCTCTTTCTATATATTTTTGAAACTTAAGAGACGCTAACAAAACCCATCAGTAAAATGGAAAATAAATACAAAAAAATAACAGAACATGGAAATCGTTATATGAACCGTGTTTCCTAGGTTTATAAGATAAATAACAAATAATCACATTTCCTTTCAGAAAAGCGCTGTTAGACTAAAGGAATGAATTAACTGGAAACTACCGACACAATTTATCTCTTACCTTAAAACAAAGTAAAAAATTTAAAAAAAAAGTAATTACTTATTGCCATTTTTTATAGCCACAATTTTTAGCATACAATGCTGTACCCTCTACGGTTAATTACCTTGTATTTTTTATTCGGCTTCCATACTGCTAGATATTACCATCTATTTACTATTATTAACATCGTATATAGATGCTCTACATTTCTAATTTCATCTACAAGCCCCTTAAAGAAGATTCCTGAATATAAAATAAAATAAATTTCTTCTGTTAACTTCACGTCTGATTAACCTACCAACACCTATAAACAAATAGAACATGTCATATCTTGCTACAATCTTGATATATTTGTCGCTGTCTTATTTCCATACTTGTCAATGATGCCATGTATATATGTCGGTTTATCGTGATATGAAGAAAAAATAACTCATCCACCTCTACCCTCTGACCATAATTAGCGTAGATCTGACATTTAAATGATTAACGCAGAGATACCCACAAGTCTATTTCTAATTTCTGACCTTATACCCCCACATTAAATCTAGGAAAATAAGTAAAGAATTTTTTAAAAATTTCCTAAGAAATCATTTCATAACTAGTTACCGTCGCCTGAGAAAGTGCAATCTGATATTGAAACATGAAAGCTTTTTTATAGCGATTTAAAAATGTTTTAATATAATCTCTTATACTTAAAATATATTAATAATAATAATTTGATCTACTTTGCATTCAGCACTTTTTAAAAAAAGTAAATGGTTCGAACCGTGGATTTTTAATCTGTTTGTCTTTTCTCTCTCTCTCTCTCATATATATATATATATATATATATATATATATATATATATATATATATATATATATATATACATGCACAAATGCATACTAGCAAGATAGGCATCACCGTATTTTTAACGGCACATTTTATTCTATAAGCAGCTTCATCTGCATTAATGAATCTTCCTGTTAAGAAGTTGTCAACTTCAACTCAGTGCCTTTCAGCATCTTCTTATCTCAAAACAGCTGCATCGCATCTTTTATTAATATACTTCATTATGTATACGATTGCTTGGACAGAACAGAATAGTTCTACATTAATATCTCTTTTAAAGGCATTTTAAAAGAAGAGGAGAATAAAGAATCATCCATCTATTATCAAGTTTGCTTATTTCTTTCTGTGGCAACAATTCTTTCTCCTCTTTCAGGTGATCTTTTTCTGTATATAAGAAATCCTGTCACTTCATTTTTAGTTTCATTAATGAAGTGTTTATGATAACCTTTCACACAATGACCATTTTACATGGTGGTTGTGGGTTTGTTGTAACGCAAGGAGCAAGAACCATTTGTGTTGTGATAATCTCCTACAGTTCAGGATCAGGTATTCCCGACTAATGATTGGATCAAT
Organism: Acanthosepion lycidas; assembly: GCA_963932145.1. Taxonomy (NCBI): domain Eukaryota; kingdom Metazoa; phylum Mollusca; class Cephalopoda; order Sepiida; family Sepiidae; genus Acanthosepion; species Acanthosepion lycidas. Next base: position 28,023,532 of record OZ010579.1, read on the forward strand.
ATCCCGAGGATATATCTTGTTCTATGTGCATATGGTATACCTCCTTTCTGCCATTCAACAGTAAAGAGTAGCCTTTATTTATTTTTTTTTTTTAAAAGATTCCACCATTTCTTTGAGGTATTGTTTTGATTAATTTAGTCAGTTTGATTCTGGACACTCTAGCAATAAATTTATATCGATCTTTAGGCATTTCTATTTTTGTAACATTTATGTAAATTATTTTATTAACATTTCCTTGAATATTTTCATATGAAATCTTCTGTAATTAATATTAAGAATTTTTTCATATTTTTTTATACATGTTTTTTAATACTTTTGGTTAAATTTTTTTGAACTTCTTTTATGAGATATAAAAACATTGTTTTCATTATTTTTTTTCTTGAAAATTATTTATATTTTTTTATTAAGGTTTTTGTCGATTGTTGGTTACATAAAAAACAATTAAATATATTTTATACTAAGACAAAATTGAAGAGAAAGCACAGAGTAAATAAAAAAAAAGAAATAAAAACGAAAGGTAATTCTTTATTTTAGCTGCCCAAATGGCGGCGTTCGTATTAAAGGGTAAGTAACCCACGTTTTACGTATCAGTTAATGTTGTCTACATTTCTTCCTTATTTCTACTGATTTTCATCTCTTATATTCTTGATTTAAAAAAACGGACATTACGTTGTAACCATTTAAAAAATATATATATATTTTTGGTTTATCATATTCAAACAATTCAAAAAGCTTGACCTCGAACCTAGATTATTAATATTAATGCCTTAATGTTAAACATAGACTAAAATAGAAATCATTCTAACTAATTAATATTAAATGTTACTACAAAATTGAAAATTAAAAAAATACCAATTTTAAATTTTAAATTAAATCTGTATTACGTTTAAAATATTATAAAATTATTTAAAGAAGAAACTGAGGAGAAATACATATATTTTATTATTTATTTTGTTGTAATTAAAAAACCAATATCTCAGAATAAGCGTTAATCTAATGGTGATGTTAAGCATCGTTACAACTTAGATATATTTTGAAGTGGTGATATGGGCAGGGGAGGATGAATTCTCTCAAAAGACAATACATACACAATCAGATTATAATACACAATCACATAGACATATTTATATATATAAACACGCAAAAACTCGAACGAAACACGATGTAGATGACCACGACCCGCAAACCTGCACAATTAAAATCAGACAACATTTACATACAATGAAATGAAAGGCATATAATTGTGTTTTGATTGGTTATTGCAGCTTATGTAACAGCGTTTCATCTATCAAGGAGTTTTTAGTTAATTGTAACATTTTAAACTCATTATTCTACATTCAATACCATCACATGATAAGACACCAGAAATGTTAAAACAAAATGGCTGTTTTTGTATTGATTTTATAACATATTTAAGTTATAATTTTCGAATAAATGATATAAGCTCTAGTTTGTATTGAGCACACATTTAAAAAGTGTATTGTTTGATTATAAGTATTTATTCTGAATACACTAATCCTATACTTGGATATATATATATATATATATATATATATATATATATATATATATATATATATATATATATATATATATATATATATATATATATATATATATATCATTAAAAACGACTTACAGGTTATTGCGGTTAAGTTATTTATTTAATTTTTGTGTTCTTAAAATGTACTTTTCTGAACATAAATTAAAAATATGAGCGGTCAATATATATATATATATATATATATATATATATATGTGTGTGTGTGTGTGTGTGTTTATATATATATATATATATATATATATATATATATATATATATATATATATATATATATATATATATATATATGTATGTATGTATGCATTTCCAAGAAGATAAAAGCCTGGTAGAACTCAATATCTCAGACAGAGCAAGATTATGATAAAAAAGGCTTAAACACTAATCATTATCATGACCCAATTCATCAGAAAAAAGGATTTTGAATTTGTAGGTCTGATGAAATGAGTCGTGATTACGATTCCAATGCAATAAATTATAACAAAGTAATAGTAGTTTATATATATATATATATATATATATATATATATATATATATATATATATATATATATATATATATATATATATATATATATATATATATATACAGACAGACATTCTGTTTCATGAGGATACATAAGTTGGAGAGTAATTTGTGTTCATCTCTTTGTAAATTACGAATACTTTGACAAAGAATTTCGGTTCTTTTGCATTTTTGTTGCATTTCCTTTTTTTTATCTGTGCATCAGTGGAACCAGTAACTTGGCTATTTGAGACGTTAACGCAATCCCGATTTATAGCATTTTTATAATTTTATGGATTATTATATTTTACGGGAATCTGAGTTCGTGCTCAACCCGATAATAATGATTTGTTGTTTTTTTTCTGAAAGTTGAAAAGAAAGCAGGTCAATATTACAAAAAGAGAAAATGCAATCATTATTTTCCTCACAAAACACCCGTGAAATAGTGATGTTGTTATTAAGAAAATGTATTTTTATATGAATGTTTCGAAGTAAAAATGTAACTGCATATTACAGAGTAGTTTTCATTGATATTTTTTATTTTATTTTTACATGATTATAAACCATTTGCATGCTTGAAGAGTTTTAACATCTCGTTCAACGGCCACCCTTTGTGGCCTTTAAGAGAGTAAACTATAAACTCGAACGTTATTAATAAACGAGCGAGGAAAATGCTTTTAAATTAGAAGAAAAAATATAATTTTACGAAGATTTTAAAGTTCGCATAAATTTTAACCTCGAAGTCAGATTCTACGGTATAATTATTGCCTTTCTTCTTTGACTCCTTTCATCTTGGAAGCAAAATTCGCCGGTGCGATAATGTTCTCCATTTGAAATGCGATCAAAACAATTATTTGAATTATTTCCTACGTTATTGACTGATTTGAATTTACGAGTGTGTATCGATTGTGAGGGCATTCAGTTATTATTATGCGGGAATATAAAGAAATTATTAGCATGTTTGGACGCTACGCCTGAATGTAGATAAAAGTAACCTATAATTTACTGTCAGATGTAACAATACATTTATTATATATTATATTAATATACACAAAAACATATATATATATATATATATATATATATATATATATATATATATATATATATGTGTGTGTGTGTGTGTGTGTGTATTTACGCATGTGTATATACACAAACATATACTCACAAACACGCATACACACACATTTATCTATCTATATATATATATATATATATATATCGAAAGATTATGAAGAATTAATGTGTCGACTATAGATAAAATAAATTTCATTATTTCTAAATTCTTATGTACATAGGACGTTGAAACTAAAAGGCCGAAAGCCTAAATGCTCTTCGCAGTAGCTAGCATAATGTCCGCCAGAAGGCCGGCTTCTATGCTAGTGTGTATGTGTATATATATATATATATATATATATATATATATATATATATATATATATATATATATATATATATACAGGATGTCCCAAAAATGTAAACACATTTTAAATAATTATAAAGTCAATGTTTCTTAAAATTCATTTCATTTTCAAACTGGCGTCCGTTCTGGTTCAGGCACTTCTAACAAACCGAAGCCATGGAATTGCAAATATCGCCAGACATTTCGTTTGGTATTTTTGTGCATTTTCATTCAATGGCTGCTCTCAATTCATCGACTGTTGCAGGTATCATAGTGTAGAATTTGACTTTTAAGTATCTCCATAAAGAATTGTAGTTGTGTGATGTCTGATGAACGCTGAAGCTATTCTACAAAGTCACTCAGTACAATCCACCTGTTTTGCAAGATTTCATCAAGGTAGGATGTAACATCTTGATGTTAGTGTCAAGCTCCCCCATCTTAATGAAAATAAAACTCCTCATCTTCAAAGTCCTCTCTAACACTTGGCATTTTAGACTGTTGCATCAAGGTCAAGAATGGCCCAATTAATCCGGTTTATGATAAACCGCACCACACTTTGTTCCACCATAATATGCGGATTCTCAAGTTAACTGTCTCTGCAATTGTGACGGTTAATTGAACCATTTAATTTGAATGTGGGCTTTGTTGGAATGTGTGAATCTTCTTCAGATCGTGCCAATTTTCACTCGCAGTACTCCACTCATTGTTCTGGAGCATTATCTTTAATAGCCTAGACAAATCTAGGAATGTAACGCTTCTGTTTACAGCGCTTCAAAAAGCGTTGGAGAGACGATTTTGAATTACCTACATCACGACTCGCTTACCGCACAGATTTTCTCACACATTTGTGATACGATTCCAGTGCAATATCTCGTTTTGTGGGGCTTGTCGATGACATAGTTTTCGGAATGCTTCTCGTCGATATTTTTATCGGCTTCAAATTATCAATAATCCGAGTGATGTTAAGTCGCGTTGCTGGATCTGTTTGAAATTACCGCTTTGCAATTCATCTTCCAGTAGCATTTAAAATGAATTTCCTTTGTTCAAATCTTAGTTTGACTGCCATTATTAATAATGATGTGTTAAATCCGGGAAGGACAAAATGATTTAAACTCTCTGCTGTTAAAATATGTATAAGTTTTAAAGACACCCTACATATCTATCTATTTATCTCTCTCACTCTCACTCGCCATATATATATATATATGTATGTATATATATATATATATATATATATATATATATATATATATATATATATATATATATATATCAAAGTGAACATTGAAGTCAACAATATATATATATATGAGTCAGTGGAGCATTGTGGGTAATCCATTCTGGCAATTATTTTGGCGGAGGTGGCTTGTTTATTTGTTTGGGTTAACTTATTTTACTTGTTTTTTCTATTTTCATTTTTTCTTTTCGGTTTTCGATGTTTTATTGACGTAGTGAAAAATTGCTCAGATCTCTTATTTAATAGTTTGATTTGGTGTGGGAAGATAAAGCTATTTATTCGTCCACTTATTCGATTGATTGCTGTAGTCTATTCTATTATTTTGTCAGGTGACAGCTTTTAACATGTCTATTATTTTATCTAACTAATTATTCGGATTGACTATTTGTTTCTGCTTATTTATAATTAATTTTGTTAGTTCCATCGGTTATTTTAACGGGAGCAATTTGTTAATATTTTCATTTATTTATTTTTTTCTATTATATATATATATATATATATATATATATATATATATATATATATATATATATATATATATCCTTGTGCAGGTATGCAAAAAATAGAAAAGAACACGATGGATGCATAATCCGGGGTTCCTTAGTATTTTTGTTTTTATTTTTAAGAAGACAGTTCTCCATACAGAAGTAGAGCTTATATTATAATAATATTTTTGTTTAAAAATATGATTCCTTCGCTACATAAGAGTTCTCATGTTTCAAAAACGAGAGCCGAAATCATCCAAATAATTAATAAAATTAAGTTGGATTGTGGTGTTTAGTCCCGTTTCATCTTCAAGCGAAATTTTAGGAATAAGCTATCTCACGGTTTATGGCCACATCAAGTTAAAACGCCGTTTCTCATACGATCACCGAATTTAAGCAACATCGAGCCTGGTTATATCAAGATGGGTGATCTCTTGGGAATACCAAGTACTATCAGCTTTGATGTGCAGATGGTGTGACGGTTGTTAATCTGGTTGCTGAATTCTAATTGCCGTTAAGTTCGTTGTTCATAATGCAGGTCGTAATACAACTTGGGCAGAATGAAAATGTGCATTATCCTGATAGTATAATCTACCGTGGTTTGGTGACATAGCGTTCATGAAAGGGAACACAGTATCGCAAATCTGTCAAGGGTCACTATTATGTAATCACCTCATTGGTCATATTATAGTCAGCTTCACAACCAAATCTTACCCTCAGTTTCAAGTCTCTGGCACAAGGCTCATCGCAAACATATCACACATTGCCATTACTTCACAGTTCGATTATTAACGGAAGAAACCTTTCCTGTCTTATGTTCCTATAAACCATGAGAGTTAAAGAACACACATCAGCTAGTATCTGCTCTATTGACTATGGATGTGATTTGTTATGCAGACAACGTACGGCCAATTCATTGTTCATCAGATTTTGCTAATATACACGTTAAATTGTCGATAAGAGAATAACACATTTTCCTAGAATGCAATATACTGTCCATCGACAGGCCCTACTTTCAAATGAGACAATATGAATGTTCTATAGAATGAGGCTGGGAATACTGTGGAAGGAATAGGTAAGCAATGAAGAAACTTTAAAGAGATAAGGCAAAGAAAAACGGAAGTTATAATTAACATCAGAATGAGACAGGTGAAATTCCTAGGGCATATAATGAGGAAAGTGGGTCTGGAAAATTGGAGAATAACAGAGCAGATACAAGACGTAAAGGACGGAGGCAGTCATGGGATAACCTACATAAGGAGCTTGCGTAAATGTTTCACAGAATGTGGATGATGGCAGATAACAAAAAGATGCATTTTAAAGGCTAGAAATACAGGACATTTTAAACAGGCATGTTCACCCTGAAGGGACAAGGATCATAAAATAGTATCACACACACACACACACACACACACACACACACACACACACACATATATATATATATATATATATATGACAATTTTATGATATAATAAATTTATAATATTTTACATCGCTACACAAAATCTTTCACGTTTCGGAACTATAATGTTCCTTAACCGGGGATGTTAGATAACTTATGATGTAAAATATTAAAATAAATATATAGTAATGTTTTGCGGTATGTTGTATAGAAAACCTTTTTAAAAGTTAAATGCGAAGAACTGGATTCTTAACATAACTGTTCTCTCTCTCTCTCTCTCTATATATATATATATATATATATATATACACACAAACACACACACACGCATATATATATATATATATATATATAATAGCTGACCACTTGTATTCGAAAATACCCATCTACTAGGGCGGCAAGCAAATCCCTCTTGAAGATGCATGTATTTTTTGCTCAACACCCACAGAGTCCACTTGTTTATACGGCAACTATGCTGAGCAGACTTAATTTACAGTATCTGGGAGAGAGCATGTTATCTAGCATGTTCAACTGTTTGAACAAGGCTAGCATGCTCAAGTTCTCGGCCACGATGACTTGTGGCTTTGTGCCTTAAGAGATCCGATTTCACTGACAAGGCTTGGGTCAACCTGTGTTTTGGTTTTCTGGCACTTTCCAATATATATATATATATATATATATATATATATATATATATATATATATTTGTGTGTGTGTATGTAAACGTAATTATATGTAATATTATTATGAATTAAATATATATTTATTAAACATACACAATATAGAGGGTATATCAAGAATAATTTTACAAACTTTGGGGCGGATTGGAATTCTGCTCATACACCTGACCACAAACGACACATTCTAGAAGTCTGTTGGAGACGATACAGATATCATAACGTGCCAAGTGGATATAGCTTTGGCGTACATCTCATATTACAGGATGTAGGGTTATTAAAGGGCAGCTCCAGTATCCGTATCTTTTGCAACGTATGCAGTGTCTTTCGCCTTATGATAACTCATCACGGGAGAATATTTGCCGATGGGTTATTGCACAAAGTGCCAATCCATTTTTTGTCTATTCAGTATTGTTTACAGTTGAGGCAACATTTTGAAAAGATGGAATAAGAAATGTACACAATATTTATCATGAAAGATGGACAGGTATGGGATCATGGTTGCATGGCCTGCACGCTTCCCGGACTTCAATCAATATTGGATTTTTGTCAGAGGGTCCAACTAAAAGACTTCGTTCATGCAGCAGACATGAATAATTCAGAGACGCTTCATCAACGTGACATGGGGCCTGCGAAATCATTCGACAATATGTGGGAGTATTTGAAAGGGTCTGTCAGACAATGACCCGACAGGTGCATGCTTGTGTAGAAGCAAGCGGAGGCCATTTTGAACTTTTAGGTATGAGATGATATATTGAGGTACAACGTTGGTCTTTTGGACATACGTTTATATGGACAGTTTTGCTTCCAGGAAACCACCTGCAAATTTTGAAAATGTATATTTTATAAACCCTGTATATATATATATATATATATATATATATATATATATATATATATATATATATATATATATATATATGTGTGTATGTATGTGTGTGTGTATAAAATGATTATGCATATTACATAATATTATATATTATATATAATGATAAACATATGTAGATATGATAAATGTACACAAATACGCATATATATATATATATATATATATATATATATATATATATATATATATATATATATATATATTCCATACCGCAATGGGATTTCCATGCTTGGCTTGAAGATCGCATTCAGGCGTGAAACGAATGGATATCCTGCAGGGTTGATTCCGATAACCTTACTTTCTCTATCTATAAATATTTTATCTCCGATATTGAGTGCTCTTGTACTTTAAATAAAACAAAAATATATCTATATCTATAAAACAGAAGATCTCTGACTGTGTATCTGCGTATGCTTTTTATACACGTTCACATTTCTCGAACGATTATTAGACACACATATTGCAAACCAAGTTTTCAATCTCCAGCCCCTCCCCCACCGCTGGTTTTGGCAGAAAAATCGATAAGACTGAAAGTGGGTACGACTTTTTATAAAAACAAAGCCAAAGTTACTCGGAAACCAAACTTTTAATGGAGGAGCTTATGTTCTTTGCACTTAATGCAAAACCTTGCTCATGTTACGATGTTTAGGTAAAGTGCTTGATACTTTTCCTGTGACATTGGCTTCAAATAAAAAAATTGCAAACAGCTGTGAACAAATCTGTTTTTTCCTACTACTTAAAATAAAATACAAAAAAAATAGAACTTGAATAATTTTCTCATTTTTTTTATCCTATTTTATTCAAACATGTCGCAAAAAATACTTTGCATCATTCAAGAAATAAGATAGTGTGGCTTTAGCACTGCTCACTTCCCAGCGTATAAAGGAAATCTACGAAAAACTGTCCCAAAAGCGCGTTTTCCGGTCATGACTCCCTGGTTTTTCATATATTGCTTTTCAAGTTTTCCATGAAAATTACATATGACACACAAATCTTCTTGCGTGAATGATTGATTTAGATTATTTCAGTTGAGTGTAAAAAACGTTCGACAAATTTCAAATTGACTTTTGCCATATCACCAATAGTTTCTTCATATGATTCCATCCTAAATTGACATTCGAACAACCTTTGATGCAAAGATTGTTTGAGAATTACTGAAGCGTTAAAAGGGAAAATCCTCTTATTAATCCTAGCTTTACAGTAAATCTACAAAGAAGTCGTGAGAAGGGGTTCATGCGTTTGCACTTGCAATTGAATCAAGATCTGACGCTTTATCCCTGTTTTTGTTTGATTATTAGATTTCTGAACAATGTCATACTATTTGAAATGTATTACAGTTATAAGAAATTTACTGAACCTCTAAAACATTGAAACAATTTAACCCCGAGCAACGACCACACAAGTAGATTTTATCGATGGAATTCCTTTATTAAAAACAATCAAACTTTGCGAAGGACATAGCCTAAAGAAGATAATGGGGGAGTATCTTAATATATTAACGGGTGATTCACGCAACCGGGGACGCAGTCAGACATTTCTAGACAGAGTGTGTAGGTACACAAATAGTACGGTTATACACTTGCAATCATGTACACTTGGGCATCGCCGGGTACTTCGCCTAGTATACATAAAATATGTCTGTGCATGCGTGTGTGTACATAAGAGTGTGTGCGCGCTTGTAAGTTTTCTTATTTCTCCTCTCGGTGCACCTGTCGAAAACTTGTCTCATGCGAGTTCAGTAGGTCAGTTGAATTTCTAGTTCTTTTTATTAGTCATGGACGCTGACTTTCAAAAGCGTATTGCCTTTCTCAGTAAGTAAAAGTGAAATAAAATGTCTGTACATCTCATCAATTTCAGACGGGAAACGCAAGGAGTCGAACTATTATGAAAGAGATAAGAACCACATTTGAACGAATAACTCTCACAATGCGAAAGAAACGTCTATTGAAACATCAAAGAAATAAGAAGTGGAAGAAGACGTATATAATAAGTACACACACACACTTAAACACACAGAGACACACACATATGTATGTATGTATGTATATATTAGTATGTACTAATAATTTCCAACATGTAGCATCGTTGCCTACTCACACGCCTATCCACTTTGTCCATATATATTTTTGTAACTATGTAATTCTTCAATATAAAATGAATAAATATATGTTCACTGCCGTCTAATAGATTAAATCCAAATGCACAGTAGTAATTTGGGTAAATTGCGACGATTGAGAAAGAAAATAAATCGATATTGGACTCTTTCATACGACATGAGAAATCAGAACTATTCGCAAACCACTGTTACAATCGAATTTTCGATGCTTTCATCGATTGAAAACGAAAGGTTGCCATGATTCATTGCAAATAGGTTGATACCCGCTCAGCAGCAATGATTTTCTGGTTCTGATTTTATAGGTTAAAAACTTATCATTATTCATTTTATTTGTATTCGTTACAATGGCGTCATATTTGTTGGTATTATCACGACGTTTCGGTCGGTTTTATCACCAGCCTTCTTCAGGTGATGTTCGATCCGATTAGCCATCAAGGTTTTGTTCAACTGAACACATTATCTCAGTTACGGTGGCAATATTGTTCTTGTTCCACTCTCCATGTCTGGGAATATATCGCCCCTTTCTTATTTACTATCACTCAGTTATTCCTTGTCCCGTTTCCACTGAGTCTACGCCTGCAGTGTCCGGACCAAGGATTGAACTCGCAATTACAATATTACCAAATTCACGAACCAACACTTTGACTTCTTTTCTCGAAATTTTTAGTAGCATCAGCAGTAATAAAAAAAGAGAAGATTCGTGGAATGCAGTCAATGTGACAAGCATGAACATCCCCGTTAAGAAGAACTTGCCGTGCTTGAAATGGGGAAATTCAATTACTTTCGAATGAAATGAAATGTTTTTGATTTAATTCAATGTTATTTCTCTTGATTGTCTATAATATCTTCATATGCTTAGTCTCTCTCTCTCTCTCTCTCCATATATATATATATATATATATATATATATATATATATATATATATATATATATATATATATATATATATATTGGGGTCGCGGCATTTAATTGAAAGAGTTGGTATTTCTTTTTCGTTATTAAAATGTAAAAAAAAAGATGAAAATATAGGAACAACATGCCAAAAAAAGAATGTGTGCTAGGCAGGAGTTGTCCAACCCTTTCTTAAGACCACACTATGGCGTCTAGGTGTATATCAAAGAATTCTTACTTTTGTCAAAACTCTACGTTAAGAACTTTCCAGTCTTGAAATAAGCGAATTCAAACACTTTCGTGTGAAATGTAATGATTTTGTTTTAATTTATCATTTTCTCTTCATTCTCTGCAATACCTTCTTACCTTTGCTTAAACGTTATATATATATATATATATATATATATATATATATATATATATATATATATATATATATATATATATATATACACTTTCGGAGTGATGACGTGTTTGTTAACGTAAACTTAATTGATTGGTATAGCAGCATTTAATGAAATTCTGTCTTTTTGTTGCTCACTGACTGGGGAATATGAGAACGCAGTTTGAAAGAGTTAGTAGCTAGAATTATTTTTATTTTATTTTTTAACTCCCCGTCGCACACGCGTACATGTTTGTGCTGCGGCATCTGTTCGCCGCCGCTCGAATCTTCAAATAAGTATCTGAAAGCTGATTCTTTGAAATAATTTACCTGAAAGTCAAACCCGGGATTGTTTTTTGTTTATTGTTTTTTTTTTTTTTTTCAATAGGAATAGATAAGCTCTCCTATAACCCGTTTCATACTCCTCCTCATTCTTTTGAACAAGATTAGAGGCTCATCTCTTGTTTCCTTTTTAGGAAAAAGTACCCTCTTTTTTTTTTCTTTTCGCATGACTTAATAGTACTGCTGTCCTGAATTTTTGTAATATGCCCCCGAATTGTGGCAACGTCTCTTCATAGTATGTTGTCAGTTGTCTGGTTGCTGTTCCCGACTGGTAGTTATGGACCCAACACTTGCGTCGTGTCTCGGGGGGCAGCTCTGATCAACATTTGCATAATATCAGGGTTCTTGCTGTGTCATGTCTCGCATTGTAAGTTGCCATTGCAAGTACTTCCGGTGGGCAATCCCGAGGTCACACTATGACGCAATACGCACTAATTCTCTTCCCGCACATTAGACGACCGACTGCCACTACTACCCTACAACTTACCTTAGCAACATAACATATCATGACTATAAACAACAAAAAATGGTACCTAAACCAGCTCAGGATAAACACTTTAACCTTTCTTTCTCCAATATTTGTTGTATTTGTATTAGGTTGGTGCAAATATAATGACGTAATAATGTCGTTTTTTGACGTATTTTTTAACGTCAAAAAATGACATTATTACATCATTATTTTTGCACCAACCTAATACTTACTGCTACAATGTGGAATCGTTCTTCTTCGAAAAGTCTCCGGACATACCAACTCTCTTCGAAACTAATAATAACTCTTCAATCTCTGATTTCTGGATTCCTAGCTACCGTCTTAGAAAGGAGTCAAGTGTCCACATGTCTAGCCTGCGAGTTTATGCCCACTGGTTAGGGAAATCTTTCTTGAATCAGCAGAAAATTAATGCAAGTGTCTCTAGCTCTCTCTGCTTAACTTAGTCAGATATCTTTCTTTCTATACCATCATTCTCCTTCCCCTCTGTTATGTGATAGTTTTTCCGATAATATAGTCAACCTCCCCCCTTTACACCCGTTTGCAGCTATATCTGTGTTCGATGACCTTAACGCCCACCATAACAAGTAGCTTAAACACACTGTCACTGACCTCCCTAGCATCCATACCCTTAACCATCCTGGGTATGACGATAAACTACATCCGCATCCTGGGTAAAACTATAACCCACGTTCAACAGCAAGGTCTCTGATCAGGAAGCTTTGATGAGCGTGGAACAACCTCTTAATTGATGGTGTTCCCAGTTCCACACTGACTTGAGGTGGTAGCACCGGTTAGGGTCCTAGCTATAGGTAAATAGTTAACCCTCAAAATATCACCAGCAATATATTTTTGAAGAAAAATTATTACTAAAAATAGATTTTTGAAGAAAAAAAATACCAGCAATAACAATATTATCGGTATTAAATAACCAATTGGGGTTGATATGTCTTAAAACAAATCAAACCAAACCATACCATCTCACTCACTCAAACTCTCACGCAAGTGGTTGATATTTAAGCGTTTCCTCGTAAACTTGATGGACATGTATCTCTCCTGGGTCTCTTTTTTAAAACTCTTTCTGACGTGCTACGCTGCTACGCAGCTCCGCGCTTTTGGCAACTTTGATTATGCGGTTTTTGTCTGTAAATATCTCCTTCCGCTAACCCGCAAGCCAAGAACCCCCTACTGGCAGAGTGTCTTTCTGCTATCATGGAGAAGACTGGGTCTCGTTCTGTGATTTTTTTCGAGGCGTCAATTGGAATAAAGTTTTTAATCATCCTGTTCCAAAATCCGTGTCTGGGATCTCCTCCTGGATGGAAACCCAGCATCAATGCTTTCATTCCAGCAAGAAAATATCAAGTTAAACCACGTTAAACTCCTTGTTTCTCATCGGTATGTTTGGCTGCTATAACCCACTTCTTCCGGCTGTACCACAGGGACGCGTCTGATTGCAATAGACGTCTCTTTCTCACTGCTCGTAACGAATGCAAGCTTGTCCTCAATGCAGCGAAGTTGCTGTTTGCCGATAGAATGAAACAACGCATAGCATTTCACAAGGTCGTTACTGGAGATTACTGACGGCTCTGCAAGAGTGTTCAAAATAAATGCAAATCTTCAATCCCTCCTCTATTCAATCAATTCGAAGTCTTGGCATCTACAGCAGATAAAGATGCTCAGAATTTCTCTTTCAACTCAACACTTGACTCAATTGGAATACCCACATCTGATTCTCACCCACTAGAACTGAGGCTCTAATGAGTGAGATCCTTCCTGGATATGACGATAAACTACATCCGCGTCCTGGGAAAGACGATAAACTACATTCAACAGAAGCAAGGGCTCAGATCAGTAGGTTTTGAGGAGCATGGAACCAACTCTTAATTGCTGGATTTCCCAGGTTGGTAGCACTTGTTAGGGACCCAGCTATAGGTAAATAGTTAACCCCGAAACTGGGGTCAAAAAACTATGAAAGTTTAAAAATAGGTTTTAATATTGGTAACACTTTGTAAAAAAAAATATTACCAGCAATAAAAATCTTGTCGGCATTAAAAAAATCATTGAGGTTGATGCCATAAAACAAACCAAACCAAAACTAATGAGAGATATGTGCGTAACCCCGTCACTGGTCACGGAAATCACTTCTATATCACTCCTATAAGGCAAATTGGGGTGACGGTATCCCAGCTATTTTCGTAAGGAAATGTTCTTCCGAGCTGGTTTCTGTTTTCTCCAAACTCTATGACTCTTGGTTCGGTGATTCCTATTTCCAGCTTGTTGGAAAAACTCTTCTGTAGTTTCTGTTTTTAAGCACTCTGGAGAACATTCTGAACACACTTACTATCACCCTACCAGTCTCCTACCGCTTAAAAAATAGGAATAAATTATAAATCATAACCGAATAAAGGATTTAGATCCGATCATTCAAACAAATGATATAATTACAAACTTATTCTTCTTCTATGTGCTGTGTCCGTTACGAACGTTGAAATACGCTGGAAAACCTAGTGAAACAACCCTATTAACAGCAGACATAAGGATGGATTCAATATAATCGTTGCTGTTTATAAAAGTAGAACCCGTGATATCAAAATGGACAATGAGTTACACTTCTGGAGTTTAGCATCAGCCATGATAATGAGGGGGAATGAAATGGTTCAGTATTATAATTAAAGTATAGAAATTTTCTTTTTTGAAGCGTTAACATTTAGAGGCAACTTCTGGATCCAGTTAACAAATGAGTGGTTGTATTTTCGAGAGAAGCTGCCATTTTTTACTTTGTCGGGCCTTGCGCACTTACTATTAAGGAAGGGTTAATTAGTTCTGTCATAACTATAAACACCTACTTGGGAATTGATATCATTATATATATATATATATATATATATATATATATATATATATATATATATATATATATATATAATGATATCAATATCTGTAGGAACAGACGAAAGCTTGTAAAAAATTAAAAAGACCTTATGAAACTGGAATTTGTAAACGGGGATCATATCATTCATATACAGGTTTGTGGTTGATGTATTTTATTTATATTGTTTGCAACGATGTATTCTCGCCATTTAAATAATTAACCTCTATATTTGTTTTTTGTATGAATGATTCATGAATATATATATATATATATATATATATATATATATATAGTGATACGCGTTTGGAAAAACCTTAGGTATTTCGACTTGTAATTGAACAAAACAATGTCCAATGAAAAATGTGGAATAAAAAAAAGAAAGAACTAAGAACATGAAAATGAGGCTAACACAATCGTCCAGAATTCAAGCTCAAAGTCCAAAGAAAAAAACACCTCCAAAATGAGTAAAAGTAACTACGTAAAGTGTTCAATATACGAAGTAGAGCAAACGTAAAATAAACATAAAGAGCCAGGTAAACATATCTGGGTTGTCAGGGAAACTGGCCAGTTCACCCTGACGATCAGTTTAGATGAAACCTAGGTAGGTTTACCTGGCTCTTTAGGTTTATATATATATATATATATATATATATATATATATATATATATATATATATATATATATAGAGAGAGAGAGAGAGAGAGAGAGATAGATAGATAGATAGATAGATAGATAGATAGATAGATAGATAGGTAGATAGATAGATAATATTAGTGGTAAATATGCACATACATATGCAAAATATATAAATATATACATACATGCATAAACATACACGTATATTTTTTGAATAAAAAAAATCAAAGAAGATAGAATCCAGGTAGAACTAAATGTCCAGGACAGAGTAAGGATATAACAAAAAGGCTTAAACACTAATATTCAATGATCATAATTTATTCAACTGGAATCGTAAATACGATCCAATTCATCAGACCTACAAATTCAAAAAGAAAACAGAAAAAAAAGCAACTCCGGAAAAAAAAATAGAATTTAGAGAGAGTGTAAGTATGAGAGTGTGGGACGAATGTTAGAACTATAGAGAAGAGTAACAGACGAGAGAATGGGAGATTAAAACTTAACAGAGAGAAGTTTTAGAGAGGGGAGTCAAAGACGGTTTAAGTGAGAGAAATATGAATGTTGTCGGATGTCTAATACATTAAAGATGTAACCGGAATGGATACATTTTGTGGTGACATACACACACAATAGACGATTTAATTTTAAATATCAGAAGATGAGAGAGGGAGATGAAAAGAAAAGAAAAAGAGCTGGGGGAGATGGGGCGGGGGAAACTAAAACTGAAGGGCATTTACTGAAAGGGCCGCTGGATAATTAAGAAAATTTGACAAAATTAATATCGACTACAGGTTACAAATCAAATATAAACAGATGAAAAAT
>OZ010579.1:28042742-28052742 GCA_963932145.1 Acanthosepion lycidas
TGTCATGGATGGCGCGATAGACTCATGAATGTCCGAGATATCTCGTCCGAATAAATATATATACAGTGTGCGAGTACTATTTGAGGACATATTGTTTTAAGTTCACTACACACTCAAATCATTTATATTATTATTTTTTTTTTTTTTTTCAGATAACCCAGTCAGAGGAAGATGTTAACCGAGGAAATGAAATGACATGCAGCCATTGTTGCTTTAGCTGCAAAACTTAATGATTTAAAAATCAGTAACTTTTTACATGTTGCCGCATCATTTGTTCATAAGGTTCGGTTGGAGCTAGAGGGATGTGATGGCCATGTTTCCCTGTAGCAAAAAGAACAAGCATTCACAGAGCTCTGATACCTTGAGAACATCAGAATTTATATGGAATGTTCAAAACATCATCGATGAGAACCCCGGAAGATCAATGAGGTCCATCACCAAAGAACTCCAGGTATCATTGTGGACTATCAGAACCGTGGTACATCAGGACATTCGATATATGCCATATGTAATGAGGAAAGGCCAATTAATATCAGCGAAGACACAGGAAAACCGTTTATGCGTTCAAAACAGTTGCTGAACAAAGTGAAAAATCCAGACGAACATGGCATGCTTTGGTTTTTCTCTGGCGAAATAAAACTTTTACCAAGATGAGAAAACAAACAGACGGAATGACAGGTGGTTATGTGCATCTATTTCTGAAGTACCCAGAGTGATGCATACCAAATTTCCTGCTACAGTGATGAGTTTAGGGATTGTGAGCAGTGGAGGTCATGTCATGCCACATTACATATTCCCACAAGGTCAATGCTGCTGGATACATTGATGTTCTTAAAACGGTTGTAAATAAAGTATGCAATGGAAGGTCATATGTTTTTCAACAAGACACTGCACCTTCTCACAATGCCATTGTAACCCAGGATTGGTTATCAGAGAATTTTTACGATCATGTGACTCCCCAACAAGTGGTCCCCTAAATCGTCAGATTTAAATCCTATGGACTATTACGTGTGGAGCGTCGTAGAAAGAGAGACTAATCGTCATCCTCATAGTACCGAAGGCCTCCATTGTCCAGGAGACGTCCAAAATGAATAGGAACCACTTAATTTCAACTTGTGGACGGTTACATGCACGAATCGAAGCAGTCATTGAAGCCAAAGGTGGTTTCATAGAATAATTAGATAAAGAAGTATCATTAATTATATTTGTGTCAATTTGAATTAAATATATACATTGTTTACTAAGATATTGTTGTTTATTTAACATACTCAAAATGTCATCAAATAGCACTCGCCCCCTGTTATTAGTCAAATGAGTAATTTTCAATATATTTTTTATTATTACCATCTATTGTTCTGATCAATGAGAACTAGGAGAGGCTTATATTATGACGAATGTGTGGCACTGCATGGTTCCTAGTGTCCTGGAATATTATCTATGAATGCCATAATATAATTCTTAATATATGTATAATGACGCGGGGCTGTCAACAAAAACATTTGACGAGACATAACCCATCATTACTTAGTATTCTATTCATTCTAATGTGCCATCAGTTATTATCGGTCATTGTGAGTCTACGGCTCGCGTAGAACCTTTAAACGACGTCTTTCAGAGGGCAGTTATTTATAAACGGTGTTCCAATAACTTGAACCGATTTTAAATGTAAATTAAATTTAACCGTCTAATGATTTTTTTCTTTTTCTTTCAGATTTAGTGAAAATTTGGGCAATATTATTTTGCACACATAATTGCCATGACTTAAATAACATGATCCAATAGAGAAATAAATAAATTTTCACCAATAACACTGATTTATTTATTGCTGAATTTGATCCGTCTTAATGAAACACCCTTATATATAATCCATTTTAATGAAACCCCTTTATATACGTCTGTCTAATATCCGCGTTCTCACGCTTGTAATATGAGTTATGAGGTTACGTACTTCTGCGTTTGGTGGCTTAGAACTCCAGGTCAACCTCGAGGTATAACCAATGTATTGTTAAATTTGAGTAAAATGCCTATTCCCATATAATACTACACATAGGTAAAGAGGGATTTATTTTGGTTTAGTCGGCGTATTTTAGCGTAGCGAATTTCATATCTGCGGAAGGATACTAACCTAGCTTAACTTATGTCAGTAGTATAAAGAAGCCATGTCGAGCATTTGGTCTAGTCTGGTGGAATTATTTACTCTAGTACATCTGAAAGTTCCGATACCATTTCGTATATTTTATTACTATGACAGACAGTATCTCTGTCGACAAGAAAACAAAATGTAAATATAATTGTACATGCAAAACAGCAACAAAAAAGTTGGATGAAGAAAAAAATAGATAAATAATGATGAATATTCAAGCATTCGTTACATTTGTTGGAATAATAGAAGATTTGAAGTAAATACTGATGAGAAAGCGTGTTGGGACATTTCAAGTTTTGGACAGTTTTGTCGCAATATTCTTCGGTGCAATAAACTCCTGGTCATACACGCTTACCTAATAAGATTATAAAACTAGTCGCTTTAGCATAGCTTACGTGATGGGCATCGTAAATCTGACATTTTGTTTCCTTTTGGTATCTCTAAGAATAAGCGTAAAAATACGTGATCTGCATAGTCTAGACTATTAATAATTTTAATCAGGTACACAAATAAGTTTACTGAGCTGAGCTCCCCGTGGTAATATCAATTCAAGTAATGGAATCGAAATAAAATGTTGGTGTAAATCATGGAGGAGGCGTTCGATGCACGGCTATGTCAATTTTCATTTCAAGGTTTTCGTCTCACTAAATTAGATTCTCGCAAACCAACAACAGGAACTCTAGGCTGTTGATATAAAAGTAAAGCTATTTTGCCTCATAATTTCGGAGGATGTCTCTATGGTAAGCGTTTTCGAATGGCAGAAACAAACGTATGTCATTCGTTGACTTAATACAAAACGCACGAAATCGGTAATAAAGTTTAAAAAAAAAAGGTTCAGACATGTGATTTTTTCCCCTTACGTAAAACCGAATGCGATAAGATGGGTCTTTTGAACGGTGTTCATTTCGTTTTTCGCTTGAAAACGTCCACATTGGACGAAACGCGTCGGCTAAAGCTACTGTCTTCCTATTGTCTATTTTCTTTTATCAAATTATCTTTTTCTACAGGTTAATTCCGGGAAATTTTTACACAAATATATATACATATATGCGTGTGTGTGTGTGTTTATTGATGTAATAGGAAAGAACAGTTAAATTAATGAACCAAAGTTATTTAGTATTGATTAATACATTGTTAGATACAGAAGTAGAACTTAAATTATAATTATTTAAAAAAAAAATGAATTTCCATCGCGACACAGAAATTACTGTTTCGAAACTTGATTCAAGTCCTAAAATATAATTTCAATATTATACTTAAAATTTAGAGTTATTGTAAATTCAATTTGGGTTTTGCAAATGCAAAATATGGTCCGAAAACATGGGATACATACATGCATCAAGATAAAACATTCTTATTTTTCTTCGTGCCGGGCCATTTTGAAAATATGGCACAAGGCAGATGGTGATGAGTACCCAGTGGAAATCAAACTCACTACTCGGTTATAACTGATGTTGAGAGACACGTTTATAACAATTACACCACGTCGAAGGTCTCTGGATTAATATTAACGATTTACTCTCTGTAGCTCATATGTGGCACAAGGCCGAAAGTTAGGAGCACTTAATAAAGATCGACCTCAGTATTCAATTTTAATTGATCTAGCGAGAAAAGATATGAAGCACCCAATCTTTGTAATCTGAATTTACTACTGAGTCGTAATTGATCTATCAAGACAAGCTTGCTAACCATTACACCAAGTCGAGATCACTATCATGACTCATGTAAACCATTAGGGTTGTAGCAGCAGTTGTGTAACTTGGGAAAGATAGGCTGTCGGAGTCCAACTCTTCACAAGCCGGTTGGAATTGAAATGTTTTTTCTTTTTTCTAGACTAGTCGCCTGGCCTGCTTATTATTCATAGTCGAGACATGGTTCATGCCTTTGGCATGAAAGTGAATGAAATCCTATTCCTCAATCCGAGCCGCTATCTATTACTTCACTATGTCTTTGATCACGTCGACGTATCCTTGGATAAATATTTAGAATTAAAAAAAGAATGTTTGCCAGCCTGTTTCTCCTTTCAATGTAGTTAAACATTCGCTACAGAACTTTAAATTAAAAAAAAAAAATCTTTTTATATTTGCTCTGCGGAGAGTAAGCTCTCTTGTGCAGCAGGAACACGTTAAAGATTTATCAAAAGCCAATTTCAGCGTGAATTTCTGATCTTTGTATTATCGCTATTTTGCATATAACTCTTAACTACATGCAAAACAGATTTCTCTATGCATTTCACTGAGAAGATTTTTTCTTAATTCTGAGTGATTTTCGGATTATACTCCTCATTTTATTATGACAATCATCCAATGTATATTTTATTAAACGAAGCCTCTATCTTACCAGTCCCGTTAAAAAAGTTAAACAGGCTTTTAGGCATATGTTAACGGTTTCGTTAAAATAGACACCAGGCTATTTTGCCGGTAAATATTTTTATTACTATGAAAGCAGGTAACGTTAAAAATGCGAACACACCAATTTAACGGAGAAGTTTATTTATTTTCACTATCAATTGTTAAGACAATTTAAAATCTTTGCCACCATCAATTGTTAAAACACACGTTAAAATCATTTATTCATCATCAATTATTAAAAGAAACACAGAAGTCTGCGAATATTTAAAACAATTCAGGCATAGCAGTTTCTGCAAATCCGAAAATGGACCTTGAGAATGGTTCTCTTGTAAACACACTTCAGTTGGACCAACTGGAGACTACAAGCACAGGCCACAGAATCCATGCCCTGGCTACACACTACCACTGCGATGACGATCTCAAATACAATATATTCTTAGTTGTAAATGACTTTTTATATTTACCGGCAAAATAGTCTTGTGCCTATTTTACTGAAAACGTCAAATAGCCTTGGTGTCTATAGAAACTGGAGCGGTAAAATAGCCTATTATTTTATTAAAAGCGAAATAAAATTGAAAATTCTCGGTAAAATTATAACACAAACTCTTGAGATTATTCATTTATTCTTTCAGTCTCATATTCTTGTCTTTCTTGTGTTTATTATTACATTTTATCACATCCGATCTCTGTGTTTATTCTGATATCTATCATGTCCAATAATTTACAAGGATTTTGTCCTTCGTTATAGATCAAATCATATGTTTTTTTGCATGTTGGATAAATCGATTCAGTTCAATTAGTTTCTCAGATATAGTAACAGATTTGAAATAAAAAAAATCTTTGTTTTTTTTATATATTCCTCTAACTTCGCAGTACAGTTCCTCTAGATAGTATTCAATGATAACTGAACTCAACCCGCAAGTCAGTCAAATATAAAAAGTAGAAATATATCTCTTGAAAAAAAAAGTTTAATTTGTAGTTTGAAGTGATATTATGTGACAATCTTTGAGCAAATCTCCGTATTAAGCGTTTGCTCTTCAGAGATCGTTTCAACAGATCATAACTATATTCATGATATCGATGGCACTTGGATGACATATTATAAGGTCTATGCACGATAAAATTAATTTCCGTCTTGGGCATGACGATAAAGCACAGATCTTGATCGGGAAGTTTTAAGGAGGTTGGGACCACCTCTTAATTACTGTCGTTCCCGGGTCCGCCCTAACCCAGGACGGCATCACCTGTCACAGTCTCAGGTATGGGGAAATAGTGAACCACTAAACTGGGGTCAAAACATGAAAATACATTACAAAAAATTTCCAGCAATATATTTTCATTGTAAAAGATCAAAAAATAAAATAATTACCAGCAATATATTTTTGGTAAAAAGAAATACTAAATCTCACAAGAAAATAAAATTTCGGCATTAAATGACCCATAGGAGAGTAGATACACCGTTAAACAAACAAGCCAAACAAAATAAAATTAAATAATTAAACATTATGAAAGGCAAATTGAAGGCAAACAAAGGTACTCATAGATAAAAGAATGTTTTTGTTACCCTGTTTTTGGAGAAAATGAAGACTATGTGATAGAAAACCATTGCAAGACCATTCAGAGTCGATGATGAGGAGAAATAAAAAGTTCTAACTAATCCAATTTCTTGGACAAAACATATTTTCAATGATATCATCCCAGATTTAGGGTTTCGAATTGAAATGTTTATGCGAAATACACCTTGTAATGTATCTAATTTTACATGTAAGTTTATTGAACGTAAAAGGTTTACGGAAGACAATAAAATGGAATGGTCGTCAAGACCCTTTCTGAATCCGATCGAAAATCTAAGGTCAGTTGTGAAAATGAAATTATGTGACGATAGTAAAACATATTGCTATGGGGTCCTCCCCTTTTTCATATAAGTGGACTCGAGCAGAGTGTTACTTGGACTGCTGCCGTTAAATACCCAGAGTCAGTCAGAATATAGAGTGAGCAGAGATTGTGATTGAGTTGCAGGTAGAGTAATAGTGTGAGGTAACCGCTTGTAGAAGTCAGTTACAAGCACGTAGACTCTAAGGAAGTCCTACTTCGAGGCATATATTATTGATACTAACGGCGTTCCTGGATTTACTAACAATATACCCATTGTATTATTGTTAAATACATTTAATTTCATATCTTTATTTCTTCCGTTTGTCATTCATTGGAGACCGAAT
This sequence comes from Acanthosepion lycidas, assembly GCA_963932145.1. Classification (NCBI taxonomy): domain Eukaryota; kingdom Metazoa; phylum Mollusca; class Cephalopoda; order Sepiida; family Sepiidae; genus Acanthosepion; species Acanthosepion lycidas. The sequence goes on from OZ010579.1 coordinate 28,049,456, forward strand.
TTCATCTCGGAATCCACAACACATATAATAGCAAAATTGGCTTCTGGCAAGCAATTAAAACCACCATGTTGGAAAGTGAACCTGCTGAAGTCATGGATTTTACAAAGCCAGTCGATTATAACACGGCTGTCGCGGCTTGATTCGGGCGTTTCCTACGCAGGTCAGTATTGCCGCCGGTGAGCTGATGCATATCTGCTTTCCGCTTCGTTCCTTTATCTACTTCTGATCCACGTTGTGTTCTTTGATCACAGAGCAGTGAAGAGTGAATTTCGTCTGTACTCGAACGCTGGGTCGAACCGCGGCAAAACCGTGCTGCAAAAGGACAAGGAACGTTTCCGATGGCGAAAATAAAAATGACATAACAAAATAACTAAGAAGGTCGCCGGGTTAATTTTCAGGTATTTTTATGCAATTAAAACTTCTCGTTAAAATCTCTATCGTAACTGTGTGTCTTTTCTTCCAAAATTTAGCAAGTTTTAAAAAGGTCAGCAATTCACTATGCAGCAGGTCATATGAATTCTGCCTTCATCTGACATCACTTTAGATTTCCCGTTTATATGTATTAGGTTGGTGCAAAAATAATTTCGTTTTATCACATAGTAACATATGTTAGAAAACGAAATTATTTTTGCACCAACCTAATATTTCACGCGCCTTCTAGCGCACCCCAAAATTCATTAATATTCATATCAATTCATTATCTCTCCAATTTTGGAGAATTGATACTGGCCTTCAAACAAAGCGGTCAGCGGTCGGTCACTTATTTAAAACAATAAATTCTCCTATAACAAACTTGTTTCTAAATTCTTTTCTATATTTCTGAGGTTAATCGACCAAGATTCCAAATACCATCGTTTTGTTTTGACAAGAGCTGAGTCACCATGTCTTGGCATCAAAGACTTTCATTTGTTGTCGACTTTTATAACCGATTATAAATCTTGCCCACTTTGCATACTTACAAAACCATATTTTAAATTGTTTGCATTATCAGCTTTGAGAATCATAACAATTCTGTTTTTTTTTTCTCCTGACAAGCAGTTTAGATTTTACATATATTTTATATTTCTCAGATCATATTTCGAACTCGTCATTCCATTCTGCTATTCTGGTTATCAGAAAGGAAGAAAATAATCTCTTTTATTCCTTTGTTCCATAATTCAATTCATGTTTTCACCTTAATGTTTTTAAACCTTCCAATTCTCCAAATCATATACGGAGTTTTCACATAAACCCTTTTAATCCTTTCCATACTATCGGTGTCACAATAGTATGTGATTAACCCTTTCAACTACATACAGTGATACTTTATAATATCATACGATAATAGATTGTTGGCTGATTGATAATAAGGGTCATCCCATTGATGTAAATGCCCCGATAATTAAATGTTTCAAAGATTTATCATATGATTTCGTTATTTATTAGTTTTTTTGTTATGGAAGTACGTCTCGTACGGTCATATCAGGTTGAAACATCGGTACAAGTACTTTCGCTGAAGTTAACACACGCCTGACATAGTTAGAACCTAGATGAGTGACCGCTTGGGATTAGCAGGTGCTGAAAGCTTGTATGTTAAGCAACGTTGAACTTTGTAACGACCTAGATGGGTGACCGCTTGGGAATAGCAGGTAGTAAAAGCTTGATTGTGCTGGGAGTATGGATTACAAACGTATTATGTTGAAACGCCAATTCCCGAAAGACCACATAAGTTAAGCAACGTTGAGCTTGGTCAGGACCTAGGGGGGGGTGAGCGCTTGGGAATAGCAAGTACTACAATTTTGAATGTGCGGGAGGTATAATGGATAACGATTAAGAGATTAAAATGAGACAGCTGAGTTCTAATTCCGGTCGTGTCCGTTATATTCCAATATGCGCACATAACATTAGGGAAGATAAGAATCCACTTCATCTCCCTCTAGCTATGGGTCAGTCATTAGGACTGGTATCATTAAATCATTATATTTTCCAAAATGTTTTAAAAATCGTAAATTTTTTTCTGTCTTAAAATAACCACCAAAAGACATAAAAAAACAAATCAATCAATAAATACAGATGTTAAGCAACTGGAGATGTTTTTGCTACCCTATTTTTGAAGAAACAAGTTAATCTCTGGTTTGGCCTAATATCTTCAGAATAGCTTTAGAAATATTCAAATAATTCTCCCATAAAATGTTGAAACTGCTTGAAAAAATTAAGTTTTATTTTACGTCTATATTGATCGTGTAAAGTTTGATATTTCTTGAAATACATCTCAATCATTCTTTATCAGGCAAAACCAGGGGTGTTTTTAGCTGATGATCTTTAGCGCTTTCGGGTTTTACAACGTCATACATCTCCACGTGACCTAATCGAAAATGATTGAGTAGCGACCTGTGAACGAACCGTCAGATGCAACTATCCTCATAGTACGTCAAAGAGGCCAAACACTAACAAGTTCCGATTCACGATCTTATTAGGTTTTCCGTAAAAAAAAAGCAAACACCGTAACACATTCTTTTTTTTCTGTGAAAATATAGTGGTATTCTTGACTCAAATTGGTAAGTTAACAAAACTGAGCCAAAATACTTTCAAAGCAAAGTTATTAAATTTTATGATTTGCATATTAATTCAGAAAAGCATTCTACACACACACACACACACACACACACACACACACACACACACACACACACACATATATATATATATATATATATATATATATATATATGCATTCGTGTGTGTGTGTGCGAGAATATATCTACGTATAAATAAACAACAGCCAAAAACACTATTCTTAAAAGAGTGCTGAATACAGAGTAGAAAAAAAAGTATTTATTAAAAATGATAACATAAACATATTAAACCATCACTACAAAAATAGCCATGTTTATTTTATAATTTTTGAATAAATAGTATATATATATATATATATATATATATGTTTGTGTGCGCGTACGTATATATATATATATATATATATATATATATATATATGTATATATATATATATATATATATATATATATGCATTCTTGTGTATGCGTGTTTATCTATCTATCTATATATATATATATATATATGTGTGTGTGTGTGTGTGTGTGTATCTGCTTACAAATAGAAATGTTCATAACAATTTTTGTTTCTCAGCAGTCGAGGTGCACCTAAATGCACCGAAACGATGTTGCATCTTTGTAATGAGTAAATTGTTTTTGTCTATATGAGAAAAATATTATATATATATATATATATATATATATATATATATATATATATATATATATATATATGAGAATATAAGAATTTAC
>OZ010579.1:28060242-28077742 GCA_963932145.1 Acanthosepion lycidas
ACTATTCTGCCAATTACATAAATTCAATATAGAATTTATTCACTACGTTTCGCTGTCTCTCTTGCCTCCAATGTATTCTGTGATTGCCAAATACTCCAAATCTTTTCCCCTCTTTATCTGCACCAAAAAAAATCAGCTGACTTTTATTAGAAGACTAATAAGTCAATAGTACGAAGGATGAGATACCAGGTTAACTTGTATGTGCGGTTGGTGTAATGGATAAATACTCTGAATATGAAATCGGAGAGCAATGTTCCAATTACAATTGGATTAGTTACATTGAATTATGCGCAAGTACCATTGAAAACTACATTGAATCCGCCTCTTCTTCTACCAGCTTTGGGTTAAGAAATTTATTACTGAAACTATCATTATCCAAAAAATAAAAATACGTACAAAATATCTAAGTTACTCATTCATAGAAGTTGACATGCCACTAAACAAAAGCAAGCAACCAAAGATGTCAGTTTGTCTGAAACACCCTGTAATAGTCAACCAACTCCCAGCATACAATTTTGGATATAAAATTTGCAGGATTTCAAACATTCTCTGTTTGATTCACAATCATCCTTTTCCAGTTTTGAATTTGCAGAAGAGACTTCGTTTTGCGGAAAAGTTTTCCTTCATTTCTAAATCACATGCGTTATCTCTTGTAGGCAGGCTTAGGCACACATCACGTTGAAACACCAGCCCCCATAGGATCACCGAAGTTAAAGGGGTGACGTAAATTTGGAAATACGGGTGGATAATGGCTCGGAATTTATTAATCGGAGATCCGAGTTCCAATCCCTGTTGGGTTCGTTAAATTCACTTACGCGCAAACACCCTTGGTAAAAAGTATGAATCCAACAATTCTACTCCCAGCTATGGTTTAGTTAGTAAGATTTAGTTATCATTAAATCGTTATTATCTAAAAAAAATTATTACAATCTTAAAAACATCTGGTTCTGAATAACCTGCAAATGGTTGATAAGCCGTAGTAAAAGAAATCAGACAATCCATCAACCAAACATCTTTTTGATCTAGTTCATATTTAGAGAACCCCTTTCTTCTGAGTGCTTATTTCATACATTCTACTCTTTTTTTTAGTAAATGTCCAACCAGTATGAGACCCAAGATCCAATCAAGGTCGAGAGATCCTGAATAAAGTGTTTGCGTGAGTAGACAAATAGTGCAGTTTATGAAGATATTTTTTTATCATTTAACCCTAAGCAAGTCAGTAAAGTCACTAAGACGCAAGGCTGTTAGAGATAATGAGTATAGGGACACAGAAGGCGATTATCACCCTTGGGTTGAGATAAGTCCAGGTGACGACCATTTATTGACTTCACACACTGACGAATGTGGGCAGTCATTCAATTTTATTTACAGGAGCTAAACGATGATGTCGTTTGTTTGGTCCGGGATAAGACTAAATCTAGGACCCCAGAACAGATTACAATCCATCGTACTGTTTTCCTTTGGAAATATATCTTCCCCAGGTATAGAAATCGCTGGTTTGCAGTCCATAATTTAGAAAACCTAAAACTGGCCGTTTCCAGTTCGTGGAATATGTGCTTGCTTGAGATATAGTAGCTGAATTTGGCCCGTTTGAATCTGGATCCTAAACATATATTCTCCTGAAACACAGATGGATCTCCATATTATTTGAAAAAAAAAAACTATCTTTTCGTTCTCTTCTCACTCTGCTAGCCATGTAGATATATATGATATATTTTTCTCTGCATGTAGCACATAAACTTGTATGTATAGTATTGTGTATATCTTAGTGGTATTATAATCGCACCGAGAACAAAGCATCTTTGTCATACCTTTTTCTTTCAGCCTTTCCGTTTCCTCCGTTATATACGGTGTTATTATATCACTGATATAATAATGCTCATAATAGGGGAAATGTAAATAGCAGGATAAATATTCCTTCCAATCTCTCTTATTATACTGGTAAACCCGACGCGATATTATTTACTGGATATATGATATTATTATCACTAATTTACTGTTGAAAATGATGTATTATTATTTACTTCCATTATGAGGAAATACTATTAAGGAGAGTGAATAATAAAAGACTAGAATTAAGAAGAAAGGACATAGCGATTAATATTTTGCTTACATTGTTTATGAGAGATAATGTTTGGCACTTGATTGGAAGATTGATATATTGTAGCGAGCAGGAAAGCATTTCCTCAGTAATCTTGACCACAAAGTAAAGGTCCTTAGGAAAGAATTGTCCGAATGAAGGTTGAGATATAAAGAAACAGGGAATGATTCCTCCAATCGTTCTTGGAATCGCCGGTGTTAAATATGAAGGTCTGATCTGGTCTAAATAATTAATGAAGCTCATCAGAAAATTTTTCATCGAAATAGCGACAGACCATTGATATTTCGTACGTCGGAAAAGAGTTGTTGCGAGGAGAATAATTCTTCATTCGCAAGGCCGCGTATATGTTATTGAAAATTCTGTCAAGGATGGAAATTTGGAACTGGTCAGCTCCAACCAAGATATGGATGTCAGTAAAATTCTTTTGTTTTGATGTGACTCTTGTAAAGATAGATCAAGTCAGAAAGATTCAAGTACTTTCTGCATCCGTAGAAGGAAGCGACAATTTTTCTAGCATCTTTAGGGATGGATTCTATATATGATTTCCACATGAGGTATGGGGTGAACTTTAACAGATGTTCATAACAAGGACCATTGGTGAAGTACAAGTGTCCATTATGACAGGCGAAAATTCAGGGTCAGCTCTGTGACTTGATTTGGGAGATATTGAATGTTAGAAGCCAATTAAACTTGTTTATTTTCAGAAGCTCATCAGTAATATCCATATATCAACATTTCCGAAATTTTATTGATTATTTTTGAACAATAAGCGTGGAAATTTTGGCTAATACTTTTAAAAATAATTTAAAGAGGGTATTAAATTTTGGTAAACATTTGTTCTGATACCAACCTAATGTGAGGAAAGTGATGTTGTAAATCCTATATATGGTAACCAGGCCCAAATACAGTTACGTTGAAAGTGAGTGCGTTTGAAAAAAAAAAAAATTAAAATTAAAAAAAAAGAATAAAATAAACCTATAGAGAAGGGATATAGAAAACTTTCTCCAACGAGCAGCCAAAGGAAGCCAGCCGGTTGTCTGCTCTTTGGTGCAAATGTCGCAGAGAAGAAGATTGTAAACATAAACGAGCAAGACCATTTGCGAAAAACAGGAAGTGAGTGATGCGTCTGTTTTGGACGACATCACGAAAGACAACATCCGATGACCTCGGAAGCCATGAAATAAAACTAATTTTCAACTGTTTTCGCACGGAAATTTAGAGTAGCAAAAATAAGAAAAGGAAAAAAAAAATACTTGAATATCGGTGCATTGCTAGAAAAATCAGTCTAAACATTGTCCAACCGAATATTTTACACATAAAGTCTCTTGAAAATAAACACTTGTAAGAAATCATTCAGTTAAGTAATTTAATAAAATTTCAACAGCATATGGTGAAATGTGGCATGGTATCACTCTTTTTACTTTTTCCCTCTTCGGAACGATAAAACCGTCGAACAAATTATCGAAATTAAATGGCTGCCTCGTCTATGCAAAGCCACGTATAAACAATTCAATTACGTTAATTTTCAGTTTTAATGCAATCTTTAAATTTTATTTTTTTAATTTTATTTTTAGGGAATGTGTAGACAACCTGTTGTCAGTGAAATAGTTCTTCTTTGAATCCGGATTTGAAATTATTCAGTCGCAAAAAAAAAATGACAATGAATTATGGCCTATCTTGATTCTACAGTAATCTACAGTTCAACGATAAAGTAAACAAGGAAATAATATAGTCAGTCTATTGAGAAGTGGCTTGAAAGGTTGATTGCTTGATTGATTTGTTGTGTTTTTACGGCTTAGCAACATATAGTGTGTTATTAAAAGCCGACCCATATTTTGCATATTTTACATTATTAAACGCAGAGTATTATCCTTATCTTTATTATTATTATTATTATTATTATTATTATTATTATTATTATTATTATTATTATGAACTTTTCCACATAAAATTGCCCTACAGGACAATAGCTTAGTTGATTAAAACGTAGATTTGTGGACATCATAATTGTGATTTCAATCCCCTTGGATTCTGGGAGCGCAATAATTGAGCATTACTGAAAATATGAACTAGATGAGATGAATCGTGAGAAGTGGAATGAGAATAGTCTTAACCCGCTGATTCAGTAAAAGTTGGAAATCGGAATTCTCTTTATCTTATACAGATATTCACCTCATGAAGAGCAGAATAAAAAAAAGTCTAAAACGTGATAACAACAACAAAGACGAGGAAAATAGTCTGAATGTAAATAGTGTAAATAATGATAACCTCTTATCCCAGAAATTTTAACAGAAGCAGGTCAGGTGATAACAAAAACAAAGATAAGGTCTGCATGTAAATAGTGTAAATAATGATAACTCCTTATCCCAGAAATTTAAACAGATGCCGATCAGGTGATAACAACAACAAAGAATAGGACAATAGTCTGAATGTAAATAGTGTAAATAATGATAACCTCTTATCCCAGAAATTTTAACAGAAGCAGGTCAGGTGATAACAACAACAAAGATAAGGACAATAGTCTGCATGTAAATAGTGTAAATAATGATAACTCCATATCCCGGAAATTTTAACAGAAGGCGGCCAGGTGATAACAACAACAAAGATAAGGACAATAGTCTGAATGTAAATAGTGTAGATAATGATAACTTCTTATCCCAGAAATTTTAATAGAAGCAGCTCTGGTGATAACAACAACAAAGATAAGGACAATAGTCTGCATGTAAATAGTGTAAATAATGATAAATCCTTATCCCAGAAATTTAAACAGAAGGCGATCAGGTGATAACAACAACAAAAATAAGGACAATAGTCTGCATGTAAATAGTTTAAATACTGATAACCTCTTATCCCAGAAATTTTAACAGAAGCAGGTCAGGTGATAACAAAAACAAAGATAAGGACAATAGTCTGCATGTAAATAGTGTAAATAATGATAACTCCATATCCCGGAAAATTTTAACAGATGGCGATCAGGTGATAACAACAACAAAGATAAGGACAATAGTCTGAATGTAAATAGTGTAAATAATGATAACTTCTTATCCCAGAAATTTTAATAGAAGGCGATCAGGTGATAACAACAATAAAAATAAGGACAATAGTCTGAATGTAAATAGTGTAAATAATGATAACTCCTTATCCCAGAAATTTAAACAGAAGGCGATCAGGTGATAACAACAATAAAAATAAGGACAATAGTCTGCATGTAAATAGTGTAAATAATGATAACTTCTCAGCCCAGAAATTTTAACAGAAAGAGGTCTGGTGATAACAACAACAAAGATAAGGACAATAGTCTGCATGTAAATAGTGTAAATAATGATAACTCCATATCCCGGAAATTTTAACAGATGGCGATCAGGTGATAACAACAACAAAGATAAGGACAATAGTCTGAATGTAAATAGTGTAAATAATGATAACCTCTTATCCCAGAAATTTTAACAGAAGCAGGTCAGGTGATAACAACAACAAAGATAAGGACAATAGTCTGCATGTAAATAGTGTAAATAATGATAACTCCCTATCCCAGAAATTTTAACAGAAGGCGGCCAGGTGATAACAACAACAAAAATAAGGACAATAGTCTGCATGTAAATAGTGTAAATAATGATAACTCCTCATCCCAGAAATTTAAACAGATTGCGATCAGGTGATAACAACAACAAAGATAAGAACAATAGTCTGAATATAAATAGTGTAAATAATGATAACTTCCCAGCCCAGAAATTTAAACAGATGGCGATCAGGTGATAACAACAACAAAGATAAGGACAATAGTCTGCATATAAATAGTGTAAATAATGATAACTCCTTATCCCAGAAATTTAAACAGAAGGCGATCAGGTGATAACAACAACAAAGATAAGGACAATAGTCTGAATGTAAATAGTGTAAATAATGATAACTTCTTATCCCAGAAATTTTAACAGAAGGAGGTCTGGTGATAACAACAACAAATATAAGGACAAAAGTCTGCATGTAAATAGTGTAAATAATGATAACTCCTTATCCCAGAAATTTAAACAGATTGCGATCAGGTGATAACAACAACAAAGATAAGAACAATAGTCTGCATATAAATAGTGTAAATAATGATAACTCCTTATCCCAGAAATTTAAACAGAAGGCGATCAGGTGATAACAACAACAAAGATAAGGACAATAGTCTGAATGTAAATAGTGTAAATAATGATAACTTCTTATCCCAGAAATTTTAACAGAAAGAGGTCTGGTGATAAAAACAACAAAGATAAGGACAATAGTCTGAATGTAAATAGTGTAAATAATAATAACTTCTCAGCCCAGAAATTTTAACAGAAGGAGGTCTGGTGATAACAACAACCAAAGATAAGGACAATAGTCTGAATGTAAATAGTGTAAATAATGATAACTCCTTATCCCAGATATTTTAACAGAAGGAGGTCAGTATTTTTTGCATTCAGTCACATAATAACTGAAGATTCCCTTATAAAAAAAAAGTATGATACATCTTAAACAACAAATGTATCGTATTTGATATGTTTTTGATGAATATAAACTTCAAATATAGCCTAGGGAGATGATTTCTATTTGGAAAATTTCTGAAAACCATAAACTCTTAACCCAGAACCTGTGATTAAAATTGATGAGATAGAGCCTTTCGAAAACGTCGGAAGTTGTGCTAGCAGGAAGTCACAATTGACAGTTTGAGCACCCTCGTCTTGTTCAAAAAATGCATTACGCTAGTTTATGCCAATGTAGCTTGCAGTAAAAACCACATCTACCCTCTGTATGTTCAGAATTCATCTGTAATAGAGTGTGACATCTAGAAACGGAAGTAGCCGTTCATTTTTACTGTCGTTCTAACATCGTCATCTTCACAGAATCTCGGCTACGGGCACTGATGTCTTCGCTGTGAACTAGACAAAGCAACATAGTGGAATTCGAAGGGCAGTGATAACAAAACAAAGGAGAACAATAGTCTGACACTAAATAATAAAAATAATGGTTATTCCTCATCTAAGTAATTAAAACAAATTATTGAAAAATCTTATTAAATGTTTCGTGGAGAGAAACTTACATCAACGCTGAAATTCAAATTCTGCCCGAGTTTACGGCGTTCACTTTTGTATAATGCGTTTGGAAAAGGCAGGAATCCAACTATCTTTTCAGCTATGGGTTAAATACAGAGTATACTACGCTTTCTAGTTCTGATTGTCAGCCAAAGTGAAGGACTTCTCTAAATAGGAAATAGTAGAAAATGGCGTAGGAAGCTACTATGTTATATTTGTCAAGAATGCATTACAATTCTAAGGAAATAAAGGAAAGGAAGCTGTCGCGAGTCGTGATCCCCTACAATATGGAGGAACATGGTATTTTTACCAAAAAAATATGCTTAGTATTTCACATACTGTCTTTTTAAAATACTGGATATATTAATTTCAAAGCGAACATTTAACAAACGATTTATCACATACTTAACATTAATTTTGCCTTGGGCTATTTTTGTGTTGGTTATTTCTGCTGAATATATTACTTGTTAGTAAATATTAAATCTATTAAAGTTTAATAAATGTTATCACAGAATTTGAAATATACTCCTATTGTTTCTTTAAATAATAAATTTCTTTAGATCAGTCATTCGAATCAGAAAAAAATGCATAGATACATACAGATCATACGGCAAGCATTCATTGGCTAATCTCCTCAAAACGAGCTCGCTGATTGGTCAATTCCGACCAAGCAAATCTCCTGCACGCGAGGAATAATTATCCCGTGCACAAGGCTGGGAGCCTGTCACGTGAGACGCGACCTTATATAAACAAAACACGAATAAGCCTCTCTCGTTCACTTCGTTCATCTTTTTCCTTGCTGTCAAGATGTAGTCTTCAAGAGCTCCCGAATTAACAGTGCAGTCAGACGTTAAAGCCCATTGCCAACAACTCTTACCGACTTTTTCGTAAATCGCCAGTAGAGTCCAGCAAATTTTGCCTCTCAACACAAACCTATGACTTTACTCACAACATTTCAAACGCACACACAGACACAGAATTTTGTAATACATATATACATATCTCAGCCAAGTTCAATCAACCTGGACTCTGTTAATTTCTCTGACACAACACACTTTCTGATCAATTCTATTCTTGTGCTATCTATTCTAACAAACAGTCCTTTGTTCTAATATTGATTCCTGAATATTTTTCTTTCACGAGAACTTTGTTTCGAACAATCAAATATACGGTAAAAGGCAAGCAACTTCTTTTCCCTTAATCTATATATTGAACACAATATTATTGTATATTTCATTCATCTATGTTATTTCAATATACACTTGTTGATTCACATTTGGAGTTTCGTTATTGTCATGAATCATTTATTATACAAAAGTTATACACAGGCCAAAGAACACGCAGCCCCATAACAAGATAATATTCAGTGGATAGGGGAACAAACATTTTAATTGTTTCCTGATTCAACGTATAAGTGATACATATCATTTTTGTTTTCATTTTCCCTAAAACTTCCTCGTTACTCGCATGTTACATCCATGGGATTTCCAACCTTTTTCTGGAAAACCACATTTTTGTTGCCTACGTTTCTTTTTCCACTGTTATCACATTGTCCAGTATTTCCAGTCACACCTGATGGTCAATGATATATAATAATTCACTACATTGTTTTAATTTGTTACCAACGAAATTCCTTGATTTTTATACTTAGCTTATCTTTTGGAATGCATCTTTCTCTATCGGATTCCGTTGTGGTATTCTCTGTTCTTTGTTAATACACTTCCTAAGTATTTAAATTTTTAGTTGCTGATCGTTCAGAAGTGCATATTAAGTTAAGAATGACTAGCCATTATATTTATACAGTGAGGGAAACAAACATTCGTACGCATACAAATTTTTAATTCATTGTATTTCCAACTAATGAATAAACATACTTTTCATATAATTATCTGTACACAGATGCACTGCTAAATATGCATAAAAAACAGAAAAAAATCATTTAATAGAAATAAATCCTATTTAAATGAAGAAAGTATTCGAACAATACAAGAAGAATGCATAATTTTCATTTAATACTTTGCAGAATAGCCATTATTCCTTCGCGTCATTTTCCCTCCATACATGATTTATAGAATTATGTCGAAACAACTCAATATTGGCTTCGTCTGTCTTTTCCAATACGATTTTTCCTTATCCATATGTTTATGAACGAAATTCGACCTGGCATTTCTGTGTCTTTTCAATAGAAGCACAGTTTTCCGAGGGGAGCGTGGCTTTGGATTGTTCCTATGGATTTCATTGCTTATAGTCCGTTTAGTGACACAGATTCCCGATGAAAGAAAATCACCCTGCAACTGTAACCTGCAACTGTAAGCATCGGATTTTATTTAATTTGACACGTTAATTTCCTGGAAGATCTTACAGAAATCTACTGTAGAGCACATGTTCTTTGTTTTTCAACAGGTTTTAGTTTGTTTTTTTTTATACATTGTAACGAATTAACTAATGGTAGTTAATGGAATATTCAACTTGTCTGAGATTTTTCTGTAACTTTCACCTGCTTTCCAGAGCCTAACAGTCACTTCTTTATATTTAGTTATTATGCATTTGTGTACAGTTAATTATATGAAAAGTATGTGTATTCATTAGTTGGTTATACAATAAATTAAAAATTTTTATGTGAACGAATATTTGTTTCCCCGACTCTATATTCACAAATTTCACATTAATATTTTCATATTTCATTAGTAACGGCAATGGCTTTAGTGTATATTCTTCATGTTGCCTCGCCATACTCTAATTAATCTTCGATGCCTTTCATCATTTAATCCGCATTGTATCTGGTGAGATCCGTCGAACCAGATCTGTAATAATTTATTAATACTAATTTCAGTTCAGTGATATTGTTCAATTAATAATGACTATTGAATTATCTCTAGTATTATTAAAGTAAAACAGCTCCTATATAAAATAGTTTTACACCATTAATAAAAGAAGAAATTTCAATGTCATTGATTCCTGGCCTTGTATCTTGGCACCAATCAGTTTCCCACCGCCATAAAGCAGATTCCCTATTGCCTTTTCTATAAACATTCTGATGTGAATTATACTGAGGAGCATTCCTCTATGGAATCTAAACTTTATGAATTTAAGCGCAGTACTAGCGTGGCATTAAGCAATCATCATTTTATAATTGGAATGGCTAGCTGTAGGCTTAATTTCTAAGCTAATAGTTTCTTTCCTCGCACTTATCGCTTGTGGAAATCTCTTCTGGTTTCATGGTTGTCTAGTAAAGCTCGAATATCCAAAATTTAAATGCAATATCAATCGTTATCTACTGTCATTGTAATGCGTGTTCTCTCCCCTTAATGTTTTTTTTTTTATATTTTATCACACACAGTAACCCCTGCGTATTAGTGGATTTATTATCTTGCTTTGGTTAAAATGATTAAAAAGTTATCTACATAGAGAATGTTTAAAAATATACTTTGTAAATTGGTATCTTGCAATTTAATCTGAAAAGGCATGGTTTTTGTTAGCATGGAAAATTTACTCACATTTTAGATATGTGCCATGCATGATACACGTTTAGATTCGATACATGACTTACGAGACAGATTTATCCCGCATTAGGTTGCCATTTCTTTCTGCAATGCACCAGCTACAATCCAAGGCTCTAGAACCTGGTCTGTACTGATATTTACTCATAGTGGGGGAAGAAGAGGATTCATACCTTTCCCAAGGTCATTAGCACGTAAGTGAATGTAATAAATTTGACTGGAATTCGAACTCTGCTCTCCGTTTCCTCAATCCGAGCCGCTATCCATTACTCCACCCTACTCTCCTATGATGATTAAAACTACGATTGATTGAATATAGAAATATCTTCCTTATATTAGACACAGGTGGATCAAAATCGCTGTCAATCCTTGCCGATTGTTTGAAACCTGATTGAGCCATAAATTGCAGTCACAGCGTACTTAAATTTTTAAACGTTTGAAGATTTGCATTTTCAGTTGAGCGTGTATTTTTTTTGCGTCTTTTTCCGGGGCCTATTTTTCGCTATTCAGAGAAAGATCGGGACATAAGATTTCACTTCGCTTGTGGTTGTAACAAATAAGAAATGCAGGATCTTTCCGCGTTAATCAGTTGAAAACCTAATTTATATGCAAGTATGTAAGTATGCTGAAAAAAATGAGAGAAATATTTAAAGTTTTAATTTTCTGCAGCTGAGACAAGTCGGCAAAAAACCGATGCCTTAAACAAGTTAATCGATGCTCTACGTGAAGAAACGCGGAAGTAATGACTAACTGATCAGGTATATAGAAAGAAATTTGTTCTCTTAAGATTGTATAACAAAAGAGCAGCACGGATAAATAAGAGTTAAATTATTTCACTTGGTCAAATAATCTCATAAAACTAACAAACATAGAATTAATCTATGAATAACACAGATCAGAACAGTGTTATCCTTGTTCTTATATATGTTTATGATCCTCATGCTCCAGGATATGTATAGAATCATGGCTGATAAATGTTTTAAGGAAGACATTCATAATTCTCACTGAAAAAAGATGTGTACATTAATAAAAGAAAATATGTATGAGTAAAACCGGCTTGATGATTAACTAATTACATATTCCTTAATGCCACCAACCAATAGTTATTCTTTACGATGAGGTAATGCTACGATTGATGAATCTGAATTAGAAATCTTGACTTACACAGGGAAGGTATTCATGTATTCCATAACTTCTGCTGCAAAATAACAGATTATGTGTGGGTGATTTCTTTAAATTTTCATCATTTCGTCCCAAACAAAAGGAAAAAAAAAACACTATGAAGCAAGTGGATACTGAATGAGAAAGAATAAGAAAAGAATGCAGTAAAGAGAGAGAGGGCAATATAACCAAATATAACGTTTCGATAATTGCAGTGATACTGTTGTTTGACATTCATAAAATCATACTAAACTGAGTTACTTAAATTGCTTAAACAGTTTCCTATTATATTAGGTTGGTGCAAAAAATAATGACGTAATAATGTCGTTTTTTGACGTATACGTCAAAAAACGACATTATTACGTCATTATTTTTGCACCAACCTAATAGATGGAGGCTTCATATTATTCTTTTAATTATTTGATGTAGTGTGGAACGTCAATATTTTGATTATCTCATTAACTTCTCTTTGAGTTATAATAATGAATATAGATATAGATTCATTGAGAGGGAGGGAGAGAGATTACTTTTGAATGAAAGGAAATAATTTTGGCACTCACAGGGTGTCGTGACGTAGTTGCTTTGTACCTAATTTATTTTAGATTTAAATCGAGAATTTTAGTAGTGTTTAGTGAACTTTTCTCTTAATTATTCCATGTGGAAGACTTTTTATATTCATTCAGTTCCCTTACGCTCATAGCATTACTCAACGTTCATTTAAATTAGTAAATGCCTGCATAATCGCCGGCAAGGTGACTTAACTAATTACATATTCATTAATGCCGCCAACCAATAGTTATTCTTTGAGGTGAGGTAATGCTACAATTGATGAATCTGAATTGGAAATCTTGACTTACACAGGGAAGTTATTCATGTATTCCGCAACTTCAGCTGCGAGTTAACAGATTATGTGCTGTTTTTTTTTTTTTTAATCATTTCATCCCAAGCAAGAGGATAAAGCCACTAAGAAGCAAGTACTTACTGAAGGGTAAAGAATAAAAGAAAAGAATACAGTAGAGAGGAAGTACAATGAACAAACTGTTATTAAAGAAACAAAACGACGATAGACATTGCATTTAAATTTTGGAAGTAAGAACCTGGAAGAGTATTCCGAAAAGCAAGAAGTGCAAGAGAATAAACACTTAACATAGAACTTACTTTCATATCTACCAATTCTAACTGTGAAATGGTCAGTAATCCTATATATATATATATATATATATATATATATATATATATATATATATATATATATATATACGCAAGTATATGATTGGTGTATATGGAATGAATTCCAATAACCAACAATTACTATTCTTAAAAGAGTGCTCAATACAAAGTAGAGCAGATATAATTATTTATTTAAAAAAAATTATAACATAAATATGTTATAAAATCACTACAAAAATAGCCATTTTGTTTCAACGCCCTCGGTGTCTTATCAAGTGATGACGTTGAATGTAAAATAAATGGTTTTAAAAGTTTAAAATTAATTAACAATCCTTCGCAAGGGGAAAACAACGTTTTGTAACAACGTTTTCCCCTTGCGAAGGATTGTTAATAATAATAATAAGCAGAACCAGGGGTGCGTATTATGCACAGGTACAATATATATAAATGGTTTTAAAAGTTTAAAATTAATTAACAATCCTTCGCAAATGGAAAACAACGTTTTGTAACAACGTTTTCCCCTTGCGAAGGATTGTTAATAATAATAATAAGCAGAACCAGGGGTGCGTATTATGCACAGGTACAATATATATAAATGGTTTTAAAAGTTTAAAATTAATTAACAATCCTTCGCAAGGGGAAAACAACGTTTTGTAACAACGTTTTCCCCTTGCGAAGGATTGTTAATTAATTTTAAACTTTTAAAACCATTTATTTTACATTCAACTGATAAGACACCGAGGGTGTTGAAACAAAATGGCTATTTTTGTCGTGATTTTATAACATATTTATGTTATAATTTTTTTTTAAAATAAATAATTATATATATATATATATATATATATATATATATATATATATATATATATGCAAAAATGGAACGAGACATTAGCTTGAACATGTCAATACTTTGATAAAAGAAATTATCTAATTTCGAAAAATAGTTGTTTGAAATACTGCAACACTTGCAATAAAAATAGAGATTGTTTACCGTAATTCCCCATGCATAATACGCCCTAATCTATAATACGCACACCTAAAATTGTGTGGAAAAACGCTTCTACTCACGCATAATAAGCACCCCTTGTTTTAGTAATCAAATCCTATAAATTCGACCGTTCCGATTTCATTAAGGCCAGCGTTTCCTACTCTTATTAAAAACGGTATGAAACATCAAATAATATTATTCTAATTTAGTTTTATGATAATTCTTGTTTTATTTTACGCCAATTTTTAAAGATTTTGTACCTGTGCATAATACGCACCCCTGGTTCTGCTTATTATTATTTTTTAGAAAAAAATGCGTATTATACATGGGAATTTACAGTAATTAAAATAGTAAGACCAGCGACAAATTAAAATGTTTAAATTTTATTAAAGCTTCATCAGAGAATGAGATATGGAGTAAAAAAAAAGGATATAAATTCTGATATTTCTTTTATTTTTGTCTCCTTTGGTTTTCATTTGTTAAATAATGTCTTACGTGTATTCGACTTGCTAACTAAAAGTTATTTTAATTTTTGGCATTCCAATACCAAATTATGTGCATAGAAGTAGTCTAAATGTTTCATTCTCAACGCTAGAAAATGAGCTTGCAAAATTCACAAATCTAAAGAACTAAACACCACAAATGGCACTTCTAACAACAACACAGAATTCATAATCGTATCCTCTGGCACACGTTGTACAATTCTTGAAAATAAATTAGTTATCCCTAATACTTGGATCTTTACTACCACGTCCAAGACAATCGGAGATATAATTCGAAAGAAAAACAAGGTCCAACAGTAATAAAGATGGCGGCACTAATCAAATAAATTGCTTACAATGTAAAAACATTTATATCGGAGATACATCACTAAATCTTAAAGCTCGTTTCTACGAACATAATATAGATTTATGTTTAGGCAACCATTCAAACTCGCTTGTAATACACAGGAACAAAAACAGGCCATAACAAATGTCAACCTAATTAAAAAAGAGCATAATTCTTTACGTCGAAAGTGCCTCGAGGGACTACAAATAATAATATTGCCAATTATATACACGCGTCAAAAATTATATTACATCACCGTTATTGAATTATTGAAAGTATTCATAAAGAATCTAACGCATGTTTATCTAAAGCAAAATGTATATAAGTAAAAACGTACGCAAATCATCATGTGAAAAACCACCAACAATAATGCCTACTAAAGATTCACGCACACACAAACACACACACACACATACACACAAACAATAACGAATATGCGTCATCTGAAACCCACTTAGACAAACGAGAATTATTATACACTTGCATAAAATAATATTTATTTTTTTTTAGGACTGGGTTCCCTGAATTTCTTGAAATTTCGAATGTACCTGTTGTCTGTCCACGAATTCAGAACGCCACAAATTCTACTAATGTTTGAGTAACAAGTCGAATGCCCGTGAAACCTGATAATCCAATGAAAATCAAGCAACACAAAAGTAACAAAAGTACCAGAATTACTTTGTTTTTCTCCATGCTATATATTTTACCATATACTTACATATATATATATATATATATATATATATATATATATATATATTGTCATTCACAGACAGACTGTTTCGTTGTATCACAGCTCACCAATGTGTTTAGACGGTTAGCTAGGAACGAAAAAGCGTCAGTCGGAGATTTTACCCGTAAGCTGTTGGCGCACGGCAGGCAGGAAGGTGAATTTAAGCGTATTTATTTTTAGATAAACACACGCTGACTGAGAGAACTAGATTCGATTTACCGAAGAGTCATGCATTAGGGTGTCTCATTCACAAAGTGTGTCAACGATGAAACAAAGTTGAATAGTACATTATAAGCGCAAATCTTTTTCAGGTTCTTGAAACATTTATACCTACTCAGTTTTGTATCCTAATGTAAACAGTGCAATTTCTAAAAAAGCAATAGATTTTGATTTCTTTAATCCGACTTATTCTATTAATGAAACGTTACTTTTAGTTGCTACTCATATTTTAGTAGGCGGTCCGATTATTTATTAAACACTATATTCATTTATTTTCGTCTACCGGCCTGGATATTCAAGCGAATGCATAGTTTTTAATAAGATTTGCCTAATATCTATAAAATCTGAGCAAAATTTGAGTCTATAAGTACTATATATATATATATATATATATATATATATATATATATATATATATATATATATATATATATATATATATATATATATGTGATCATTTTACTAATAGAGTTAGAAATACGCTTTAGTCAAGTGTATGAAAATATCTTTCGACCAAATGCCTTTAAATCACGAAGATACTTTAGACAGGTGGGAGAAAAACTTCTATGTAGTAGGGTGTCACGATCTAGGCCGGTTGTATTAATGTCACATAAATTAAAAATAAGTTATCTGAAATCAAACAAGAACTGTGCCTCTATTTTCGGCTGTTGTAAGGTGTGACACTTTAATTCCTCAAACGACAACAGCGTGCCGCTGGGACAATGATTCATTACAATATCACCATCCGGAGATATCCTACATTCCGTTTTTCTTTAGCCATTCTTTGTATAGATGAAGATGAGTTTGTACGTGTTCCTGTCATACGGTTGGCGAAAAATAAGTGAAAAGAATCTCAAATAGCGGATAAACCTAAATTTTCTTGTGGAGATTGTTAAACGTGCTACCTTTAAATTAACCCAATTCAAAATGGTTTCCGCTGTACATGCTATGAAGAAATCAATTGTTATGCTGTACTAGAAATTGTAAGAAAACGTTAACTTTGACGCAAGAAATGAGCAAACAATAACCCAAAGATAATAACGCACATGTAGACAGAGAGCAAATCTTAGTGCTCTCAAATTACAGACTAATTGATAGAGAAGAATATGAATAAAGAAGCGGCGCGACAAATTCTAGTAGCGGATTTGGGAAAGATGAAATTTGTTATAATGACGATGACTGGAAATTTCACTGAGGAGTAGAAAAAATAGCTCTCTAATTTCTTCAAGCAATTGAACCACCAAGTTTTGACAGAAATACGTCTGAAGGCTTTATGTGCATGGCAATTTTCTGAAAACTTATCCATTATCAAAATTTACATATTTATTAATTTAAACATTATTATAGTATCTTTTTTTTATTGATTAATTTTCTGCGGCATATTAACCCTCTGCATGTTATTTTAAGAAAATATTTTTACACCTTAATAGTTTCTTTGTTTTGCTTTTTTTATATATATAATGTTTGTTTACTGATATAGTTCTTACTAATTAACCCATAACTTCGGAAATAGATGAATTCATACTGTTCCCAAGAGAATTCACACCTAAATAAATATAACGAACCCAACGGAAAATGAAATTGGCTCTCCGATTAAGAACTGCGATCCACTATTGGTTACACCATCTGCACACCACAAGCGATTACCCTTCTAGGGATTGACCAGGCTCAACGTTGTTTAATTTGATGATCGTCCTGGAACCGGTGTTTTAACACGATGCGGCCGTAAGCCTTTATTATAGT
>OZ010579.1:28082742-28165242 GCA_963932145.1 Acanthosepion lycidas
AGCTAGAAGAGAAAAGGTTAAAATACTTTTGCACCGGCCCCACTATGTGTTGAGCAATGGTGAGATAAATATGATTATTCAGTCCTTCAGTAATGTTACCAAAATTAATACACTGTCTTCCATCTTCAAAGACGATTCAAGAACCATCTATTGACTGGTGAATAAGTTTAAAAAAGAAGGAACAAAAAAGAAGAAAACTGGATCAGTAGGTCACAACAGCAAGAGGAATCATCATTTCCACTTAGAGCTAAATAAATTCATATTGTTAATAGTAGAGTCCAGTAGCATTATAAAAAACTGAAAATTCTAGTAAGATATATTTAATCATTTCTAAGATACAATGGTTCAAATCTTAAACTAACAATTGAATAGTTTTCCTGTTACAGGATATTGACAATTTTCTGTTACAGCCGGTATATATCTGTAGATTTAATAGGCCGATTAATAAAATTTGGGGAACAAAAGCCAATAAAATGATAACGATAAAATTGATATTTAAAATATATAAAGTCGGAATTTTCGGACACGCCTGGGTCCTTTTTCTATGATACTAGGAACAAATTGAGAAGTGGAATTTACTCATTCGAGGAATATTTTTGTTGTTGGTTAGAAGGCTCCCTGTGGAAATTTTATTCTCTGAATAAACCGAAATACGTATTTAATACGTCAATGTGATTTTATTTTAAAATATATATTTCAACTCTGATCTGCGTCTTTCATGCCGGCTGTTGAATGAAGACACTAAAAGCACGCATCTTCTGTCATCAACGCTATGTAACGGTCGTTTGATGTGTGCAGCCACAGGGAAATTGTTTTTGTTGTCTTTGATGTTTTCTTTTTATGGTTATTGAACCGAAGACGGAATTCTGTGCCTGTTTAGTCAAAATAATTTTCTTTTTTGCATTAGCGACAGAAAAGCAAATACACTGTCACAAGTCAGAGCCGTTGGTTGGAATACAGTGTGAGTGCCAGGTGAGTTAAATTTCTGTAAATGATGTTTTGTTTACAAAAACACACACACAAAATGGCATTATATATATATATATATATATATATATATATATATATATATATATATATATATATATGTGTGTGTGTGTGTGTGTGTGTGTGTATGTGTGTGTGTGTGTATGGGTGTGGGTGTCTGTGGGTGTGTAAATATATAGAAAATAGGAAAGAACACGTTAGGCAAATAATCCGAAGTCTTTAGTATTTTTGTTTTTAATAAAAAAAAAAAACAGACCTCCATACAAAGGTAAATCCTAAATTATAATTATTTTTTTACAAATATGATTCATTCGCTACATAAGACTTCACATGTTTCAAAAGAAGGAACCAAAAACTTCAATATAATTATTAAAATTAAAGTGAATTAAAGCATCAAGATTTGTTTCATCATCAAGCGAAATTTTTGGCTTGAGGATGAAACAGATCTTGATGCTTTAATTCAATTTAATTTTAATAAGTATATTGAAGTTTTGGCTCCTGCTTTTGAAACATGAGAACCCTTATGTAGCGAAGGAATCATACTTCTAAAAAAATAATTATATATATATATATATATATATATATATATATATATATATATATATATGGGAACTATACACACACACACACACATATACACAGATAGATAGATATATATATATAGAGAGAAAGAGACAAACATAGTCGGAATATCTGTTTGTATACACTTAACACAAAACATTGAGTTAGTAAAGCTGAATTGCAATACACATCAGACACACATATAGCACCCCCCCACACACACACATCCACGTAGATTTATATTCGTGGGTGGCGTGATATTTAGGTCGCAAAATTAATTCTAACAAGTTTCGTTATCGTTATTTTTAACCGACAAGGTCTTTTTATTTAAACTTTTATTCCAGTTTTACAACTTTTCGAAAAATGTTGTACATCGGGATCAGATTTCCAGATCAACGAACGACGTTTATGTTTTCTCCTTTTGTTCGAAACTCTCAGTTAGAAATTGAGTGGGCAAGATAGTTATTGGCTACATCCTGGCCTTTTTTTCAAGTTTTTAAGACTTGAATAATCTCTAACTAACGTCATATGTAAATCGATCTAGACCGCAACTAATGGAATGTATAATCATATTTGCTTCTCATATAAAATATTTTAAGATATTGACTCCTGAGGTGAAAGATATTTAATACAACTTGTTTCTTGCATAACAATGGCTTGTAGAATTTTGAATCTTTCCTTGCGGAGAGTGTTGCATATTATTTGTTTAATGTTGATAGTTGTTTTTAGTTGTTCGTGACGTGATGATAGATAAGTGCACGAATTGCACTAAGTTTCGACAAGTGACAAGTCAACCTACGAGAGAGAGTAGGGCATCTATTGCTAATTTGAGATACATGCAAACATTCGTGTGGTTATACACACCACTACCACCACACACAAACGCAGGCATCATCGTATAAAAGGATATGCACCCAGAGACAGGTACACACGCAAGCAATTATATATGTATATACAGGGTGAGGAAAATTCACGCTCCATAGGAATAATTTATTAAAAATATAAATATACATGAAATTTTAATTCATTAGTTATTAATTGTTATATGTGCTGTTCAAATTGTCGTCCTTTTTCAAAAACATTTCAATTCTGTGCCTACAGGATTCATTAACTGATCGGAGAGTTTCATCTATCATCTTGCTGCATTCATATTTAATTTTTTCTTTATGTTCCTCAATATTTCTTAGACACGTCTGATAATCAAATGATTTCAAATGACTCCATAGAAAAAAATGTGGCCACACAAGTGGGCCTATGGAAATGTATTAGACATTTAAATCATGATTAAATAATTAACCTCTATGGTGTGCAACTTTTTCCCACTGTGTGTGTATATATATATATATATATATATATATATATATATATATATATATATATATATATATATATATATAAAATTAAGTTACAGCTGCACTGAAAATCTAGAAAGTATAATAAAAAAACACAATAATAAAATCCTGAACAAACCCCCATGCTTGAATAGTATTAATAAAAACCCTACACTTAAATTAGGCAAAAATAGTGAAAAATTATGTGATTGTAGAAACCCAGAAGACTGCCAATTGGAAAATAAATGCCGCGTAAAATCTGTGGTATACCAATGTACTATCTCATCCAATGAGAGTCCTAATACTAATATGATATACATTGGGTCGACGAAGAATGAATTTAAAGCCAGATGGAGGCAGCATAAGTGCTCTTTCAACAATATAAATAAAAGAAATCAGACATCAAATATTTTTGGCATTTGAAGGAAATGAATAAAACACCAAAAGTAAAATGGAAAATTATAAACAAAACTAAAAGTTGTAAAACTTGGGATGACCCATGCCCTTTATGCCTACATGAAAAACTACACATTATTAAGTTTCTAAATAATAAAAATCTATTAAACAATAGACATGTGTTAATGTTTTTTTGCCGTCAAATAACAAATGTTAGCGATTTACGACAGTTTTTATATACACAAAACCCTTTCAGAAAAAAAAAAAAAATCAAAAAAAAAATCTCCGTAGACACTTAACCAGACTAGACGATGTCATCTTCCGCTTTAAATTTAGACACCCCAACCTTACCCTGACTTGACATCTGTGAATGTAACTGACATACTGATACAAATTATTAACACCATACGCCCCTTTTCTTTAAACAATTGCTCTAACCGTTACCATAGAAATTTTGATTTCAATAATGAATATGCTTATAAAACGCGTAAACTTCAGAAATTAGTTATTCCACAAAAATTTCGCTTGAAGATGGAACAGAGCTTAGTACTTTAATTCAAATAATTATATTGAAGTTTTCGGCTCTTGTTTTGAAACATGAGAACTCTTATGTAGCGTGTTAGGATCATATTTTTAAATAAATAATTATATATATATATATATATATATATAAAAGAAATGTTTCAAATTTATTTTTTATTCTAATTTATAATGTAATGTTAAATAGATTTTGTATATGATTTTTTCTACTTCGAGTGCCTTTTATTTACGTACATTTTTCATTGATTTCTTATTTTGCTTCCTTTTTTAATTTGCATTGTTCGTTCTTTTCCTTTTATGGAAAAATATTATATATATATATATATATATATATATATATATATATATATATATATATATATATATATTTGTTTCTTTGCCTTCAATGGAAATTTTTCATAAATGAAAAAGAAGTGAAGTTTTATAAACTCTATTTTTAAAATAAAAACGTTTATTACCACAATCTTTAAACAACTGAAGAGACGACATTAGACGTTGAAACAAATATGTGCATTTTCATCGTGCTAATTTGCATGCTCGAATTTAAGTGTTTAAAATAAATACGTATTGCTCTACTTTTGTATTGAGCCCTTTTTAAAATTAATGTTATCAACGTTTGAATTTATATTTTTTGTTCTTTTATATTTGTATACATATATATATATATATATATATATATATATATATATATATATATATATGTGTGTGTGTGTATATATATATACGCATGTGTGTGAGTATATATATATGCGTGTATGTGAGCATATATATATATATAGAGAGAGAGATAGATAGATAGATAGATAGATAGATAGATAGATTGATTTAAAGTATGTACGATAACTGATCTATTTGCCTTACACAGCATACATGTACACACAATATGTGTGTGAATGCATATATGTGCATTTGTTTCGTAATCTCAGCCCTCTTGTATAACGAAAGAACTTCAACATGGATTCTATTTCCCCATCAAACGAAAGCAACATCTGCCGCCAGATGCCCAATTACTAGCATTTGTAATTATCCTGCATCTAATGCCATGTTAATGGCTTCTGCTTTAGAAGACTTTCACTTTATTTTCACTCATAGCCGATCATTTCATATATTCCACACGACGCCTTTCTGTCTCTCTACAGTTTTAAGATTATCTATCTATCTATCTATCTATCTATCTATCTATCTATCTATCTATATATCTATCTATTTCTCTCAGTTAACTTACACTTATCTATATATGTATCTCGTTAACTTCGTCTGTATCTCCATATATACAATTATCATTTCAGGTCTATCACGATTACCTCTTATACCCTTCTAGTTCATGCCTATCTCAAAGACTTCATATCCATCTCAGTAAGCCTATCCGTATCTATCTATCTATCTATCTATCTATCTATCTATCTATCTATCTATATATATATATATATATACATATATATATATATATACCGGGTGTAACTGCAAAATTGTCCAAAACGTGTAAAATCAAAATCCTCCACGTTTTAAATTAGGTCTTGAACAGTTGTATCTTAGAAAGGATTAAAGACATCTTACTTGAGTTCTCCGAGGTTTTTATAATACTAGTGGCCTTTTTATAACACTAGTGAGCAATAAGAATCAATAATTACTCTCTAAACTTAAGAAAAGAATCGTGATGATTTCAAAATGACTTGTCGATCATTAACTAATCATATTTAATTATCCAAGATTATGAAAAATTAAAAAATTCAAATATATATATATATATATATATATATATATATATATATATTATTCGTGGATCATTTTACAACTAATTCAAGATGATCTTCGCCCTCTCTAAACGTCTAATTTTCTGTCGTGGATTAACAATATTTCACGTACGATTACATTTTCAAGACTTTTTTTTATTGCTCTTTGGACTGTCATAGATGAAATTACTCTCAAACGTTTTATGGATTCTTGATTTCTTGAAATGATGAATGCCTCTTACTGTTCTCATCAAATGATTCATTTTCCCTCTCTACTTTTTCCTCTTTCTTAAAATTTTTCGTCTCACCATTGCTCATTTGGAAGACATATTTGGGTTGTCACAAAACAATTTTAACCTGCACTCTTTCTAGTTGAATAACTCAAAGAGTTTTTCAATGATTCTTACGACAAATGGTGTCAAGATGGCTAAACGTATTATCGGAATATTCTGAAAGAAAAACACAGTTTACGTTTTTATAGATGTTAAACGATTTGTTGGACAGACAATTATAGTGTTGCACGATTTGACAATTTTCTGTTACACCAGGTATATATATATATATATATATATATATATATATATATATATATATATGTATATATATATATATAGTGTATGAAGGCAGCGGTCTTTCATTTTTTTTAAATTGACAGGCAAGTTCTACGATTAAGCTTTTTATTTAATTTTTGGACACCGAGAGTGTAAAAGACTGTCCACATGTTCTGTAATTCCGAGTACTATACTTTTAGCTATTATCAAGGATGTTTTCAGTCTTGCTTTTTGATTGGATGTAGAGGTCGTGTGCATGTTTCTAGAGTTGTAAAGGTGTTTTATTTTCTGAACATTGTGGCTGTGTTCGTAAATAATATTATTGAGTGTTGTCTATTTCTTTTTTATTATTAAGCATTCTATTATTTTTATTAGACATTTTTACATGTGGATATGGTTATTATGTTTGTATTTTCTACAAGTATGTTTCGAATGGTATCTGGAAATAACATCTTGAGTGCAAATCTCTGCGTCTGCTCGGTCTCACGTTGACTGCTGACCTGAGATGAAACAAATGCATTGAGTCAATTGATTCGTCCACCGCGAGGAAAGTTGACTCTCTGTGCCGCGCCAGGAAATTTTTCTCCCCGGAATCGATACTTCAAATATAGAAAACAACCATTCGCCCTTGCATGGAGTATTGCTGCCATATATGGTCTGGTGCACCTTCTGTTTACCTCGGAGTTCTTGACAAGATCCAGAGGCGGATATGTAATATAATTGGCCCTGATCTGGCATCTCGTCTACAGTTGCTCTCTCACAGAATCGCCGTCGCCTCTCTCTGTCTTTTTTTACAAATACTTTCATGGTAATTGCTCCGATGTGCTGCTTTCACTGGTTCCCAGACTTGATGCATTCAAGCGCCCTACAAGGCTGGCATCCTGCTCTCAACCTTTCACTGTAGAAACGTTTAAATGTAGCCGTCTCTTCTACTCCAATAGCTTCATACCTAGCACCTCTCGCATGTGGAACACCCTTCCCAATAATTATTTCCCTGAGAGCTATAATATCCAACTATTCAAATCTAATGTCAATCGACATCTCCAGTTGCCTTGATTTACCCACTATCCTTCTCCTCATCCTTTCTTCTATCACTCCTGTCTGCTCTCGCTCTAAATCTTCTGCAAACCCCTGCATCCTAGTGGCTTCCCGCCTTGCTCGGGGCGTAATGCTTTAAAAAAAAGTGATTAAATGAGATCTGATAGAGCTGTGGGCGGTTAGGTGCAACGTAAGTCGTCTGGATAGGGATGTAGTTGTGTGACCGATGCAATTATTTATGTATTCGGTATGATAAGGAAGACAGCTCCTTAAGGGGCATTTGAACTCATAACGTTCGATGTAATTTCGATTTTGCTGGTGCGTTGTTGTTACCGAGGATAATGTTAGCTGCTTTAATTTTTTTTAGTCGATATTTTCATTTTTTTTCAGGTCAATTGCGGTAGTATATTTCGTCATGATATTTCTACGTGAAGAGTCATCTTGTTTGTAGGTGACGCGCATTTGGCTATTGTAGGAAGTATTTATGTTATTTTTGACTGTGTATTCACTATCATTGTTATTTACTTTGGGAAGAAATAGTCTAAATTTGTTTTCTATAATGTGGTTATGGAAGCCATTGTTAACTATTATCTGTTTTGCATTGTTGAGTTATTCAAAAAAGAATATGCGAGAGGATGAATTCTAGTTTGTTCTTTTTAGGAAGTTTTTATCAGTGATATTTTGTATCTGATTTGGCATTCACTCTTAAAGTTAAGGTAGCAAGAGGTTCTGCTAGTTATATTCTTTATATATATATATATATATATATATATATATATATATATATATATGTGTGTGTGTGTGTGTGTGTGTGTGTGTGTGTATGTATATATATATATATATATATATATATATATATATATATATATATATATATATATATATATAATTCATTACCTTAGTGTCGATATATCTACTACAATGATTTCACGTATATTTTGTTTAGTTAATATTATTCAGCTTATACATATCTGTCATTCGCTATATATATCGATGTTTTCTTTTATATCGTTTTCTATCTCTCTCTCTCTATCTCTCAATCTCTCTCGATATATATATATATATATATATATATATATATATATAATTTTTTTTTCTCGATCTATCTATATGTTTTCATATCTATCTCATAATCTACATATCCCTGTCAATAAGCATATTCATATGTCTATCTTCTCCAATCTACCGATGTATCTCCCGATCTATGCTATCTATCTATCTATCTATCTATCTATCTATCCCATTCTGTTCTTATCTATCTAACTGAAGCTCAGATTTTGGCACGATCATGAACTGTGTATTTGCATCAAAAATATATTTATTTGTTCATAGTCTTACAGAAGACACTCTCGGTGTAGCCAATTCGCATTAGTACATTCATATTGTACTGTCAAATAGCGCATAGTTATGCTGATTATTACTATAATGCAAGATAATATTAGTTCTACAGACACCGGGACTCGATTTCTCAACACGACTTTGCTAAATGGAACCGCTAAAATATTTACTTGTCTTCGTTTCTGAGAGAAAAAAGTGTACGTTACCCGGTGAGAATTGAACCAACTTGATATTTAATGTGCTTTCGCAGGAGCTTGTTAATCACCCCTCCAGGAGGCAACTGTCAATATTTTATTTTAATGAGTCCATCTTTGCCTCGCACTATCCCATAAGATACGCGCAGCTCTTGATGAGCAAGATAATTAAAGTTGAAGATTGACTTGATTATGTCTCTAGGCATCTTTTCAATTAGAGCATCACAAGAATGACATTTTAAACGTCTTGATAATCAGCATTCCAAATAAGACTTTCTTCTGATGAGAACTATGTTCAATCACAACCTGTAAATTTATATCTTTTGTATCCTTGCCATAAGAAATCTTTAAATTTTTTTTTTAGCAAGGCGATAATGCCACAATGACGCAAGGGTTTATTTGGAGTGAAAGAGAGTGCGAAGATTTTAGTAAAAGGTAGGGCAATAAAAAGAAAAGTCTTCTTCGGAGACAGAAGATAGCGTTTGGCGTTGCATTTAAATTTTGGAAGATTGTAGGTGATCGGGAAGCCAGAAATCGGAAGGGAGTTTTGCAGCCAGAAAATGCGATAAAAATAGAATTGAAAATACGGCTGTATCTAGCTTGTTCAATAGCAAAACAGTGAGACCTAGTTACCAATCAAGCAGCACACTTAAACTCATAAAGTCGAAGCACCAATGAGAAAAGCTCAGTTTTTACCCCCCCCCCGCACGCACGCACGCACACACACACACATATATATATATATATATATATAGATATTTCTGTGTGTCAATAAATATATATATATATATGTATAGGAATATATAAGTATATATATATATATATATATATATATATATATATATATATTTATGAATAAAAATGACAATAGGAAAACTGGTAATTGCTGACGCGTTTCGTCCAATGTGGACTTTATCAAAGCAAAATACGAAAATGAAATTAAATGAACAAAGTAACTAATAAAAACAAAAACAGAATGTACCTAGCAACTGGAATGGAGAGAAACGCTATTTTCATATTTTTAACTGAAAAATAACGTCAGTAATTGTCACGTGTGGAGAATATTGTAATTATAATTGTGTTGATGTATTCAACCATTTTCTTTTGATTTTATGAATCTGTTGTGTATATTTGTTTGTAAGAGCATTAATTTTGTTAAGAAAGGTGAAATAGGGAAAAAACCTGGGCGTAGATTAATATTTGGGTAGTTTACTATGGCGGCACTCTCCAGAATTTTCCTTCTGAGTGAGTTATTTTCTTTTTTTATGAGTGTAGCATTTTTAAAATCAAAATTATGGTTGAATTTATTTCTATGTATGACTAGTGCATTAGCTAAGTTGTTTTTTGTGAGGTCTCTTTTGTGCTCATAAATGCGTTTTCTCAAACTTCTACTTGTTTCTCCAATATATTGAGAGGAACAGTTTTGGCAATTTATTCTATAAATGCCTGCTTCAGAAATATTAGTGCTATTATTGTTTGAAGATCTTAGTATATCCATAATGGTTTTGGAAGTGTTTGTGACTATTTCAAGATTATTTAGATGGGATAGGTTATTCTGGATAGTGGACGTGACAGAATTGGTCGGTAGTATTATGTATCTGTTTTCATGTGATTTACTATTGCGGATTATGTTATTAGTCTTGTTGCGGTTGTATATTTTGTATGCCTTTCTTCTTGCGCTGTGGATGAAATGATATGGGTATTGTAGGTTTTTGAATGTGTTTTCTATGTATGTTTCTTCTTTAAGTAAATATTGGGGACTACAGATTCTTAATGCTCTTAGATAGAAACCTATAATAATTCCAGATTTAATTTTTGAAGGGTGGTTTGAGTAGAAGCTGATCAGATCATTTTTGTTTGTAGCCTTTCATTCATAAATATTGTCTCTCTACTGATTAATTCGGAGAAATTTTCATATATATATATATATATATATATATATAATAGGGAAAAACATTAGGTAAGTAATCCGAAGTTCTTTAGTATTTTTGTTTTTATTTAAAAAAAACAAAAAACAATGCCCAATACAAAAGTACAGCTTAAATTATAATTATTTTTTAAAAATATGATTCCAACTCGCTACATAAGAGTTCGCTTGTTTCAAAAACAGGAGCCAAAATCTACAATATAATTATTAAAATTAAATTGAATTAAAGCATCAAGCTCTGTTTCATCCTCAAGCGAAAAATTTCGCTTGAGAATGAATCAGATATATTTGAGTAAAGGCTCTGTCTATAAAAAAAAGAGTATTAAACAACATTTTCCGCATCTGTGGTCGAAACGTTTAAAAGGCACGTCAGGCTAAATGACGGTTCCGAATAGGATACAGGTTCGAATCCGGTCAGAGGACGAATATTTTCTATGAAAATTTCTATGAAACATTCAGGCCGGTAAATGTTATTCAATACTGTTTATTATAAACAGAGCATTTACTTAAATATTTGTATCTATTGAAAGAATGTATAAACATAAAATGTCTTAAAACAACTGTTTTATATGCTGTTGTATTATTAGTATAAAGGTCTATTACATTATCTTAACGGTTATTTAGTAGGCGGTAATGGTTGTTTCATATTATTCTAGAGGCTACTGAATAGAAATAATTGTCTGTCCGAATGCTGTTTTTTTAATCGTTAATCATTATTGATGATTTTATATTTGCTGTTGTTCATTAAATTTATTATTATTGCATTTACTTGTTTATATTATTCTGCATATTATTGTGTTTATTTTTGCATGTATTTGTGCATATGGACCCCTAGTAGGTGGTTAATTTGTATATTTAATTTCTTTAATTTTTTTTTTTAGGTGTAGGTTATCTTGTTTTGTTTAGTTCAAAGTATTGGTTTTGTCTAAAGTATAATACATTATCAGCGTGCTATATAGTGCGTATATTTTCAATTTTCGTGGTGGTATACTTTTCCTTAATTAAAAATGATTATCGCTATTTTCTCCTCCTGACAGTTTACAGGTTTGATTTTAATTAAGTACCTCCACCAGGTCGCGTAAAAAAGCAGCATAGCTTAATGAAAAAAGACCCATAACTACACGAAACAAAGTTTTGTCATCAAAATCTTTATTATTAAGAGAAAAGAACAAAGTATTTTTTTTATTGTTTGAAATTTTTTACTCCTTTCTAGCACGTTCAAAATTTTGGTTAAAAATCTTGTTTTTTTTTTACGACAGCGGTCGAAAAGAGAAAAAAACCTTTGATTTATTTTGAGTTTTTCCCGAGTAAAACACACATTGATTTGGAAATTCTTGGAAAATTCAAATAATTGTTGGATTTTAATGAAGCTTTCAGGAAATAATCAGAAATGAATGAAGTTATTTTTGAAATTTTGTTTTTAGAAAATCTTCGTCAAAAATATTTTTTTACATGTTTCTACCCTCTTACATATTTTTATTTTTATTTATTGATTTTTATTAGTTAAAAACAGGGCTCTTTGGAGAAAGTAAATTACCAGTTCTTTTTATAAAACGGTTAACTGTTTCATCGAAAATCTGCTCTGTATTGCAAAAAAAATGCAAAAACTATAACATTATTTAATTAGAAAAGCTTTTACTTGCTTTTGTAAATAAGTTATATGAAGGATAATATTGTCTGAAGAAATAAAACTTTTTCGATGAATAATGTAATTTTACAAGATATTTTTTCATTTTTTAAACAAATTTAATTATAAAAATATAATATAATAATAGCACAAAAATCGTTTAAAAATTATTCATTGCTTTTACGCTTGCAATTTTATGATATCGTTAAGTGAAAACTAATTTTACGAATCGATATTTGAAAAGCTCACAACAGTCGTTTGAACACAAATATTTTACAAATAATTTGAAAAATACATTTTTAGTTAATTTTTTTTCCCTAATTTCTATCTATGGGAATCTATACGACGACATAATCCTTAAAGAGGTCACGTGATTTGAGTCGTCTGCCATACTGCAATTATTTTTCTTCAATGTGCAGTTCTGTTTCACATCGTTAACGCGTTTTCAAAAATTCCTTTCAATATTTCAAAGTAAGTTTCAATTTTTGTTAATAACTTTTTCTCTAAATATTACATAATTGCTGAATAAATGTTAGTATTTAAAAATTACTAGTTAAAACCCCCTCCACCCAAAAAAAAGTGTTCGCTTACATTTCGTAAAATTATGTCAATTTTTGTCATAGTAGCTGTCATCCACTTGTAACTTCACAATAACATCGCTAACGTCATGAGAAAATTGAGACACATCGTTAAGAAATGTTGGGTTACAATTTTTTTATGCTATAAGTAATTAATGTTTGTTTCAAATCAGATTAATCTAAATTTAAATTTTCTAATTTTACTCAAATAATGTGTCAAAAATATATAATTTATTTTAGGTAGAAGTTTAAAATCGAAAAGTTTTTTTTGTTTACAAATTTCTTAAAATTTAAGAAAATGGACAAATTTAAGAAAATTAAAAAAATATCGACCATATATTTGACATTCCAATCTATATAATTTCAATTTGAAATACACCAGAATACTTTACTTACTGGAAATAATAAATTTAATCCTTTAGCTTTCAATTAAAGCTAAAATAAAATCTTTAAGAATGCTTTTTTATTTTTAAAAATTGATTTATAACTTAGGTATCGAACAATTGGAGGAGGTACCTAATAAATGTTGTAGGCTAATGCTGTTTATATATATACGGATTCGATAATCAATCATTTAACTTTTCGTCTAAGATCATAGGAAGTTCCGTTATTGTGCTACAAAAACACTTTTCATCTCATTTTCAGAAATTAAAGTAGCAATCACCGTCTCCTAAAATATTGGCATAAATTTAGGTATTCCTCTGGACAAAACATCTGCATCTCCTAATTTCTTTAATGGTAAATTTTCCATCCTAAAAACATAGTTTAACAAACTCCTTCCCAAACGTTGCAACCTGTTGGTAATATGTGTCGGAATACATTTTGTGGAACGAAAAATAATCAATAGTTTTCTATGATTTGTTTGCAGCATAAATTTCCTACCGTTTATCATTTTGTGAATTGCTTTTCACTGAATAAAATATTAATTAGAGAGTATTTCGAATTGAGTATAATTTTTTTCAACCCTTATTAACTTTCTAGATGCATTGGCACCTACTTTCATTTTACCATCCTTGAAAATATGATAAATAACAATCCAGTGCCATGATCTAGTATCTGATGTTACTGTTATTTATAAATCAGGATTTAAATGCATTATCTATAATTCAGATATTAACATGTTCTTTATGTCTTCAAAAGATTTTTGACATATAACTGACTAATTCTATACGGCATTTTTTTCAATAATTTATTTAAAGGCGCTCTCAATGCATGAGTTTTGGGCATGAAAATATTGAAATTGCATAGGAGCCCTAGAAATGATTGTAAATTAACAACGGATGTTAGGGATAGGCGTGTTTTTAGTAGTGATCGTCCTTGATACGTCTATTTGCATCCCTTTTTTCAATCAAGCAGTTTTTATTCAAACTGAAAAAAAAAAAAAAAAAGAAATTCTCTATACTTAGTTTGAACATCCCAATCCTCTTTTCTCTGGGATATTTCTTGTATATCTTATTAATATTGACGTCTATTTTTGCTTTTTATGAATACGTCGTCCAAATATGCGACGGCAAAATTTAAGCCAGCTAGCATCGTATTCATCTATTTTATTGTTGTAAAATGCTAGGTTCCGCTTTGACACCGAACGGTAGCCTATTAAAACTGTAGAGACACGTGTGTGTATTAAACGTTAATAATTTTTAACATTTTTCATCCACTTTAATTTCGAAGTATGCGTAAAACAGGCCAGTTTTGAAAAAAAAATATCCACCATTTAATTTGGCAAAAGTTTCTTCTGGGGATGTTAACGGATATGTGTGAGGTAGTAAACACACAATTAACACTGTAGGAAAATTTGCACATATGTGTATATTTTTTTTTTTTCTTTTTACATACAATTTTGGTGCTGCCGATTCAGAATAAACTGAGGGCGAGATAAACAGTCGAGTTTTTAATCTGTCCTGTTCATTGATAATGATTTCATCAACTGTAAAAGGCAAAGTACAATTTTGTTTAAAAAACCAGAAACTACATTTTCCTTCAATACCTGTCTATATTTCTGAAATGAGTTATTTTAATTATTTGAACTATTTTCATTTTTGGTACTGTTTTGCTCATCTTTATTGCCTTACTCATGATCTTTCGGCCGTTGTAAGCTCCGGACTTCTACTCGCTATAGCTGTGGTGAAAGAAAACTTGGAGAGTTGAGCTAAAAGGAAATAACTGATAATGGAATAACCGCAAGAGGCATGGCACGTGGAACAAAAAAATCTGCGCCGGTGGATGAAATAAAAGATGCGAATCGAAAGTCCTATCACCTGAAGAAGGCCGGAGCTTACAACGGCCGTAACGTAGGGAATATGACTACAAAGATGTTGCCAACATTCCGAACAATGTAAATAGTGTAAATACGTTTTCCTTTAAGTCAAAAATTGCCTTCGCCTGAAAATGGTCAGTATATTGTAATGGTAAATACGAAATCTAAACTGAATACTCCGGGGATTTTCACTTTTTACATTGTTCGGACTATCGTAGTCATCTTTGTTGCCACATTTATAACAAAGTTTCGGCCGTTGTACGCCCCGGCCTTCTTTAAGTGGTTGGAATGTCGAACTGAACCCTTTATTTCGCTCGATGGGGTAGACTGTTCTAGTTCCACATACCTTGTCAAATGGATGCCATTTATCAGTTATCTCCTGTTAATTCACCTCTCCAAGTTCTCCTTCGCCTTAAACAGGTTTGAATTCACACAAAATATTCTGTAACGAATTTCATCCTTAAGGACTGTTGATATTCTAAATTAAGAAAAAAGGTTACAGGTGTACTTTTTCCATTTTCTCATACATCTTCCATATATATATGTTGTATTTATATATGATCGGCTCTCCCGTCGAGATTCGACGTATGAGGGTCAAGCAGATCAGTTTTCAGGGAAACCGACAGCGGCACATGAGATTTGATTATAGTGGTGAAGGTCTCGTGCAGGACCATCCAGACTTTTTGGAGGGACGAATACAGAGACCTGGTGCACCGAATGCCACAAGGTTCCCAAACGACCCTCCGCAGGTTTTGAATTCAGAGTTGTCCTTCTAGACCAGTTGCCATCCAAGGCTATAGAACCCAGTCTGTCCTGCTATTTTACCCATAGCTGGAGGGAGAAGAAGAGGATTCACACCTTTCGCAATGTAATGGATTTGACTGGAATTCGAACTCGGCTCTCCGATTACTCCACCGCTATATATATATATATATATATATATATATATATATATATATATATAGGACTAATTTCGACAATTATTTTAATATATTTAATATATTTTCAGTTTATGCGTTTTATTTATACATGGGAATATTTGAGTGAATGTTATGTTTATAATAAACAGTGTTCACTACATGTACTGGCCTGAATGTCTGAGAAATTTCATAGAAAAAATGTGCCCTCCAACAGGAATCGAACCTGTATCATACCATGTACCGTCATATAGCCTGACGCGTTATATCATTTAGCTACAGAGCTTTTATTCAAAAATTTATGTCTATAAAAATAGCGTATATATATCTCCAGTTGGAGCGGCTTGGTGAGAGTAGTCGTGGCTCCAGGAGGCTCAGTCCTATGGTCAGAGAGAATCTCAGTTGAGTTCCACCACGGAATGTGGGAGTGAGCGGCGCTTCTTAGAGTCTGATTTGCAATCTCTTCGTCACCGAGGCCCGGCGGAGCAGTTGGTATAGTTTTCGCTAGTCAACCCAACTGTCGGGGTTTCGATTCCCTCGGTAGTGGATGCGCACTTCTGATGAGTCCCAAATATAGGACGAAACGGCCGTCCAGTGCTTCCTGAGTTTTCTATCAGACTCGATGAATCAGTTAATATATATATATGTGAAAATATTATAGGAAAGGAACTGGTTTGGTAAATAATACAAAGTTCCTTTGTAATTATTTTTAAAAAATAGTGCTCGATACGAAAGTAGAACATAAATATAATTATTTATTTAAAAATACGATTCCAACTCGCTACATAAGAGGTCTCATGTTTCAAAACAAGAGCCGAAAACTTCAAAATAATATTTGAATTAACTTAACTTATATATATATATATATATATATATATATATATATAAACAGCAGCTCAATCTAACACAGATGCTATATTATTATTTTAAAAAATATTATAAAATATAGAAATCTTAGAATTTCAAATCGAAGAAATATACAGTATAATAAAAAAAATTCTGATACGTCTCGAAGAGCCGCTTTCATATATTCTTCTAGTCACTGGTGCAATTAGATAGTTGCCAAAGCATAAACTTTAATCTTGCTTTACATCCCTGAGCCTATCCTGGAGGTTTCAAAATTCAAAGAAACATGCTTTAAGTAAGAATTGTTTCTTTAGGTAAATTCACTTATGAAGAAAGTAATTTGAAGCATGGGGCGTTCTTGCCATCTTTTTACGTCATATTACCAAAACTCCATGGAATGTTAGAACAGCAAAAGAATTTGAAGATATTTTTCTTTCTGGTGCTAGACGACCGCCTCAAGAAATGTACGGCCTCTCCGCGTTTCTATTAGTAATTTTGAACACATTCGAAATAAAACAAAATCATATTTTCCAAGATCAAAAACAAAAAAAAAAAAAATAAGATAAAATAAAATAAAATAAAAAACAGATTGAAATCTCGATTGAACTATCCTATTTTCTTTATGCGTATACAACATTTCTTCTGTGCAGAGAAAACGCATGTTTTTCTGCCTACGGGTTTCTACAACCAAGTTGTTTAATCTCAAGCACACAACTCCTAAAAATGTGTTTGGTATTCAACGTACTTTAATACATTTTTTAGTGAGCTGAATAGAAATACTGACAATTATCTTTGAAATGGAATACAACATAGCATTAAAATATATATATATATATTTGGTACTCGAGGCCTTAGTGTTTAAAGTTCAATCCTCAATTGTGTAGGTCAACAAAAATGTTCAAACAGGTCAACCATGATTTTTTTAAACCATAACAAATTGACATCCGAAAAATACATAACAGCAGTTTTTATCTATTTCATTATTTCGTCCGGTGTTTTTTCATAAGTTTTCAAATTTCATATTATAACTATTATTATCGAAACGAATACTAGTTCGGCATCTGATAAAAAAAAAACAAGATGATTTCAAATCTAAATTGTTCGTCCATTTAAAATACTGCATTTATTAGAAAATATATGCAATTTAAATACAGAAAACATGATAAATGTTATTCTAATTGCAGCGCATTTTAGCTTATACACATTTCCCGTTATCCAGGGGGTTTTGTCAGAGAGAATTGGAAATTAACCCTCGCAACACGTATGCTCATTTAAAATTCATTCAAACTGTATGTAAGTGTATGAGGATGTTTCCGTTTCGTTTATATACGCTAATTCAATAAGAGACTATAATTATTTATGCAATTTAAAAACCAGACGAAACGAATTTCTTATTGAACAACGATTCTTATTGAACAAAAAATTTCTAAAAAAAATCAATAAAATCATTTAATTATCTGGTTTGATGTGAGTGTCAAATTTTCCAAGACTTCTTTTTTAATCATGTGTCATAGATATTTTATCTCTATCTTATTTAATCTAAGTATAAACGTAGTGGAGAGTCATGAACGGCAACGTTCTAAATGGACGAGACATACAGAAGAAGAAGATATTTGGCCATTTATTTTACCTATAATATTTTACTTCTTTATTTCCTGTAAATTTACTATTATATCCAGTATATTTACCAAGAAATACCGAGACGAAAGAATATATATATATATATATATATATATATATATATATATATATATATATATATATATATATATATATATATAATCACTGACTGAGAAGACGATTCTGAATTTCATGCACAACGCAATCATCAGGTGCTGAGTAGATAATTTAATTTTTAATAAAAATATCTGATTACTGCAACCCTGGGCCAGTCCATATATTTTTTGGGGGATTACATTTTATTAAGATGTGTTACCTTTAAAATAGACAGTATTTACATTTTATATATAAAACTAACGGGGATAAATATTTTTGCTTTATCTTATATTTAAATAAACAGAGAATATTATTATTTATTACAAAATTATATACATTAATTTTTATTTAAATTTGGGAAAATTATTTTATATTAAACAAAAAAGAATATTGCTAAGTGTTTTTTCTTTGTTATTTTTCATACGTTTTATTATAAACGTTTTGTTAAAAAATGTGTTATATGAAAATAAATGATACTAGACATCATAAAAAAGGGGAAATTTCATAAAAAAAGAGAAAGTTCATAATTTCCATCAACAATTAATTTGGATCAACGTATTTCAACATATTTATTTTTATGCCGATATGTAACAATCAATTCATTTCTCCTGTTTAATAAATTAGGGTTATTTACGTGTTTAAGACGACTAATTTTTCTACAAGGCATTTTCCTATTAGCTATCGTCTTCCCTATTTTAAGACTTGGCTTTTGTGACAATATCCCAGGTAATAATGTGCGTATTAGCACCGGTCTTTAATTGCCAGAAATGTATCGAAAGAGTAGTGCTTTTCGTGTATCTTATACTGCCTAAATTCATTCGACGATGATAGAAACGAAATTTTTAAGTATTTTCAGTGGAACGAAAAATAGAATTTGACATCGTTATCAGAATATATTCTAGCTCAGTATACAATATTATCAGTCATACATTGGCCGTTTAAGGGACAAATCCTATTTTTGTAGCAGTTGCAATTAATTTTTTTATAATGTTATGGCACTATCGATGTTTATTACTCAACTGATCTTTACATTATTTCTCGTTGACTGATTAAAATGTTTATGAATCAAATTTAGGAAAACTCACCCAATATTGTTTTGTAAATCAAGATAAAAGGTGTATTAAACAATATTACATTATGGTACCTGTTTTGTTTTGTTTTTCGTTTTTTTTTGATTTTCTAAATTTCTATATGATTTCAGAGTCCAATGTTTTATATATTTAATTATGCTATTATCAAATATTTCCTTATTGCTAAAGTGAGTAGATAATATAAATTGGACTGGTTTATAAAAGTTATTTAAAATATTGTATGGATGACTGAACTTCTTATCGACGCATCTATGGTTATATAGATATTTTATATATGGTATATAATAACCAGTATTTAAGTCCAAGCGCACATCCTAAAAGTTAATCACTTTGGAGGTTGTGATAATATATATATATATATATATATATATATATAT
The DNA here is from genome assembly GCA_963932145.1 of Acanthosepion lycidas. Classification (NCBI taxonomy): domain Eukaryota; kingdom Metazoa; phylum Mollusca; class Cephalopoda; order Sepiida; family Sepiidae; genus Acanthosepion; species Acanthosepion lycidas. Next base: position 28,102,748 of record OZ010579.1, read on the forward strand.
ATATATATATATATATATATATATATATATATATATATATATATATATAAATATATTTATTTTTTTAAGCATTACGCCCCGAACAAGGTGGGAAGCAACTAGGATGCAGAGGGGTGCAGAAGATTTGGAGCGAGAGCAGATAGGAGTGATAGAGGAAAGGAGGAGGAGAGGGATAGTGGATAGATCAAGGTAACTGGAGATGTCGATTGACATTACATTTGAATAGTTGGAGATTATAGCTCTCAGGGAAACAATAATTGGGAAGGGTGTTCCACAGGCTAGAGGTGCGAGGTATGAAGCTATTGGAGGAGAAGAGACGGCTACATTGAAAGGTTTCTACAGTGAATGGTTGAGAGCGGGATGGCAGCCTCGTAGGGCGCTTGAAGTTTGGGAACCAGTGAAAGCAGCTCATTGGAGCAATTACCATGAAAGTACTTGTAAAAAAAACAGATAGAGGCGACGGCGCGTCTGTGAGAGAGCACCTGTAGACGCGATGCCAGATCAGGGGCAGTTATATTACATATCTGCCTCTGGATCTTGTCAAGAACTCCGAGGTAAACAGAAGGTGCTCCAGACCATATATGGCAGCAATACGCCATGCACGGCGAATGGTTGATTTGTATATTTAAAGTATCGATTCCCGGAGAAAAACTTATTTAAATCAAATAATGTAAAAATATTGTTCTTTCCCTACACATGAATTACTATGTTTCAAAAACCAAAGCTAAAAACAACAAATTCAATCATATAATTAAAAGCATTAGTTCTGTTTCATCTTCAAACGAATTTTGTGAATTTCTTGTGTAGCGAAGGAACCATATCTTTAAATCAGTTAATTTATAATATTAATGCTCTGTAAATTTTCATTGAGCACTATTTTGTAAAAAAAAAATATCATTAAGAACACCGGGTTATATATCTTACTGTTCTCTCTTTTGACTATAACACACACACACACACACACACACACACACACACACACACACACACACACACACATATATATATATATATATATATATATATATATATATATATGGCGAATAGAGAAGCAGTGCAGCCTAATGCTTGACATGTAACAAATGATCATAACATATGAAACACACAGTTATCAATTGTTAACTTCAATGTACACACTGTTTTTACTTCAAACGCTATATAATTACATATATACATGCACACATGTATGTATGTGTATATATATATATATATATATATATATATATATATATATATATATATATATATATGAAAAGACATAGTTTCTAGTTGTGCTATATTTATGGGACAAAGTGCTCAATATTAGAGATAGACCACATGTAAATATAAATATAAAAGTGAACATTGAAGTTAACATTCAGAGGCGACAGCTGTTTCATGCTAGGCGCAATCGTCATGCGGCCTGACAATTGCGTCTGTAGCCTCTGAGTGATGGCTTTTATGCTCACTGATATATATATATATATATATATATATATATATATATATATATATATATGTATATATGTATATATATATATATATATATATATATATGTATATATGTATATATATATATATATATATATATATATATATATATATAAAAGTGAACATAGAAGTCAACACTTAGAGGCGACAGTCTGTTTCATGCTATATGTAATCGTCAGGCCACATAGAAAAAATATGAAAAGCAAAATATTAACTTATTGCAAGAAATAATTAATTTCACTATAAAGAAAAGAAAAATGATGTCTGCAAAATATTTATAGAAATAAGGAATAATATTGGATTAAAAAAATCATTTATTGCTTAAAAATTACTTTATATTCCAGATATGAAAAGTTAGCAAACACTACTTGTAAAGACCCCAATGATAATTTTTTTTTAAGTTGGGTAATTGAGTTTTTACATTGTTGTAATGGCTTCCTGTTGCCTATAATTAGTAAGGCGCACACACAGCCCATAAGTAAGAAATAGAATTTTGATTCTAGAATATTTAAGTTTTTTCATTTTTTGACAAAGTACACAAAGGAAATTATATATATATATATATATATATATATATATATATATATATATATATATATATATATATATATATGAAGAAATAGTTTCAAGGTGTACAATATTTATGGGATAAAATGCACAATGAGAGAGAGAGAGTGAGAGAGTGTGTGTGTGTGTATGTAAATATAAAAGTGAACATTGAAGTCACTCAGATGTGACAGGCTGTTTCATGCTAGATACAATCATCAGGCCGACAATTGCATCGAGCATGAAACAGCCTCTCACTTCTGAGTGTTGACTTCAATGTTCAATTATATATATATATATATATATATATATATATATATATATATATAGATAGATAGATAGATAGATAGATAGATAGATAGATAGATTGAATAACAAATATTGCACATGGATTGCTGGTGCTAAAGAGCGCTTGAGATACAATAACCTATCTTTAATTTGTATGAAAAATAAATATGAGTTGTTTTTTTCTTACCGATACCACAACTCACTGTTGTGAGTGTTAATATTGGCTATTCGTTTCTGAATAAAGCCGTCTGCACATTTGTATTTCTTGAACGCCCCCAGGGTCAATCTGTAGTTTATACGGCAGGTTTGCTGAAAACAACTGTGTTATATTTTCCGGGAGAGAGCACTTAATTTAAGTGATCAACTGTTTGAACTATGAACAAAGACAGGACACACAAACCCACCTGCGATTTATGCAATCTTAATTAAAATTTGTTTTCTCTGTGTCTGCATATGTGCGTATGTGTCTGGGAGAGAGAGAGAGAGAGAGAGAGAGAGAGAGAGGGAGGGAGGGAGTGAGAGAGAATGAGAGAAAGAGTTTGTGTGTGCGCGCATGTACTTGTCGATCGTTGGTACTGTTTAAAGGCATTATCAAACTCTGCATCGCGCTGAGATAATCCCCTAAGAAATCAAATCGAAACATCGATCAGGATTAGACTTGAAACCGACTCACATGGACAGAATTCTTTACATATGAGCGCGCGCACGCACACACACACACACACATATATATATATATATATATATATATATATATATATATATATATATATATATATATATATACACACACACACACACACACACACACACATATATATATATATATATATATATATATATATATATATATATAATTGTATATACATATAATAATTGTAATTATTATGATTTAAGCTCTACTTCTGTATGGAGCACTGTCTTTTAAAAATAAAAAAAACAAATATGATAAAGAAATCCGGACTATTTACGTAACGTGTTATTTCCTATTTTTCTACATATCTTTATATATATATATATATATATATATATATATATATGCAAGAATCAGAAATATATATATATATATATATATATATATGTAAGAAGCAGAAATATATATATATATATATATATATATATATATATATATATATATATATATATATATATATATCTACGAAGAAAAAGTTGTTTCGCCTGTCATAGTGTTCCTTTAAAGATAAACTCTATCTGAAAATAATTTTCACACACACACAGACATATATATATATATATATATATATATATATATATATATATTCGTGTGATGTGTGTATATATAGAAGATATAGGCAACATCGTGCCTAATGGGGAGAAATGGTTTCCTCTTAGAACACAAAAAAATCTAATACGAAACAGAAAGAAACATATGAAAATAACTAAAAAAAGAAGAAAAAATAATTGCCAAAAAAAAAAAAAAATAAATAAATAATGAAACAAAATTAAAGGAAAAAAGATGAGAAATCATGTGCCAAAATAAATAAACGTATAGGCATTCCCTGTACAAATGACAGCCAAAGTAGAATCACGATTCTTGATATTAGCCATCAGTACCCGTGTCGACAGTTCATTATTTCTGGGTCAGACAAACGGGCACCTGCAGTAATAGTCAGATTGTTATAAAGACAAGACAAAACAAAAATAAATTAAAAGGAACAAAGAAAAATTGTTTGGCTAAACATCGGCTCTGGACGTGAATAGGAAATTGGACTTTATTGCTCGCTCTTGGATGGAAGGTTCAGCTAATTTTTTTTTTTTTTTTATCTGCATGTAAGTTTCTTTCAATTTTACTTCATGTCTGATATCACTTCTCGACTTTTCTTCTGAATAGTGTCTTATACTCTGTGTAATTTATGTCTTTCATCTTTTTTATTAGTTTTTCATTTATTTCTTCATTTATTTCTTCATTTATTTCTTTTTCAATTTGTTTTTTTTTATCAACATGCATGTTTTCTTTCTTTCTGTTTTACTTCATGGCTGATATCTCTTCTCGCCTCTTCTTTTTCTGCAGAGTTTGGTAATCCGCTTAATTCATGCTTTTCATTCTCCTTGTTTTGACTTATTACATTATCTTTCGTTTCTCTCTCACCTCCGTTTATTTGTCTTTATTTATTGTTGTATCAGCGTTTGGTTGATGCTGGAGAACATATGACAACAAGACCCGTTAAAACTCTAAATGGAGTTCATTTTATGTATCCTTTCTTCTATTTTCTTATTTCTCTGGATTTCTGAATCATCTACATCTGATATTGCAGCGACAAACAAAGTATTTGATGAAACTTCGCACCCTTACAGCAGATCAAACGATATCAAACCTTCACTTTCATCCAGCACTCTCCCCGTCATTTGAAATTTTCTAGTATTGTTTTTGTCTTTATTGTTGTAAATATTTATTCGATATTCAAGTCGTTCAAATTTTGGAAATAGGTTTTGGGGTAAAGTTGAGTTCTCCAATTAAAATAGGCCCTACTGTTATATTCGTGTTATGAGGATTTTGTAGTTTTTTGTTTTTTTTTCTTACTACATGGTAAATTTTTCATTTTATTGATTATTTTTCTTTGGAATTGTCCTGCTTGTTTCTATCAGCATTGCATTTTTTTTCTTTTTTATCAGATTTTCTTTGACATTCTCCTTTATTCTTATTTGTACCGCATTCCAGAATTTTCTTACTTCACCTTTTGCAATCTTCTTTTTTCCTCTTCTTTTACTCTTTCTACGCTCCTTAGTTATTAGATGTTTTTGCTATTCTGTAACCGCCTCTTTATTTTTCCTTCTTGTTCTTCCTGTTCTTGTTCTTGCAATTCTCCTAGTCCTCTTCTTCCTCCTCCTCCTTCTTCTTCTTCTTCTTCCTCTTCTTCTTCTTCTTCTTCTCCTCCTCATTCTTTTTCTTCTTTTATCCTATATTATTCTTGCTCATTTCTTCATGTTCCATTTTCCTCCTCTTGTTTTTGCTGTTGTTGCTGTTGTTGTTTTTGCTATTGCTATTGTTGTTGTTGCTCTTTTTCTTCTTTTTCTTTTCTTCTTCTTTTCTTCTTCTTCTCGCTCTCGTTTTAATTTCTTTTTATCGTGCAAAATTCTTAGAGTTCTTAAAATTCTTTTATTAGCTCACCATTTCTTTAGTATTCTGCCTTCTCCTTCTCCTACATCTTCTTCTCCTACACCTTCTTCTCCTACACCTTCTTAAAATATCCCCTCTTCAGAGATGGTTCAATTAGATTTACGGTAAACCAGTACCTTTCTGAATTTTATAAAGCCGTATGTATGTATGTATGTATCTATCTATCTATCTATCTATCTATCTATCTCTATCGCTATATATATATATATATATATATATATATATATATATATATATATATATATATATATATATATTAGTCAATTATTTATCTTCCCGCCATCTTTGCGAAATATTTATCGTTACTTCCCGTTTTTCCTTGTTTCCTCACTTCTCGTTCATTTTCCGCTTTGCCGGACATCCAATGCTGACTATCCCACTTAGAGACACTTCTCTGCGTATTATTATTGCTTACAGGCGACACAAGTATTTAATCATACTTTCTACTCAATTGACGCTGTTTAGGGTGTATTCAAGTGGCGGTCATACGGCAAAACTTCACCGAGAACTATATTTTTTTAAACCTTGATTATTTTGCGTTAAACATGTGAAATTATCAACGATAACCCAAAAGACACCATTCCTTGCAACCTATAGTCGGCTACATTTTGCCACGTGAATAATGTTATAAATTACTATAAAAACGCACAGAGTTTTTTTCTTTTCATTTTTCATCTTAAAGAACGATAGAAATCATAAAAGTTGGTTCTGCTTTATCATGCAGTAATACAGTGTATGGCAAAAAAATGACAAGTAGCAAGATATTTGAATACTTTTTTACGCCGACCACGTGAGAATCAACAAGTTTGTTTTTTATATATATATATTGCAATACCAGTAGCATGTCTGTAATTTATCCTCTCAACAGAACTAAGGGACAATAGTGTATGAATCCATTTCCGTCTGGCATCACTGCTCTAAACAATAAAATAGTAATCATGTGAATACTTTTCATTTATATTGTCGCATTCTGTGTCGTCTCTGGATTCACACGGCACTACAACATATGATATCAACGAAAATGACAATTTCTTTTTCTTATTTCTTTTATTAGGGAACCTTTAGAGTGGTGGCAGCTTGGATTCTAAGAGGCAGTGGAAGGAATGACGATACAGCAACGCATGTCGCATGTTGAATCAGTGTAACTACGCGGATGGTCTTATCTGGTCTCTCAGTCTGGGTGTGGGAAACGTATCGGCGTTTCAGAATTTATACGGCACGCCGGTTTGGGCTTATATCCAAAATCTAGACAAAGGCAATCCATCACTCTCAGAATAGCAGGCTCACGAGGCACTCCGGCCAATCATTTGTCATTCTGGCCCTGGCCGTCGCATTCTGTAACAATATATGTTATGATTATTCGTTTTAAATCCAGGAATTGTTCTTTCTTTTCTTTATCAAATAAATTTTTGCAATTTCCTATCAAATTATTATCAGTTTTGTCCATTTTGTCAAACCTTGCTTCCTGTATTTGCCCTGACTCGCATGTCTGTATATTGTTGTTTGCGACAAGAAACAGTATTCTTAGTAATATTACATTAAATTTACTACTTGGTGAAGCGTATTCGATTTTTAATAGTTTTACTACTATTATGTTAATAACTATACTCGTAAAAAAATGGATAATACAATTTGCATATTGACTGAGAAAAACAACGTCTAAAAACTAATATATATATATATATATATATATATATATATATATATATATATATATATATATATATATATATATATATATATACCGGGTTTTAAAGCAGCATTGTACACATCGGGTAACAGTATAATTGTTCATCGAACAAAGTGAATATCTAAAAAAAGAAAAAAAAAACAAACTCTAAACTAATTGAATTTCTTTTTCCAGAATTTCAGATAAGTCGTTGACATAATTTATTGTAAGAACTACTAAAAATAATCCATTGAGTTATTCAACTAAAGAACAGGTTTAAAATGATTTGTGTAGAAACCACTGCGTCTACACAAATATAGATAACCGTTACAAGTAAATTTTAAGTATTAATATATATATATATATATATATATATATATATATATGTGTGTGTGTTGTGTGTGTGTGTATTTATATATATATATATATATATATATATGTGTGTGTGTGTGTGTGCGTGTGTTTATGTATTTATTATACCATCCGAGTATAGAAATAAACATTATATATATATATATATATATATATATATATATATATATATATATATATATATATCGGATTAAATATAAAACACACCCACACACATACGCTGATATATTACCACACAATATCCATTTGCCTTAAATATCACTTGGGCCTTGGATTGGATGAACATTACTAATATATATACATACATATATATACATACATGTATGTGAAAGTACGGATAAAGCAGTGAGAAACTCGCCCCATCCCGCCCGTGAGAGATAATTTGGAGAGTGGAATATAATTTGTCACCCACAAGAATTCGGAGACGATCTTTAACAATATCGAGACGGCAAAGTGAGGACTTGCCAGCTTTTTCCCAAATATGACAACAATACTCCATAACTGGTCTGATCCTACTCTTGTAAATGTAGAGGATAGCAGGAGGAGTCAAATATTTATCGGAACGGTAGATAATCGATCACTTTCCTGCATTTTAACAACAGATTATATTTACAACTTCTACTTGAGATCAGTGTCAGTTTAGGTACAGTAGTTTCTCAAGGCACGGACCTTTCCCGATGGGACACCAGTTCATCATGACTGGCGGTAGATTTGGGTTTTATCCGCCATGATGGAATGTAACTACTTTGGTTTTCGATGCATTGAATGTAACTATTTCCACCTGCCACTGCAAGGTTAGTACTGGATAGGATTAAAGATAAGTTTGCAATCTGTAGTTTTATATGTGCACCTGTATGTCATCGTATAACCGGCAGAGATGTTTACAGATGAGAGTATATTCTTATATTAACCCTTTATGTAAATCAAAAAGAGGTTTGGTCCGAGAAGTGACCCCTGGGGGAAACCTGCGTTCACCACCAGGCCCCGGAAGACTGGCCGTTAATAACTACTTTGAGGAATCTATCTGTTATGGAGGATTTTATAATTGAGAAGACCCTTGCAATGATTAAATAACTGGAGATCTTGCTAATCGTTGTGTCACACTTTTTTTCAAATGCACCTGAAATATCAAATGCTGTGGTCGTCCTTGAGGTGTGTTTGTCGACAAGAGTCTCACTAATTATGTAAGTAATAGTAGTTAGAACATTAGCAGTGTATCTGTCCAATCGAAACCCATATTGTTCGTCGCTCAAGAGTTAGCTCATCTCTTGTTACTCGACGAGATTTTTATTGATTATACTTTGAAAAGGCTTACCCATGATACTGAGGAGACTGATGTGTCTGTAATAGGAGAGGAAAGATCACTCACCCGCGTATGAGAAGTCCGAATATACGCGTGACACCTTCCATTCTCGGGAATCATTTCTCCTTCGATAAGATCGGAAATAATTCTGGTTTGATATACTTAAGGACAACCAGTGGAATTTTTTCTGGGTCAGTTGCTTTATTAGGGTTAAGTGATTTGACAAATATTGAGACCTCGTGCTGTAATGAAAATATTACAAAGATTGTGCTCAGCGAGACGTGAGAAGTTGTGGAAGAAAATGGCCTTTGTCATCTAATGTTTAATTTAAGACAAAGATCGAGGCAAAGAGCTGCACCTTCTCTTTCGAGGAAGATCTGACACAGGGACTATTTATAATGTGAAAAACCGCTTTTCCTCTGTTCATAATTTGGTTGGCGATCTTCCAGAGTTCTCGGGACATTTTTTTTCTTTTCAAACGTTTCCTGTACAGCGGTTAAATCGCTACACTTTACTTTCTCCAGAAATATTTTGCGGCGATTTCAGGCGGTACTGAATGCAGTAAGAGTCAAACAACACCGCTCCTTGCGATGCATATTGAAGTAGTGGTAGCTATGAGCTATGACTGCAGCGCAATCTGTGATCAACTAGAGCTGACTGCTTTTTGTTGGAAATTTTGTAGAGTGGAGAAACCCTCAAAACCCTCCATTCCTGAAAGGATACATTCCAAGACGAGGACAGCAGTTTTAGAGGCAGCGTGCTGGAATAGGTCTGATAGAGCAGTTTCTGTCATATATGATCGAAAGCTGTCATAGTCTGCTTTCTCATAGCGAAACATCCTTCCCTGGAACGGTAAATCACTCAATTTGGACACTGAATAGGGAAGGATATTTCTTGCCTAGGGCGGGTCGTGGGTGTTAAACTTTTGATTTATCAGGTCTTCGTCGACGCTCTGGGATAGTTCGTTGTTGATAGATAAATATCTGAAATACCTGCCTTCTTCATCAGATTTGTCCGAGTGGACAAAAAACACTAGGAAAATTCAGTGATGTTATTATCAATCCAATCAAATATTAGACCCGAAATGATTGTCCCATCGTCCCGAGGGAGATAAAGAGAGAATACGAGTGTGCTACTATAGATGAGTGCCACGCGGAAGCAAATGTACATGAAATCAGGGAACTCGTTTTTGTCGTACCTGCCACAGGGAATTCCGTCCTTGAAGTATTAGGTTGGTGCAAAGATAATTTCGTTTTTTCACATAGTAACATATGTTAGAAAACGAAATTATTTTTGCACCAACCTAATAGAAACCGTGTTCGTGTCCCTTGCGATTTAGGTAGTCTTTCTAGCTATAAGGTGCGAGTCGGCTTGAATCGTGAGCTCCTGTGATGTAGTCATTAATACCTGTTTCAAAAAGAAACAGTAGGTCAGGTTTGATCTCAAGAAGATAGAGTTTCACTTCTCGAATTTGGGACGTAAACCCCTCATACTGGTGTAGGAGATATTACACTTGGGGTCTACATTTATTTTTAGGTTGTATTTGCTAGTATTGTTCATTTTCATTTTAAACGATTTCATGTTTGTATTTGTTGGTGGAAGACTAGTAAACAATATGACAGACACACCCACACGAGATGCATGCATAACTACTAAATAGCGGTAGAGTATCCCGATATTATACACCTGGTGATAGGATAACCGTTTTTGAAGTTATTCAAATGTTCGGACAACTGTCAGGCGGATAGCGCCACCCCACCAAAAAAAAAAAAAAAATTACCTCCAGCAACTTTAATGAAAGGACAAAATAACCCAGGAAAGATAACACGGGCCTGATACTTCGAGGACACGTATCTCGTTTTCCCAGAAGTCAAGGCAACAGAACTCCTTGAGTCAGAAGTATCGTACCTGCCAGAGACCTAAGGTACGAAGTCAATCTCGCTCATATTCATGAGGAGTAAATGATCATCTGAGAGAAGGACGTATCGTAGGTTGCTTGGGGTGTGTGTGCATCCCCGACCCACATTTGATTAATAAAGCAGAAGCATATTTCCTAAGGTGGGGGCATGCATAGGCACTTTACGTATTTGTTGAAAAAAGAATTACAGGTTTTTCCAATACATACATTTATTTATCAACGTGACTAATCACTTAAGTACATTGTAAGAGGTACAGTTTATGAGGATATGTGTTGAAGATAATGGTTGACCCGAGACCTGATAGGTTAAGTTGCAATCTACTGTTGAATGTTGCTATTCAAATAATATAGTTTCCTTGGCGATGGTGAAAGTAACGAATAACTGTTATCCATATATATATATATATATATATATATATATACATATACACACACAAGATATTTTTAATTTACACATCAAGCTCATTTTTTCCAGAGAGGAGTTTACTCTGATCAGTAAAATGTATGTTTGACACATTAAGCAAGCTAACTGTAAAAAGTAAATAAAATACAGTCTTTTATTTGGTTTTTGCCCATCGGCATATATTGATAAAGACTGTTATGAGTTGAGGATATTTAAATAGATTATTTCATTAAAACCTCAAAATAAAACTTAGGCTACTTGTATTTCTATTTGTTTTATATTGCTTCATTTAAATAGTTTTTGACGATCTTTTTAATTTAACAGAAATTTTAAACACGAAATATTTACTGACTGTCGTAACCGAAAGCGTTATACATAACAACAATGAACGATGCGCGGGTGGTGAAATTCTAGTGAATAGTAATCCGCGGATAATGCATTCTACACAGTTGACAATCCGATAATGTGAAATCCTTTCAAGTGTGTATTGTTAACTGTTAGATATTGGTAATTTACGTATGGTTGATAGAATTATCGTATTTGGCAACCCGTGGATGGTGAAGTCCACATGATTGGCATTCCGCGGATAGTGACGTACGACTGTAATTTATTCTTGATAAGTATCATCTGCTAGGAATATGGAGGGTGTTTCGAATGAATTTTCGAAATGAACAAACTGAGGCAGTTAACCAAATAATTACACATGCGGAATTTTATTCAACCAGTTTTTGAAAGATTGCTTTCTTCCAAGAGTAATGGATTTTCAAGTTTAAAAGCCTTTTGATTAAAATCCTTTACCTTTATCTTCTGCTTTGAATTCGAAGAGTAGAGCCGATCGGCAAAGATAGGATCTTTGCCATGTGATGTGTGTAATCATTCCAAGAAAAACGAAACGACACTAGAAGGCACAATCGATAATTGCATAACCGCCCTTCCCTGCCAAATCAGAAAATAGCTGAAGTTCCTGAACAGAATCCATAATGGTTGAGAATAGAGACACTGTGTCCATACTTGGAGTTTAAAAAAAGAAGAAGAAAAATCGGTTGATTCAGAGAAAGGTTGCATTGCCGGGAGCCGATCATTTTGCAAGCGTAATTGAGCGGTGAATTTTCCGTCAGCGTCGCCATCTTTATTAGCAGTTTGCTAATGAACAGAGAATTAAAGTTTTCACTCTAAAATTCCAATATGACTTCAGTGTTCCTTTTTGATTAAGCTTTTTTTTTTATATACATTTCGTTCTTTGTTTGAAATATGTTATTGAGGTCATGTTTAAGATGATCGACCATTTGTAAGAGCTTTGATAAATAAATGTAAGCAAGAAAGAGTAGGCAATAGCTACTTGAGAATGAGTTAAGGAAGAAGAAAAGAGAAATATGAAGAGAAAGTGTAGAAGTTCAAGAGCTAGCACAGTGCAAAACAGGCCAAGGGGATTGATATGGATTTACTCTAATCGAAGAAATTTTGAAGAGGGACATGGATGGATATAAGCAAGAAAAGGGAAAGAAGGGACGAGGTAATGTTTTGGAAATAATATTAAATAGAAGGGCATTGAAGTGATACGAGTAAAATAAAAAAAAAGTGACGGGTAAAGAAAGAAAGATTTACAGTATCAAAAGGTAAAGAAGGATAAATTGGTAACAGTAGAGAAAGAAAGTAGAGGCACTGGGCAGAGTAAAGAGAATTAATAGGAAGTATGAGAACAGAATAAAAGAAAAATACAAAATCGAAATCGTGAACACAGCATATGTAGTGCTTTAAAGAACTATATGGGATTAAGAAATGAGCATGTAGATATAGAGGAAGTGGAAGGTAATGGATACCAGAAAGAATTAAGCAACAACGATGAATAGGAATAAGAAAAGAGAGAGAGATGCATTTTGTTGTAGAAAGGAACTACACAGATGAAAGCTATGTAAAGAAAGAGAAAGCTAATTTTAGAATAAAGCAGGAAACAAAAACAAAAACAAAATATCTTAAAGAATAGAAATATATTTATGATATAGATCCAAGCGGGAAGGAACCATAGAATAATAAAAAAAAAAAAAAAAGATACGAAAATAAACGAAAAAATATTCGTATCTTTTCGCATCAGCGCTGAAAAGTCCGTGGCCGGACCTATATCCTAAATTTGATCAAAAGATGAAATATTAATATTTGTTTTGGAAACATCTCTCGGTTGGTCCTAGATATTTTCAACACGTTGTCCCTTGGATTAAATTGAGAAGAATGTTTTTCAGAAAAACCAAAAAAGACAAATGAAAAAATTGGAGGCTGAAAAAATGAGAAGAAAGAGGCAAAATGAGAGTGGTAGATGTCTGTGTAACTGAAGTAGTAAAAATGATAGAAGAATATCAAAGAGAGGGAGGGAGAGCGAGAGAGAGAGAGAGAGAAAGTATGAAAGTAAGAAAGAAAAAAGGGAGGGAGGAAGAATAAATCATGATAATGTAGAACAGATGAAGATGTACAGATTGAACAGAGTGAAAGAGAGAGAGAGAGAGAAATAGGAAATTATGGGAAGAAGAAATGTGTTTGAACAGAAATTTAAGAAAATAAAAAAAAAGCAAACGATGTGGGGAAATTAAAAAAAATATTAGGTTAGTGCAAAAATAATGACGTAATAATGTCGTTTTTTGACGTCAAAAAACGACATTATTACGTCATTATTTTTGCACCAACCTAATATGATTGAATAACAATTTATTATTTTAAGGAACACTAACGGCTTTAACAGTAAACAAAATGAAAATATTGTGTAGACGTGTCGATAAATAGGTTGTTTTTGTTATGCACGTCCGCGGTCACCAAAATGTTGTTGGGGTGGGGGGTGTCACTCACATCAAAGCCGCAGAAATTAGCATTGCGTTCACGGAGATAAAAGCATATTTGATAGGAAATAAAACACACACAAATAACAAGAAATAGATGGTAAATTGTATCTTAATTTCATACAAATTATTTATTTTGCGTATATTTGTCTTTCTATTTTTTAGGTTACAATTATTTTATGGTACATGTGATAAAAGGGAGAAATATACAATCTTTAGATATAAACAAGGGGATGCTAAAATGTATTTTCCCAAAACTTATATTCACAATATGATAAAATGTCTAAAAATTAGATTAGAAAAAACAAAAACAAGCCATATTGCAGAGATAAATCGGACACGTGTTTCCCGTAATATGGTTCGCGCTGAAGAGACCGAATTTAACGTCTTTTGGCGGGATGTCCGTATTTCCGGCAGGAATAGCCTTTATTGTATGCTGGGAGTATTTTATTATTTTAATTTTAAATTAACGTATTTTATTCAACGTTTTTTTGTAATTATTGTTATGAATAATCAAGAATGTCCTTTCCTTGTTTTGTTACTCTCTTCTTTAAGAGAGTTATTTCTGTTTACTGGGGCTATAAAAGGGCATTATACGTAAACATTGTATTCTGAGTTGAATAATGCTTTATCTGCGTACTTTTGTCATTACAATTATTTTATTTTATTTATAATTTTCATTATTATTATTATTATTATTATTATTATTATTATTATTATTACTACTATTTATATTTTATTTATTAATAATAATATAAATAATATCCCTACAGAAGAACAAATAATGTGTCACAGATAATGAAAGTGATGAATAAAAGATAGTTATCAAGAAGGGATAACAAAATAGACGCAAAAGAAAAAAAAAATCAATGAAGTGATAGTGAGACTAACTACCGGAAACTGGGAAAAACATTGAGAACATGATAAAATAAAAGAGAAGATGAAAAACTGAATAAAGTTTGTGAGTCGTCGCAGAGAGGAAAGGGATTCATAAAATAGGTAGATAAATATTGAATATAATAAAAGAGCTAATAAATTTAAAAAAAATAAATAAATATTTACCGGAATCAGATATACTTCCGGTTTGAGTGTTCGTTCCTTTTTGCATCTGTCAGATTAGAAAGGAGACTTAGGATGTTTGTTTATAGTGCAATTTCCAACCATTATATTTTCCCGTATTTTCTATTTCTGTTTCTTCGTCGAAATCTGTATTTTTGATACATTTGAATCTCTGTAATGTCACCAAATCATTCGCTTAATTTTTGGTTTGACTTGCTTCTTTTAAGTTATTCTTTTTCTTCAGGTTAGACGAAGGTTTTCTTCGATTGATTCAAACATCTATTCAGAGTAATGGATTGGTCCAAAATAACACAAACAAAATAAAACCAATAAAAAACTACACTTGGAACACTTCGAAGCTTATACGAAGAGAAAAGGCAGACGAAACGATATTTATTTTTATATTGACATAAAATAAATAGGAAAATAACTTCGTTGTATCTGTATAAACACAATGAAACACGACGCCAAGCTGAAAGGCTCTTTGCTCATACATGCTTGTAAATGGCTAAAGATCAGAGTGTGGTTTAGAAACATTTGTTAGTGGGGTACAGAACTTCCCGCCTCTTTTTTTTTTTTTACAAAAAACCTAAGTTCTGTGAGATATTTCAATGCTGAGTGCGATATTTAATCTAACATCACAATCTTTTAAACAGGAGGATGGTAAAGTTTACTTGCCCAAAACCTATTTCCACAATATGATAAAATCTTTAAATATATGTTTTTTTTTTTAATTCTCTTTTTCATCGAACTGAGATTGATGTGCCATTTCGTTTTCATATGCTTGCACAAATCTGGCATTAAATCGAAGATCTGTGTTTTTCTTCTTTCTAAACATTAAAAAGCGAACGTCTTCACGAAGAAAAATATTTGAAATTACCTTCACGGACCAAGTATCACTTGATTACTGGGTGATTTGATTTCAGAAGTCTTTGAATGATGCCATGACACACAGATATAAACGGATTTACATTTGTTCACACGAAGGACGATTTTTCTTATTCACATTTCCAAATGTTAATTTCCAATAAGGAATGTTTTAGCAACCATTGATTGAGCTACCTTTACTACACGCATTACGCTTTCTGTCACTGTCCAGCCATCGGGTTGAGATCAAGGTGATATATCTGTTCTCAGCAGCAATTGTAATGCAAATATTCGGCTTATTATTAAAGAGAAAACATTCGTTATTGATATACCGAACGGCCAGTACTACACGAATTGCGCTTTTCTCCATTCTTACATCCTGGGTATGACGCAAAACTGCATCCGGCAGCATTGTGTCTTTTTGTTATTTGTCTTAAATTTTGTTCCGCCATCAGTTTGCAAAAGCTCACTATGTATGTTATACTTTGTTTTCCTCTGTCCTTCAAACTGTCTTGTGTGTATCAAATTTTCCAAGCGATCTTTTCTCATTATGTGCCCTAGAAATTTCAAACTGTCTCTTCCTGATGATAAGTATGAATTTCCTTTTTGTTTTCATTTTCTCTAAGAATATATCATACTCACATATTGGGCCCATGGTATCCCCAGCACTTAGTAATCTTATAAAATGCTAATGGAGTCATTAAATCATATACTGTGTTTTATTAATTTTAATTGAAGCCAAAAATATTAAACATCTGTTTTTTTCTTAGTGCTGTTATGTTAAAATCATCATCGTCATCATGGTCATCATCACCTTCATCCCATTATTTTATTCAGTTTGTGCATTTGGTACCGCTCACGGTGGAGTAATGGATAGCGGCTCGATTTGAGGAATCGGTGAGCCGAGTTCGAATTCCAGTTGAATTCATTGTATTCACTGACGTGCCAATACTCTTGGGAAAGGTATGTAATCCTTTTCTTCTCCCCTCAGCTATGGGTAAACAGCAGGACAGACAGGGTTCTATAGCCTTGGATGGCAATTGGTCTACCGCAGAAAGAAATGGCAACCAACTGCGGGAACAAAAACCGCCTCGTCAGTTATGTATCGAAAAATACATCATCACCTAAGCGTGTATCATGCATGGCACAAAACAGACTGTGGTCGGCACTCCCCTCTATGTCTCAGTTACATTAATGGTAGAATAGTGCAATGGGTTGCCAATTCCATTTGCACAGGGGCGTTGGGGTTAATCCATCCTTTGGCTCACAGCTGGATTTGTTTTGAAATTACCTCCTGCTAGACTTTGCCTAAAGAGGTAGGACCTACAAGGCAGAAGGTGGTTTCAAGGTAGGGATTATTTATCCGAGACTGGTTGCAACCAAAGTCTATAGAACCCAGTCTACCCTGCTATTTCACCCGATTGATCAATTCGAGCCTCTAAATATTACTCTACTGTGCCTCCATTATTTATAAATAAAATCATTAAACATTCAGTGAATTTATGTCTAAATACCTGGGGGGTTATGGATTTTCATTATTAATTAAATTGTTTTCACTCGGAATGTTGTGCTTATCTTTCTTGTTATTATCACGTTTCCAGTTGTTTTCAGCTGTGTTTCCATTTAAATAAGCTTCTCAGAATCTTTCTAATGTCCCGTGAGAAAATCTTTTGTATAGAACCATATTAAACCTAATTTGATGGCTGCTTTATTTATTAACGGCCCCTATGTTGCATACATTTCTATGCTAGACCTACTTCTAGCGTAACTAAAGTAAACTAGAAAGATCAATGATACTTTTAGGGTTTTCCTATTTGAATTTTCGGATAAATCTTAATTCTTACTTTAATGAATGTATAAGCCCATAGTTAGGTTTACGGCAATAGAATATCTGTAGAAATTCTCCTCCGTAATCGTTAAATATTTCAGCCTATCAACTTTAACAAAATATTGCAATGTCAATCATAAATATGAACGCAGCTCGTTATTTTATGAAGTGGGCAAGAATGAAAATATTTGAATTGACATTTTTTTTTGTTTCCTATCTTTCCATACGTTCAAACCGCCATTATTTATAAAGTCTTGGCAGATGACGTTAAACACTTATGTCTTTCCTTTTTTTCTATCTATATTTGACACTTATATCAAACACTTATATCTTCCTTATTATTATCTATATTTGACGCTTACATCAAACACTTATATGTTTCCTTATTTCTATCTAAATTTGACACTTATATCAAACACTTATATCTTTGCTTATTTCTCTCTATATTTGACACATCAAACACATATCTTTCCTTATTTTTATCTATATTTCACACTTATATCAAACACTTATATCTTTCCTTATTTCTATCTATATTTCACACTTACATCAAACACATAGGTTTAGGCCATTCATGATATCTTATCGCATTTACCTTGATATGGTGAAAAATATCCTAGGAATAAAGTAAGTTTGAGTGTATGCTTATGTATGTCGCATGTTGGTGGGTGCGTTCATTCCAATGCTTTGGTTGGTAGGTTGAGGATAGTTGTGAGAAATAAGCAATATTAATCTTCGGGAACACGAAAAGTGGCTATATCTGCGATAGGCAAGCTATTAACAAATATAAGACCATGGCAAATGTCTTTTATATTCTAATCACTCAATTGCGCTTGTATGTATTTTAAATAATATACAATCCTCTATTTAATTCGAAATTCCAAAAGTTAACGTGTTTTGTTGGTTGGATTTCCCTCTCTCTCAGGTTTACAGCGGTCATTATCGATAATACATGAGATAATAGTTGCATAAGACAATTTTAACAGGCAGATTAAATTTTGAATCATTTTTCCTAAATCATCAATTCTACAAATATCTGGCATTGTTTTTGATCATAGTTTTAATTGGTACGATATAATATCTAAAACTAAATGTATAAGTCAATATTAATAATCATATATATATATATATATATATATATATATATATATATATATATATATATTTAAAATCTGTGTATTTAGGTAGCAAACATTCTTTCATGCACATTTCATTGAATACGACGGACAACGTGCTTTTATTAATTTTTTTTATACAATTTCTCACGTGATCTAATATTTTTTTTTTCTTTTCGGATGATAAATTATATAAAAACTGTCCGAATGTTCTTTTTATCCGAGCGCTTTCGGCTATGCATTTAGCCATTTTCAAGGATTAAATATTTTAACTGTTAAATAAGAAATAGTTTGTTGTATGCATGTGTTATGAAATGTTTTCATTTTTCAAAACACCTTTAAGATATTGTGTCCATGTTCAAAGTTAATATTATTAAGTGTTTTTTTTTATTAATAAGGCTTCCATTTTTTTAATCTTTGTTTTACATGAAGATGGTGCTATTATATTAGTGCTGACAACAAGTATGTTACGAATAGTGTCCGGTAGCTCTCCATGGATATTAAATGGAATCTAATTGAGCTATGGTCACAAAAGGTATAGAGGGAGTCTGCGTATCAAACATGTTGTAGTGTGGCCTATATAATTATTTACGAATTTTGATTGATCAGGAATACAATTCCTTAATGGGCATTTGAGTTCGTAAATAACATTTGCCCGATGTGATGTTGTTCTAGGAGGTGAATTATTATTTTTAACTATAAGTTTGTTTGTTTTTTTTCCGTCAGAGTGCATCTTGCACATTTACAAATCTACCATTCGGCCAAGCATTGAATATTGTTGCCATATCTGTTCTGGCGATCCTGCTATTCCTCTTTAGATTTCTTGACAAAATCCAAAGAGGAATCTGTTATATAATAGATCCTGCTTTGACATCTCCACATCAGTCACTAGCTTCCAAATATCATGTGGCTTCCCAAAAATGTTCATATAAACTGCCCTCAAAGGATTTATCCTTCCTGCCCTCACTGCATGAATTTAAGCGTGCTACTGGACTGGTATCTGGGGTCGACACTTTTACTGTTGAAATAGTTAAATGTAACTGCCAGGTCTACACGAATAGTCGCTACTCTCGAACTTCGCGCCAATGGAACTCACTTGTGCAAACTTGCTTCCCTAAAAAATAAATTTAGCAAAAAATGAAACCCAACGTCAATCGCCATAACCCAGTCTTTTTTCTCACTTTAATTCCTTATAACCATCTGTGTAATAGAGGCATCCCCGCCTTGCGTGGGGTGAATTGGTAAAAAAAAAAAAAATAAGCAAGAACAAAAAAAGAAAAGAAAAAAAAACAACCAGACTAAGATGATAGCGTTACTGAGTGTGAGGGAATAAGAAAAGAAAATCTCTTAAGGAGAGAGAAGAACGAAAGAACAGGAATTAGCAATGCAGAAGATACCGATATATATATATATATATATATATATATATATATATATATATATATATATATATATATATATATAGGGTGCCTCAACCGTTATTGTCGTAGATACTACCTTTTGGAAATAGACTCCATATACTCGTTTATTAAATAGGGTTGTATCAATCTGCCCTCTCCAAGAAATCTTAGTAAAGAAAATATACACATCGGAATGGATCGAAACTTTCTAGGGATCTATCGTTTGATCCGGCAGGATTTATCGCTCAAACACGAAGAACCCCACAATAAGCAATGGTCTATTTCGCCTGTCAATAGAAACGCAGTTCGGTCGCTGCCTTCGAATACGTTTTCTTTTGCAAGGATTTTCGCTGGTCGATCATCGTTATACACACTGTTTAATACACAAATTGATCAAATATTTCAAATATATATATATATATATATATATATATATATATGCGGAATTAGATTTTATATTTATTTATGGGATAAAGTGCTCAATATCAGAGATAGAGCGTATGTAAATAAAATGTAACGTAGATGGCCTGATGATTGGGTTTAACATGAACAGTCAGTCACCTCTGATTATTGAATTCAATGTTTAGTTTCATATATATATATATATATATATATATATATATATATATATGTAAACTTGGTTAAAGAAATTTTGTTTAATTATATCAATATTTTTAACATATTCAAATATCTAGATTACTAGCTTTTATCCCACATCTCTGTGCCTCTCTGTCTATCGCTCTTTCTCTCTCTCTCTCTCTCTCTATATATATATATATATATATATATATGTATGTATATATATATATATATATATATATATATATGTGTGTGTGTGTGTGTGTATATATATATATATATATATATATATATATATATTACGAAATGGACAGAGTCCGACAATTTATTTATTAAAGACATTTTTTATGTTTAACATTCTTTTTATAGATACAAGCATTTAAGTAAATACTCTGTTTATAATAAACAGTATTAAATAACATTTAACGGCCTGAATGTCCGAGAAATTTTCATAGAAAAAAGACCAATATTTCTATGAAAATTTCTCGGATATATATATATATATATATATATATATATATATATATATATATATATATATATATATATATATATATAATATTTTACATGCTCCGTGTTTCATGCCCAAGTAATTGTCAAGTGCTAGAACTACAGTTTATATAGTTTGAGGTATCACCTGGTAATTTTCTTTTAAAATGGACACAAAAATAGTTGCTTTGTACTTTAAATAAAAGAAAATTATTATACATCGTTAAAAAATGAGGCATGTTTTTTATTTTTTTTTAGAAATTTTACAATGGCAAAAAGAACAAAAACATTTCATGATTAAATTTTGCTCTCGTCACAATATCCTCCCTTAGCCTTGATTACTGCAGCGGAAATCTTTGGAATTTGGTTGCAACTTTTTCTCAAAGTATAAGTTTAATGATGGATTCCTTTTTTTAAATGAATCTAACAGCTCTTTTTCATTTGTATCACGTCTCTGTCAAGTTCTTTTCATAATTATTCTGAGGGTGGTTTCAGACATTTAAACTGCAGTATATATATATATATATATATATATATATATATATATATATATATATATATATATATATATATATGTGTGTGTGTGTGTGTGTGTGTGTGTGTGTGTGTGAAAATATTGTAGAAAATAGGAAAGAAACTGGTTTGGTAAATAATCCAAATTTCCTTAGTATTTTTGTAATTATTTTTAAAAAATAGTGCTCGATACGAAAGTAGAACATAAATATAATTATTTATTTAAAAATATGATTCCAACACGCTACATAAGAGGTCTCATGTTTCAAAACAAGAGCCGAAAACTTCAAAATAATATTTGAATTAACTTGAGTTAAAGTAGGCTCTGTTCCATCTTCAAGCGAATTTTTTTTGGGAATGACTTATTTCTGAAATTTACGAGTTTTAATAGTATGGTCAGAATTGAAATCAAATATTTCCATGGTAACATCAAGGGCGGATTGTTTAGAATCGGCAGGGGTGGGGTGTTAATAATTTGTATCAGTATAGAGTTACTTTCATAGATGTCGGGTCACGGTAAGGTGGGGGTGGCTAAATTAACGACGGAGGAAGTTTTCGCATAGTCTGGCTTGAGCGTCTACGGAGATTTATTTATTTATTTTTATTTTATTCTTTTATTATATCTCTTTATGAAAGGGATTTGTGTATATGAAAAGGCCGTAACGTTTGTTATTTGACGACTTCATAAAGGGTTATCAATTTTTGTAGGTAATTAAAACTATGTATATGGGCTATGGATTTTAAAATTTATTTTTTGTATGCGTGTTTTAGGCTAGTTATTCAGAGCGTAAGTTCGGTTGTGTCGGCAGAAAACCGTTAATTCTTGCCGGTTGTTTAATAGGTTTTTATTGTTTAGGAGCTTAATAATGTGTAGTTTCTCATGGAGGCACAAAGGGCATCATGGGTCATCCCAAGTTTTGCAAGTTCTAGTTCTGTTAATGATTTTCCATTTTACTTTAGGTGTCCTATTTTTTTCTTTCAGGTGCCAAAAATATTTAGATAGAAAGGTCTGATGTCTAAAGTTTATGTTGTTGAAGGAGCATTTATGCTGCCTCCATCTGGTTTTAAAGGCATTTTTGTGGACCAAATGTATATCATATTATTGTTAGGGTTCTCCGTGGATGATATAGTGCATTGGTATACCACAGATTTGATGCAGCACTTATTTTCTAATGGGCAGTCTACCGGGTTTCTACAATCGCATAATTTTTCCCTATCATTATCAGGTTTAAGTGTAGAGTTATTAAAACTATTCAGGTAAGGGGGTTTGTTCAGGATATTATTATTGTGTCTTCTTATTATACCTTCTAGATTTTCAGTGCAGCAATAACTCAATTTTAGTGTGTTCTTATTGAATATATTACTAAGCCTACTTTTGGTGGGAATTGCTAACCCCTTATATATACACCCGAAGTCTAACCACCCTCCATCCACAATTAAACATATACCCTCATCAATAGAAAATAGAATTAGCAGTAACTCCGCTAACAAAGTAATATTCCACCAACATAATGACTTCTATAACACTGCCCTAAAAAGTAGTGGTTATAAAAATGCTAACATTAAATATAGGGACAATTGCAATAACCAAAAGAAAAAAAACAGGAAAAGAAACATCATTTGGTATACACCTCCGTTCAACCAAATGGTTAGTATTAAACTAGGACAGAAGTTCTTAGCTCTAACCGATAAACACTTTCCCACTTCTGACCATACTAGTAAAACTCGTAAATTTCAGAAATAAGTCATTCCCCAAAAAATTTCGCTTGAAGATGGAACAGAGCCTACTTTAACTCAAGTTAATTCAAATATTATTTTGAAGTTTTCGGCTCTTGTTTTGAAACATGAGACCTCTTATGTAGCGTGTTGGAATCATATTTTTAAATAAATAATTATATATATATATATATATATATGTGTGTGTGTGTGTGTTTGTGTGTATGTGTATGTGTTTGTGGGTGTGTGCGTAGCAGAGTTAATGTTTAAACACGTACATTATGTGTAGAACAAGTAAAAAGAAAAAAATAGTTTGATTCGAAGGAATAAACAGCTGGTCAATATTTCGTGCTTGTTTTTTTTTCTCTCTGCTTTTACGAAAGTTGTGTCTTGTATTTGGATGTTAGTATACAATAAATTGGAGGGAAATTTATTGCAATGAAAACTATTTTTTTTCTTTGTTAAAATATAACATTTTTGGCATTAACAAGCAATGACGTTCTTGTAAATATGAACATTCTAAATTGATATTTAGAAACGATTGGCTATTCTCAGGCAAATGGAGGGGGCATTTCAAAATAAACATAAAGCAAATATAATTTGAAGTGGTAAAATGTTTTTAAACAATGAAATCTGCTTTTCGTAATATTGTATTTTGTTTGCTTCCGGTTTAAATTGAAATTTTGACTTCCCTGAACGCAATAATGTGCCAAAAAAAGCTGAGCTGAACAAATGCTTTCTTTCTTTCTTTCTTTCTTTCTTTCTTTCTTTCTTTCTTTCTTTCTTTCTTTCTTTCTTTCTTTCTCAAAATCTTTACTTTTCTTCTCTTTTATATCCTTTGTATTTTTTATTTTCTTTCTTTTTATACTTTTCGAGCTCCCCGTAATTTTCCATCTTTCTTTTAATATTTTCTCATATATATATATATATATATATATATATATATATATATATATATATATATATATATATATGTAAATATATATATATATATATATATATGTATATATATATTGATTCTTTCTTACATCCATATATTATATTTTTTCATTCATATATTTTCATTTTCCCTTATATTTTCTTTCCAAATTTCTTTCATTTAGTCCCTTTATTATTCTATTTCATGTTTTCTTTTATACATTTTCTGTCTCTCTTCCGTACATTTTTATTTCTTTCATATATTTTCTTTCTATCGTTCTTTCTTTAATATATTTTCTTTCTTCTTTTCACATTTTCTATTTCTGAAACATACTCCCTTTATTTCATATATTTTTCATTATTTCTTTTTTCTTTTTTTCTTTCTTTCATTTATTTTCTTTGCAATTTTCTTTCATACGTTTTCTTTCTTTATTTCCTTGCCTGTATTTTTTTGTGATTATTTCCTTCCTTCCCTTCGATCTTTCCTTCGTATATTTTCTTTCCTTGCTTCATACATTCTCCTTGTTTCAAATATCCTCTTCCTTTCATACATGTTCTCCTTTTTCGTTCATATGCTTTATTTTTTTTATTCGTCTATGATTTTCGGTTTTTTTTCTCTCTTTTATGTCTTTCGCTTTCTTTTTCCTTTTTTTTCTTTTCATTTGTCTCAATTTTAAGTTTCTTAATAGCAATGATAACGAAAGTGTTGTTAATAAACAAACTATACCATATTGTCTCATTACTCTCATTTCTTTTATTATCATGTCACATATCCCCCACTTTTCGTCCTTCTTTTACGGTCTTTTCTTTTTTTATTTCTTTACAATTTCTCCTTTCAGATAATTCTTCCACTGGTTCCAATTGCTTTCTTCGTTCTATCCAATTTTCAGTTCTCGTTCTTTTTTCATTATTCTTTCTATCATTACAGTATCCTCACTTCCCCTTTTAATTTATATTGTTTTATTTACAAAACCCTTGAAGCCTCCGGCAAAACGAATCTGAATCTGCTGTCAAAGAGCGGGAAATAATTACCTTCTTTCATGCAAGCAGGTATCTCTGTGTATAAAAAACGAATTATCTGAATAAATTACTAATTAACTAGATGACCGGATAGTGATAAGATAATTACGGTAAACGCCCCAGCCGCTGGTCATCGTTAGCTGATCAACATATAAACCTGAAGAAGAGGAGCAAATAACACAAGACACAAAGCAGATATTTCAAAGATATACACCTTTTTTTAAAAAAAATTAAGATGAACTCTGTGTCCACTCACTAATTTGTATACAATAAAATGACTATCTATATTTATACAATATATACGATAATCAGATGATAATTAGTACAACGTGTGTTTTTATTTTTATCGATGAAGATGGAAGTAAATTTTATAGCCGGTAGAAATGCGTATTATTTATAATAGATCCCTTATATATTTCCTTAAGTTTAGAGAATTTTAATCTGGGATTGGCGATGAAAATCAATTGAAGATAGTATTGAAGAAATAATAATAATAATAATAATAATAATAATAATAATAATAATAATAATAATAATAATAATAACAACAACAACAACAAAATATTGTTCTCACAAGTACAGCCCACACTTTACGAAGGGCTTTATCTATGTAAACTATTTTTTTTTTGTCAGTGGAAAGTGTCATGGTGCCATTTCTAACCTTAGGTCTCTGAGCGGGACCCGGAAAGAAATGTGTACACACCAGAAATCAAAGTAAATAATAATAATAATAATAATAATCATAATAATAATAATAATAATAATAATAATAATAATAAACAGACATGACAAAAAAACAAAACAAAAACAAAACAAACTACGATATAAATAGGAAAATGTAAAGGAAATGTCTTTTGAGAAAAGGCCAACAATTCCAAATGTAAGAAAAAACCGCCAAGTGAGTGATACCATCAGCCACACTAAAAAAGCAATTAGAAAAAATAAGGGATGAAGTAGAAAGACCGATAAACTTGACTGAAATTAATCCCATCTTATATACGCTGTCTCGGCAACGGTCGTATAAAAAAAAGATGATAGAGTAAAAACAAAACGAAATGGAAAGAAAAAAAATAGAAACCGAAAATTATCACTTCTTAGTGAAGTAGACAATGACTCTTAAATGAAAGAAAGACAAAAGAGACAACTGCAAAACAAGATCTTCAAAGAAAATTCCAAGAAACTATATCCAGGACTAGGAAGAATAAAATATAGATAAATGACCCCCACCTAATATCCAGGAAGTTGAGGATTTCTAGTGTGAGACATGGGGAAACTACAACATGCACCGTGAAAGTGCTACATGGATCAAGCGACAACACAGACATATAGAATGCCAAAAATGGACCAATACAAATATTACTGAAACAACTGCTGCCATCTGCAAAAGTCAAAACTGGAAAGCACCTGCAATAGACCAAATAGCCAATTTTTGGATAAAAACCTTATCTAGCACCGATCAAGTCCTCGCACCGGCATTCAATGGTATAATAAGATACCCAGAAAAATACTGCAAATGACTCACGTAGAAAGTAACATTCGTACCCCACAAAAAGGAAGAGACGTAGAACCTAAAGTACTAAAGGCCATTTGCCTGTCTACCAACGATGCATAAGATTCTCTCTTCTGTCATAACCGAGAAGACTTACAAATTCCTTGAGGAAAAACAATTTACTCCCAGCAGAAGAGAAGGGACTAAAAGAGGAATTTACGAGTGCAGGGACCAACTAATATATCAACAAAACAATATTAGAAGAGGTGAAAACAAGGCAAAAATCATATCGAGAGTTTGAAACGGCTGCAGAAAGACGTTCGATAGCGTATCACACTCACTGATAGAAAAGAGCCTAAAAATATACATTCTGCCCCACAACGGTCAAATTCATAACGGATATCATAAAAAAATTAGAAGACCACACCAAACGTAAATAATAAAAAAACCCATTATAAAGATCGAAACCAAACAACATTAAAAGCGAGATATTCCAAGGAAACTCATTGTCACCATTTCGCTTCTAAATCACCTATTCGGCACTAGTGATCTTAAAGCATATGCCGAGGATGGCAACCAGAAGAAAAAAAAAACTATTTACCATTGTCAAAATCTTTATTGAAGACACTAGGATGCAGTTCGGAATCGACAAATGTGCCAAAGACAAGATCAAAGTCCGTAAAATAATGAAAACTACAGGTTTAGACTTTCATATGAACAAGAAGATAAAGAAACTACACCAAAATGGTACAGACGAATACTTAGGAAATATTGAAGGAGATGGAATAGAACGTTTAATTATGACGAAAAACATATTTATAGGAGAGAGCGTTTGATATTAGAAAGCAAACATAAGGGGGAGTGAACAAAATGAAAGAAATCAACACCTGAATTATAACCGTAGTAACTTAAAGCTTCAAAATTATTTAATCTATGTATCAATAAAACAAAACTAGAAGAGGTGAAATCTAGGAAAAGAGAATTATCGATAGCATGGATCAACTACAGAAATTCGTTCGACAGTGTACCACACTAATAGATAGAGAAGAGCCTACAAATATACAGAGTATGCTCCAGAACTGCCAAAATCATAACAGAGAGAATGAAAAACTGGAAGACTGTACTAAACCTAAACCATACAAACGAGTCATTAACATCGAGACCAATCAACATCAAAAGCAGGATCTTCCAAGGAGATTCATTGCCACCATTACTCTTCTACCTTACATATTAGCGCCCTTCAGCTGTTTATAAACAGAGAAAATAGAAGCTACGTGTACAAGCCATAAAATATATAACTGAATGATCTATTCAATATTTATCATCTTAAAACATTTGCAAAGGATGACAACCAGCAGAAAAACCTACTTCAGCAAAGACATAAGGATGGAGTTTGGAATCAGGAAATCTACCAAAGTAATCTTCAAAGGCGATAAACTACCGGAAACTACAGGTTTAAACCTTATTATTTACAAATAAAATAAAGAACTAAACCAAGATGGTGCATACAAATATTAGGAATTAATGAAGGAGAAGGAATACAAAATTAAAATGGGAAATTAAGGAAATCAGATGTGAATTATCTATACTAGATGAGATTTCAAGAAATTCAAATATTTCAACATGGAAAGGCAAGAATATCAGGAGGCAATATAAAATTAAAGCAACAAATGTAATTCTACAAATTGTGGCACCATTTAACGAGGCAGAAAGAGAAAAGGAAAGAGAGGAAGAAAAGGAGAGGCTAAGAACCGAATCGTGAGTGTTAAGCAAGAACACACACACAGCTAAGAGACAATGGATAAAAGGATATTTTGATAAGTAACAAATGGCGAAAGAGTGTCATTACAATGACAGGGAAATTCTGAGTAAAAAGAAAAGGAAAGAAGGAAAGAATCAGATATGTTTTGGCATCGGCCGTGTTATCTAAGGATATGAAAACAAACTATTGGTACGGAAGACATCTTATTATCAACTACAGACCGGCTGGCCAGAGAGAGAGAAAGAAAAATTCAAATGAGAATGTTATTTCGTTAAGTGACAACTAAAAAGACTTAGACAGATATGAAAAATTAAAAAAAACACCCACGAGCATCCTTGGCCTGCGATAATAAAATTTTGTTATCGGGAATTGTGCCGAAAGAAAATAATTTTTTTTTTTCTTTCTTCGAGGCGACAGACCGACTGGAACTTTGGAGATGTCCTTTTTTGAGACCGTGTCGGGAGGACCACACATTCTGATAATTAGCGATAAAATACTTGAAGTAAACCACGTGTAGAACAAGAGTTATGACCGCCATTGTCATATTGTCCCGTTCGCGGCTGGAGAAATGATAAACCATTAAGGGGAAGAAAAGGGAAAGAAAAAGGAGATAATTTTTTTTTTTAAGCAAGATATTTTTTTTCCTGAGGCAGGGCCGCAGGTTCGTCCACGCCCGACTGGGACATTATTGGTCGAGTGGTGATCACGTGATGCACGAGGGAGGCTGTTGCCGCCCATCTGGAGGATGAGTAAGAGAGGTTGCCACGAAGATGTGGGGAGGGCAGATCACGCCCCTCTGAGGTATGATGAGAAGGTGGGAGTGAGGAAAGGTTCCCAAAAATGGAAAAAGGTGGAAATTCCTAACCAGAGAGGTGGATATGTATTTAGAATTATCGAGGAACCCCCCCGGCGCCGACAAACCCACCCCGGTTTTGGTCGGCGCCCATATAAACGAAGCTACAACGAGCAATTCCGAGAGTCGAGTTCCAGCAGTCTTCGGTTAAGGCAAGCCTCGCAGATAGCTGACCAGATTCCCGCACATTTTCCGGACCACAACTTCAAACCAAGAACAATTATTTTGAAGAGCGACTTAGATCCAGATCACCGAAATAAGTTTTTCTTTTGACTTTCGTCCAAAGACCCACCGAAACACCAATTTCTTAAAGAGCAGACGACTTGAAGTGTTAAAACTTGCCTAGCGGAAAACGACGTGCCACAATCCATAGAACGGGTCGGGAGATAGATGCAGTCCTATGTATCGAACAACTAGACATAAAGTTTGTTACCTTTTTCTTTGATGCTTTGAACATTTGAGTTTTCATTTTATTGCCTTTTATGCGTATTTTTGTGGTATCACCCCCGTTGGACTCGGTTTGCAGTACGGCCCCGATGACTGATTGATTTCCTCTGCCTAGATCAAATCACAACGTGGGTGGGCAGACTGGGAATCAAAGCAGGACGTCACCGTTGGTACCGTGGTAGACTGGGATACAACGACCCGGTTGGCGCTACGACCAGGGGACGACGTCACAAATGAAGAAAATATTTAAACAAAAACGGCTATTACAGTAACAGAGTACAAGACGATACGAAAGGTGTAGTAGATTCTATTGCTAAAATAAGATATTCCAAACGGATCTCGACAAGTTTTCCAGGGAAATTGGAAAAAGTAGTTATAGATTAAAAAAACCACTATCTATTTAAAATCAAACGAGAATAAACAAATAATGAAAGCATAAACTGTGCAAGGATGGAAAAATATAACAGAGAAAAATGTTCGGCAAGCTAAAACAAAAACCCCACAACTGAAATCCACAAGAAAATCCCCCGAAATGAAAATTCCATGCAAATGAAAATTTCCCTAACTTTTGGTTCTATCATCTGTTATCAATCCATAAAAATCAAACATTATCAATACTAATTTATAACACCAATGAAATTCCAGAATGGATCACTGAAGTTATTACATATCTACAACTAAAATATGTAAAGGCCAATAACATGTCTGTCTACCATATATGGATTGATAACGTCTGTCCTCACAAAATGTATTGACTATTTTCTCGATAAAAACAACATTCTTCCTATGGAACAGTAAGAATGTCGAAGAGATTTATATAATGCAATGATCAAATACTAATAAATAAAATGATCCCGGAAAATTGTAGAGAAAAGGTAGAAATCTCAGATGAGCTTGGATAGATTACCATAAATAGACAAAGCCTCTGCGATTATAATAAATGTCCTTAAATAGGGCATGTAACTGAACCCCCCCCCACACACATTATACCTAAATTAAACCAAAAGAACTGCCACTTAAAATTGCTTAAATTTCTGATGAGGAATCTTCCAAGGAGAACTCTTGTCATCCCTACTATTCTGTCTTTCTTTAATCCCACTTTTGCATGAAATATACAATAATAATTATGGGAAAGTCTCCGGTAGACTTATTGAAGGGATTCCTGGTAGCCCATGCCTGAATGAAATACAAAAAGATGCACTCAAAATTAGAGCTCGTAGATTACAAAAAGCTTTAACGATGTAAAAATGAGGACAATATTATATTGTTTTGTTTTATGAACAATGAATAATGTCATTAAACAATTTCTGTCCATAGGTCTCTGTTCGGCACATGGAAACAGATAACAAAAGAAATAATAATAATAATAATAATAATAATAATAATAATAATAATAATAAAAAGAAGAAGGAAAAGAAGAAGAAGAAGAAGAAGAAGAAGAAGAAGAATGTGAGATTTCTATATTAGATGAAATCCCGTGAATTATAAATGCCTCAACGCCCTAGTGCAAGAAGATCAAGCGGAAACATAAAATTAAATCACTAAATGAAACTCCATCAATCAAGGAAATACTAAAATAGAAATTCCAGTTGAAAACACAGAGAACAAGACGTTGTAGATTCTATTGCCAAAATAAAATATTCCAAACAAACCATAAGAAATTTGACAGGGAAATTGGAAAAGCAGTTATACATGTCAAAAATCCACCATCTATTCTCAAGGTACAGACATCTTTGGAGAATAATTTCAGCAGCGCAAATTACCCCAATGCAGAATGGATCCAACATGAAGAAGAAAGAATACTGTATACACCTCTGCAAATTTGGGAAAATATAACCAGGAATAATGTTATTCAAGCTCTAAAGAAATCACCAAAATTGAAAACCTCAGGAAATGATAAGGTGCCCAATTTCTGGCACTGCCATCAGTCATCAATCTATAAATCCGTTGCACAAACACTATCAATGCTTATAATCAATCCAAATGAAGTCCTGGAATGAATCACTGAAGGTATTACATATCTCATTACATAAACGAGCGAAACAGATGATGTCAAAAATTATAGGCCAATACCATAGCTGTCTACCACGTATAAACTGATCACGTTTTTCCTGACGGTCCGTACTTGCTCCTTTGTCGAACCAAACAACATTCTTCCACTGGAACAGAAGGGACGCAGGAGAGCTTCATATGATTGCAAAGATCAACTGCTGATAAACAAAATGATCCTGCAAAATTGCAGAAGACGATGTAGATACCTTAGCGCAGCGTGGATTGATTACCGAAAAACCTTTGATAGTGTTCCACACTCTTGGATCCTTAAGATTTTGGAAATGTACAATGTCTGCCCCGTGATAGTAAATTTTATTTAAACACAGCATGGGAATAGAAAATACAACATTATACCAAAATCACACCAGAAGTACTGCCATCTTCGACTGACTGAATATCCGACGAGGAAACTCTCAAGGAGACTGTCTATCATCCCTTCTGCTTTGTCTGTCCTTAATCCTGCTTACGCATGAACTAAAGAACAATAGATATAGTTACAAATTAAACAAGGTCGTATCCAATCAACTACTTTACATGGATGATCTCAAATTCTTTGTCAAAGATTACAATCAATTAAAGGGACTCCTCAATACTGTAAAATATTTCAGTGATGACATCGGAATGGATTTCGGATTAGATAAATGTGCAAAAATAACAATCAAGAAAGGGAGAGTTACAGAAACATAATCAATATATTTAGATTTTGTCACAAACATTAGGGAACTGTAACAAAATGAGGCCTATAAGTAGCTAGGAATTAGCAAAGAATATAGAATACAGCGTACCCAAATAATGAAGGTAAAAATGAGTAATACAGGCGTGTGCGTCTGGTACTATATACCGAGTCGAATTTAAAAACAAAAATAATATCAACAATAAACATCTTGACTGTCCCTGTGATGCAATAGTTTCAACTTCATTAAATAGACCATAGCTGACATTAAGCGAATGGATACCAGAAAGAGAAAGCTTTTGACCTGTCACTGCATGTATCGTCCTAAAGCTGATGTTGATCGTCTCTGTGTACCCAGATCTGAAGGAAGCAGGTAATTATTTCAACTAGAACTGACTAACAAAATTATAAAAAAATGACCTACAAAGATACCTGGGAACTACAGAAGACAGGATGATGATGATATGTGTCGAAGAACATGAAAGTATTAAGAGACTTTATTCAGTAATAAAATAAGCTAACATGTTCAAATGGAGTTTAAAATGGGTGAAGAAATACAATTAAAACACAATACACCCCGATTAAAACAGCAAAATACTTTAAAAATAAGACACTAGAAAATGCAACTGACCTGATACCGGACCAATGGCAAGATAAAATGCTTCAAAGTCAATACTCTGCCAGTAACAAACAAGCTGATGTAGACAATGCACGCACCCATCAGTGGTTACGTAGCGTAAAGTTAAAAGGTGAAACCGAAAAGAATATTCTTGCTGCACAGGACCAATGCTTGTTAAGTAGAAATTATCAAGTACACATACTGAAAAACGTAGCCCAAAATGCCGATTCTGTGATAAATATACAATTGGCCATCTTGTATTAGGTTGCGCTATTGGCACCCACTGAACCGCATGACAGAGTGGGCCAATATCCGCACTGGAAAGCTTGCAACGGAAAACTTGCAACTTGCAACGGAAAGGAGACTGCAAGAAATTGGAATGAACGTCACCCAAACCCGGTTAGGGAGATAGAACCTATATGAAATTTATGGGACTTCACAATACACGCAGACAGGTCAATCAAAGCTAATCGCCCAGACATCATTATTAGATACCACAAACAGAAAACTGCCTCCTTGTTGATATGTCTCTGCAGACTGCAATATATCTTCGAAGTTCGTAAAAGCTATCAAAATACAAGGACCTTGAAATCGAAATCTCCAAAATGTGGACGATGATAACATCAGCAAAAACAAGTGTAGTTGGATCGCTCGGATTGATTGGAAATGATTCTACTAGATTGAATGAAGAGTTTCCTGGCAGACCATGCCTTAAAAAAATTAAAAAAAAAATTGTTCTCACAGGTACGGCCCAAACATAACGAAGGGCTTTATACATTTAGAATATGTGCGATCTTTTTTTCAATATTATGCAGTCGAAAATGTCATGCTGCCATTTCAGACATTAGGTATCTGGTTGAGACCCAGACAGAAATGAGTATACATCAGAAATCAAACGAAATACTACTACTACTACTACTACTACTACTACTACTACTACTACTAATAATAATAATAATAATAATAGTATGATAATAATGATGGTGATGATGCCCTACTCTAAAGCAGATGTTGATAGGCTGTACGTACCTAGAGCATTAATAGGCCGCGGTCTAATCCAACTTGGACTAACTTTAAATAAAACTACAACAATCGGATTAGAAACATGCCTCGCGAAAACCAATGGCCTTTTTCTATAAATAGTAAAAGACAAATTCCACCCCATCAACACAGAAGCTGGACTCTTCAAGAAAGAGCTTAATATACCCGAAAAACCCTGAAAAAAAACCCATAAACGAAGCAGATGCCATTTACGTCAAACAAGGAAAACCGAAAGAAACACAACTTGGTCAAATGAAAGTACAGAAACAATCAAGGATGAGGCGTTACATGGCAAACATCTAAAAAGAGCGAAAAATGTAGATCCATTGATAAAAAAACATTG
This sequence comes from Acanthosepion lycidas, assembly GCA_963932145.1. Classification (NCBI taxonomy): domain Eukaryota; kingdom Metazoa; phylum Mollusca; class Cephalopoda; order Sepiida; family Sepiidae; genus Acanthosepion; species Acanthosepion lycidas. The sequence goes on from OZ010579.1 coordinate 28,137,464, forward strand.
AAGTTATGCAAAAAGCACAAAATCGAAAACATTGAGAGATGGTAAACCACCAACCAGGCGCAGTTACCGAAAATAACGATGTAACTATCCCCTGGCATGGAAATAAAAGCCAACAGACATAAAATTCAGGAAGTTTATGCTTCTTGACATAGCATTACCATCTGAGAAAAACACATACTTGAACGTTATCGAGAAATTGTCGACGTACATGGACCTGGATATCGTGACTAACAGGATGTGGGGAATGAAGACTGAATCTATACCAATAGAAATCGGAGCTCTGTGTCTCGCGAGAAAAGGAATGGACATCTTCACTAACAATGTCCTAAGTAACATTAACATACAATTTCTCAAAAGATCGCTCTACTAGGAATATCCCATATACTACGAAAAGTACTATCAATTAGATAACGATTATTCTATAGGGCGTAAGGACCATAGTTTGGACCTCACTATACAGGACACAAAACAGCAAACACAGCACAAATAATAATAATAATAATAATAATAATAATAATAATAATAATAATAATAATAATAGACGGTGGTTCCTTATTGATATGGCAGTCCCTGCTGACTGCAATGTATCTTTGAAGATATTCAAAAAGCTGTCAAAATACAAGGACTTGAAATAGAAATCTCGAAAATGTGGCATATGGGAACATCAACAATCCCTGTTGTAGTTGGAGCCCTAGGACTAGTTGGAAAAGATTGCAGTAGACTAATTGAAGGGATTCCTGGAAGTCCATGCCTCAAGGAGATAAAAAAAAATTGTTCTGACAAATACAGCCAACACTTAAAGAAGGGCTTTTTCTATGTAATTTCTTTTTTTTTTTTCAGTGGAAAATGTCATGATCACATTTCTAAACTTAGGTCCCTGGGCGGGACCCGGAAAGAAATGTGTAAATGCCAGAAATCAAAGAAAATAAATAATAATAATAATTATATTAATAATAATAATAATAATCCAAATGATTGACGTAACACTTTTCAAAATTTACAGAGCTCGATTTGAGAAACGAAAATGCAAAAGAAAGACATTGTTTGACAATGTTGAAAAATATTTGGACAGTACCTCTTCCATGTTCATGTTTATGTTTAAAAGGAAATCGATAAAATTTAGAATCTTTGAACAAACTTGGCTTGTTTTTTAATGTCAAAATAGTGTTGAACATTGTCAAACACTGTCTATTCTTTTGTTTTTCTTTTCATAAACCGCGCTCTTCTCTAAGTGTTCATTAATAGTAATAATAATATAAAGCTTTCGTCTAAATAAATTGATTAATATCAAAATATCTAATGGTTCACTATACTGCGCCAGGAAGTACACATATCTCGTAAAAATACATCCCACGTAATTGTATGGCAGTAAGAGTTATTTCTGGCAGCTACAAGTGTGAAGCATTTCTACCACACAATGTGTCTATCCCGTCCTGCCACTTTTAGCTTTACAAGAGTCAGATTATACCAAAACACGAGTATTGTTGCAGAATCTGCGCTCTAGAGATGATGTAACTTCACTTTTTAGCTTTGAAAGCGTTCAAAAGCAATCTGCAATTTGATTAATCTTTCCAACGTTGCAATGTTGATGCTACACTATCGACATTTGTATGATAAATGTCTATATGAGATCCATTCAATTGTTCCAACAGTTCAGCCTTTTACTGCCAGGAGACAAAATTTTTAAGGATTGAATCACCTTCATTTCTCCCGTGTTCCCAGTGCAAGAAAGTAGTTCCACTCAAGTAGACTTCCCCAAGAACTTTACCTTTGTATAAAATAATTTCAACTTCCTCCTACTTTCTCTTTCATTCATTTAAGGTACTTCAATCTTCCTCAACCTTTCGATAAAAAACCTCGACGTCCAGCAACTTTCAAGCGTTGCATTCGTTGAAATTTTTTATCTTAAATTACTTCTTCATATATTGCAGGAAATAAATGATTAGTAGATAGACTAAATAACGCCACTTGCTTTTACTGAATGCTCTGGCTAACTTTTCAAGTTATACCCTATATTTTATGTTCCAAGCTATGTAATTCTAAGTATAAATAAAATATTATGTGCTTTGCTATCATTCGTCCACGTAACCATACGTATAAATAAAACGCATGTTACATGTAATCATATATATATATATATATATATATATATATATATATATATATATATATATATATATATATATATATATATCACAATTGCACATGCTTTTTTTGTTCAGGTAAGTTTATAATATTCTTTTGACATTGGAATTTATTAAGAAGCAAAAGGTCATAAAGTAAAAGTTAAAGGAAAAACAAAAATAATGGTATAATTTAAAAAATATATAGAAAAATAGATTGACTGATGTAGAGCATGCATCATTCTTTCCTTTACTTTCCTCGTTTTTTCGAAATGTGTTGGCTTTTTTTCGAAGTTTCATTAAATCATTTTTCTCCATCTTGCCTTTCTTTGAAAAGTAATCCCGTGCCTTCAGAAATTGACTCATAGTGCAAACAGTACAGCATATTTAGCCTTTCTTTTGCCATAACATGAACATGATACTTGGGCGAGTTAACTTTGAGGATAAAAGATTTTCTAGAAATTTCGATACTGATGGTATTTTCAATTATAGCAAAGAGAGCGGTAAATTTAGCTTTATATCTATACGCAACTGCCTGACCGAATCAGAAAAGGAAATCCCCATTAGGTTTTGGTGAGTTTTACCTTTTTTAATGCATGCATAAGACTCATGGAAGTTTTTCGCTCCTACGGAATCTATAGGTCTTAAAATAACAATAACCCATTCAGTTAGGAGCAGATCGTGTTGGCGTTTGACCGTGTCTTCAAATAAGTCCTATTTATAAACGTAGCAATGCTAAAATGAAAATTGAAATCATAACCTACAACGTAAAAGCTAAAATAATAATTTATTTCTAAAGAGCATCTATATTCACGTCCAAGTACAGATATAAAAGTTGATGATTATCAGCAAGCACAGGAGAGGAAAAAGGGATGATATATTTATATGAAAGGAATATTTTCGCATAATCTATTTAAGCAATTTACTGAAGGTTAGATATGTTCTTTTTATGTCAGTTCCGAAAATTTATTATTATTCACATCTGAAATATAAGTACTTATATTTAAAAAGTAAGTACGTATATTTAAAACACAAGTTCTTTTATTCAATATATAAATACTTTTTATCAGAGCCCATTCGGAAAAATAAGGGCTTTTTTTTCAAAGCAGAAGTAACTATTTTCAAAACACGAGCACTTTTAGTCAAACGCTGAATATTTATTCATAGAAAACAGAAAATATAAGTACCTTTATTCAAAATACGCTGATATTTATACGAAATACAAGTACAAGAACTTTCATACAAATCGTAAGGAATTATATCAAAAATAGGAAGTCATTACTTCGCAATATAAAAAAAAACAACTCTTCGCAGCATATCGATAATTATTAAACTTTAAGCAACTTTATTCGCAACTTATGGATATTTAATCAAATTAATGAGTATATTCAAAATATAAGTATAATTATCACAAATATATATATATATATATATATATATATATATATATATATATATATATATATATATATATATATTCATAATATATGGACCTTTATTCAAAATATGAGTACATTCAAAACAATAATTTATTCACAACATATTGAGCATTATTCACAAATAAGTGCCCTAAAAATGTCTGAATAACTATAATCTTTACGCCGTTTTCTCTGTAAAATTAATAGAAAGAAATTTTTAAACATGTCTAAAATTTCAATAGACAGATATGATTTTAGAAAGATAAGAAGGTCAGAATAAATGTCCCTATTTTATTGAGGGACAGAAGAAACCATGTGCAAATGTCGCCATTTGGATTGAGGGACAGAAGAAACCATGTTCAAATGTCGCCATTTGGATTGAGGGACAGAAGAAACCATGTTCAAATGTCGCCATTTGGATTGAGGGACATAATAAACCATGTTTAAATGTCGCCATTTGGATTGAGGGACAGAAGAAACCTATATTATTTACATTATTTGGACTATTGTCCTCATCTTTGTTGCCATATTTATTACAACGTTTCGGCCGTTGTACACTCCGGCCTTCTTCAGTTGGTTGGAATGTCGAACTTTATTTCGCTCACTGGGGTAGACGGTTCCACATGCCAGGTCTAATGGATGTCAGCTATCAGTTATCTCCTGTTAATTTCCCTCAGTAGCGAAAACTTGTCTAACTCGACACAGTGAACCAAATTTATTTTCAGCAGACTTAGCAACTAATTGGAAGTAATAATTCTAATTCATAACAAAGGAAAGCATTAGACTCAGAAGGTGAAACATTTTACTCACCAGAAGATTAGACTTAGCCAAGCTAATGGATGTGAGAAATGATCTCGTAGATAATAAAATGAGAGCAGCTTTGTTAGCCTTAAAATTATCAGGCCATTTCTTGCATCTGTTAACAAAAGTTTGAAAGTCATTTTCTAGATACATTATTAGGTCTACTATTTTTTGTGTTAATAACACATTGTTTCTGTTTGAAATAGGCTTTAATATGTATTTAAAAATCAATTACAAACATAGCCCCAAAATAATTATAAAAATAAAGCAAAACGGAAACCTGTAAAAACACACTTTTCAGTAGCCTTTCATTATTCATTTTAAATAATAGTGAATAATATGTTGTGTGTATGCGCTGAATACTTCATTCAAATTGCGGTTATATATATTTTTTTATCTTGAACAACATCGGGCGAAATTTGTTTCAGATTTCCATGTTAATTTTATTCACCTCATAATCAAATTGAAAACATCTACAAGGTTGAAAGTTGGTAAACGTGCCTTTTCATTTACAATCATTGTGTTGTGAAACCACATGTTTTCAGAATAAACGAGTGAAAAATAAAAGTGAAATATTGCTCAAGTAAACAATGAAGTTTTTATTAATTCAATGAGTAAGGGATTGATGAACACGTATATGGGAAAACTCACTGGATCTGGCGTAGAAACTGAAAAAAAGCAAACACGAAAATAGCAATAATATTTATTACAACGACGTGCATGAAACATATCCTCAAAGCCATGCAAAGTAACTAGAACAACTTTCTTGTTTTAGTAGTAGACAGTTTCACCTGTCTTCCGGTTAACATTTCTTACTTTTCGATTTGTGGTGGTTTAACCTTTGTTTCCTGTTTAGGATTAGGATACCGCTTCCTTCTAATGTCTTTTCATTCTCTTTCTCACCCAGTAACCTCTTGCGTCTTAGTAGAATTTTTACCTTACTTGGTGCGGGGATTGTTAAATTAAAAAAAAATGTGTCATATGCTTTCAAAAGGAACCCATCACGTTCGCTGTATTTTCTGCTTTAAACTGACGTTTCTCAAAATTTTCTTTTTTGTGGCCGATTTCTGTTGTAAAAAAAATTCCAGGCTTACGTAAGCACAGATAGAAATTTATTTAAGAGGAGAATTTATTTTATTTACTAAAGAAAAATATAGTATAAAATATAAATCCTGGCTAATGACGTCCTGATATTTCCAGACCGATGCAAAATATTTCTAAGACCTACTTTTTTACCTAAATGTCCACGTTGAATCATTTCTCTAAACTACGTTTTTAATATCGTTTAGTTTCTCTTGGTTCTCTTATTCCTTCAAACAAGCTCCTTGGGTATGTTAGACATTTCCCGTCTTTTCTCTGTTTTTTTTTTTACTAATTTTTCACAAGGCACAACAAGCATTTAAGGTAGATGATTACCGAATAAGGTTGTTGACTGAGCGTAAGAATTGGAATCAAGAAATGAAGTTTATGAGGATATGTGGGAAAAGTAACGGTTGTAGTGATCGGAAAAGAATCGTTCGTTATTCAGTTCCGCAAAGCAGTGGTTCAGGAGAAAAAAAGCCTTCCTAATTAAGCATCCTTCTGAATAAGTGAGTACGAAAGGAATGAGGATGATTCATCTTCATGTCTGTGACATGACGTGTCTTAGCTGTGAAGGTCTGGAAGTAAGTAATGCAGCTATTCGGGAGATGGAAATAGCGATAGATACCGAGGTTTCATCTGTGGGAAAGGGTTACAGAGTGGAATTAATTCCATCACCTAAAAGGCCGCAGAGATGCTTTTGGGCTCTTTCCCAGGTGGAGAGTGAGGGCTGAATATTTCCATCCCAGATATGGCAGCAGGACTCCATTTTGGGTCTGCTCCGGTTCCTGTAAATGTAGATCATAGCATTCACTATGACCAGTGAATGTTAGATTTTACATATTCACTTTACTTATTATACGCACAAATATGTACGTACCCATATAATTCTTATTTTCGTTAAGATTCTTTCATGTACCCGCCCTATCGACAATTTCCAAACGGTTCCGATTATAAAATTTTGCTCACAAGGTTTAGCTGAAAATAGGGTATGATATTCAGGTACTTTTCAAAGTTTCTCCACGATTAGACCCACTAAACTTTCTGCTAACATGAAGACGTCACCTCGACGAATCAATCATCTATAAAAGGAGGATAAATATTAGATGTTTCTATCTGTTTTCTTTGATTCTAACTGTTTTTCTATCCTTAAAATCTTTGTTTAGTTTGCCGAAAGTCTCATTCGCTGCTCCTGTGCGTTTTTGCATTTCTGTGTCGCATATCTGTTACAACACTGCACAGATAGGTGAATTTCCCGCCTCTTCTTGAGGCTGACGTCCCCAGGATAAAAATGACACATTAGGCTGTCCCTTTTGCTGACAGCATTGTATTCTGACCTGTTATTCCAATTGATAGTTAATACTTCTTTCCTCAAACAGAACATTATCAAATCCAGAATTCAACCCATGTAGCCGTCAGTTTAAAATTTTCTTCTTCTCAAACCGTGAAGGTCTTTTGTTGTACGTAGACATTTTCCAGATCATGGGGAAAAATGCACCATTACACTACCACGCTGGACCGGTTTTTCTGGGTTTATTTTTGTGTTAGTAAGGGTGGATGTAAACAATTGTGCGATCATGCCTCTTTATCGATTCTAGATAGCTCAAAGGTATTTGAGCGTAAATCTGAATGCAATGAACCCGACTAGATTTCGAACTTATCTCATCGATTTCACATTCCGAGATTGTATCTATTACATGGTCGGCATATTCGACATCATTTCCAATGCCGACAACACTGCTTATATATTGACTGTTCTCTATCCAGAAAATGAAACAATTTCAGAGTGTGTGCAATTATATAAGAGTAGCATCCTGTCATTTGTTTTTCTTGGCTGTACTCGCATTTTTATAAACCAAATTTACGTTTCTTTTATCGTTCCTGACTGCCTTTGCACATATTTGCCAATTATATTTATGGTTATCTTTCTATAATTTCGTTTATTTCGATATGCCTTGTGGATGTTAATTTCTCCAAGCCAACTATTCTTAAAATATGTAATTATCTAATGTCAGGTGTTTCTTTTTGTACTTATTTTTTCTTATATTCCATTTTCACTTAAAAAAAAAACGCCTCCTTTGTCAGATAGCTGTCGATGATTTTCTCAAACATCGTCTGTAGAAATCAACATCTGACAATGCAAATCATTTCGTTATTTTTGACAGTCACATAGGAAAGTTGATATTGCATAGCTAATTCGTCTTATCTTCGATTTTAAGGACATTGTTTTATCTCTTAATCCTGTACTTATTTTCTGAAAGGCATCTTTTGTTATTCCTTTGCGCATTCGAATTTTGCACTCACACTTTAGTATGTCTGTGCCAAAATGTTATGCATCCTGGAAATTTCCTCCTAAATAAAGAGAAGACAGCAGATAAGAATTGACTAGAGACAAGTATTAAGAGACAGGGAAATTTAATTGGAATCAAAGAAAAGTGTACTGCGCTGTTATGTAATATTGGTCTTCGTATATGACCGAAAATTCTAGGCAATCTCTTCATAAATGAAGAAGAGACTTGAAGAAACCGAAACGTCGTTCTACAGAATGATTCTTAGAATACCATGTACCGATAAAGAAAGCTACGACGAATTTTTATGGAGAATCGAAACAAAAAAATTACTTAGAATAACTTAGACACGTAGTGAGTAAGGAGGGATGACAAAATGTATAAATTCAGATGACACATTTTAGGACCAATGGCCACGTGAATAGATTTCGGAACGCCAAAAATATAAATGTTATTAAGATTTACAAAGGAAAGGAAGTTGTGGAAGGCTATGAACGGCCAAGTCACGACGGGACAATACATACAAAAGATTTATTGCACTACCCACATAGTGCAATTTCCGTCTCTGTTTTATGTTGATGTATTCTAATATGTGGCGCATACTACTCATACACTCAATTATAGGGTCCGGAAGCCATATTTGTTATTTCTGCGTGCTTTCGAAAAATGATGAAGACAAATAACCATGCGTGATTTTTATGACTTCTGAGCCTTTTTGATTGATTAAAGGTGTTCACATGTTTTGTCTAGGTGAAGTAAAATTTTCCAGCACATGAAAAGAAGACAGGAGTCAATAATTAGTAGCAGAAAAATTCCATTGGAAACAAGAAAAACGTGGCTTAAATGTTAGGTAATATTGAACCTCTTATATGGCAGTGAATGCTAGAAAATATTTTCACAAATGAAAAAGTAACTTCAAGCAACAAATCTATGTTTTTGCAGAAGGATTCTGGGAACACTATTCACCCAACATGTGGGAAATGACGAAGTATGAGTGAAAATGGAAACAAAAATTCATTCGTAACATGAGAAAAAAAAAACAGGTGAAATTTCTAGGGCACATCAATACTCAAAGGACAGATTAAAATTACTCGTAACCTGACTATCGAGTTTGAGTATGTTTAAGAGATATAACAAAAACATACAGTATATTTAGTGCTAAAAAGAACAGTATATTTTAGCGAACCATGATCGCCAAATTACTGAAGGTACACGGCACATAGTAGTAGTAGTAGTAGTAGTAGTAGAAGAAGAACGGGTGAGTCACTTTATTGACACGCTTGGAACTGTCCCAAAATACCTTGAAGTAAAGTAACTATGAACGTAAATCTGAAGTAGAAAGGAAACAGAGTCGAGACTGCATATTTTAAAACTTGCAGGATACTGGAGAATGGTTTGGAATATAGATAAGAAATGGTTGTCAATTAATTTCCAATGAAGTCTACCTGAGAGGACTGATATGAAAACGCTACGAGGCGAGACAGTATTAACCATATTAACACTAAGAGAATAATAAAAGGTAACTGTAAATCGAATGCTCAAATTTCGAAAGGAAAACCATCGACACCCCAAATCGAGGAAATGACAGATCTAATCAATGTGATAACCCCATGCAAATAAAACTTAAACAAATTGACCGAGTCGCTATTAATCGAAGTTAATAACAATGCTATAAGAATGAACTATATAAAGGACTAGAAAGAGAAACCACTAAATGATAGTAAATGCTGATTGAAATAAATATGAGACAATAAAACAAATATTAATTAAGTGTAGCAAATTAGCTCGAAAGGAACACAAAATAAGTATGCTACGATTACCAACGAATGATGAAAGTGATGAAATCAAAGAAAATTAAATGAAAAAGAAATCATAAAAAATTCTAAAAGGAAAAATACTGGAAGAGATCGGAAGCTGATCTGTTGGGAAATGAGTTATCGATATAATTTTAAGTACCCAAGTTATACACACACACACACACACACACAAACACATACATACATACACACACACACACATATATATATATATATATATATATATATATATATATATGTATATATATAGTAATCGGTTGGTATAATCCAGGCGAGTCCTATTAAAAAAAACATATAATTTGAAATACGTAAAAACTGACTCAAAAGACAGCGCTCAATATTTATTTTCTTTAAACAGAGTAAATTTTCTTTACATTTGGAATTAAGATACCTTTCGTTAATGAACACTTTAAACAACGAACTTTAATTATAAAATTCGCAGAATTTTCAAAACTGTTTATGGTATCAGTTTGTAGTGGGATATCTGATAGAGTATCCGACTACAAACTGATACTAAATATGTTATCACATAAACTTTATTTTTAGTTTATAGCCGTATTTGAGTAGATGTTCCGTTTATATATTAATTATATTGTGATGAAATTTTTCGGGAGTAAACTCAATTGTTTTATGATTACCTCCCTTTGGAGAACTCTTTCATTTGTAGAGGACAATAAATAGTTACTATAATGATAACAATTATTCTAATCAGAATACAGCTTCCTTAAACCGAGCCGTGCTCTCTTTTGTTATTACAGGTATATTTATTTATGTTCGTCTACCGACCTGAATATTCATTAAAAAATATACAGACTTAATATGTAATAAATAAGCGGAGCATTTACTCAAACATAAGAAACCACTAAAATTAACATTTGAGAGATACAAGTTGTTAGATTAATAAATAAAAGAGGATCAGTTTTTTTTTTCTTTAGGAATTGCTTTGCGTTTGGATGGCAAAGGGAGCAGATATGGAATTTTCAGTATTATGACGATAAAGACTTTGCTGAAAGTCTACTATGCAGCGTTGCTTCATCGTCATAATTGGTCTTCATTGCTGATCCGGTATAGGCTCATTGAACCTAACGATGATTTCTCCTAAAAAGGGAGAAGCAGATACGAATCGTTCTGGAAGTGGCATTTTTTTACATGAGATTTCTAGAATATTCTCAGGCCGACATAGTTGGCTTGCTTCTGGCTCTTCAGCTTACCTTCCGGATAGTTTACATAAACTGCTCTAAAAAAAAAAAACAGCAGGCTCTCTCACACTCTCCCCATTTCACTCTCTTCCACTTGACACATTTTCAAGACGGCATATTAGAAAATAGAAGTGATTTTCGGAGCTCACGCTTGATCTGAGAATGCGTGAATGTATTCACACTCGTAGGTGGTACATACCTCCATAATATAGAACCCTGACTGTGTTCAGTTTAAAGTCACTCGTTCCTATGCTCATATGTGCAATGCATTCAGACTATCATTAGACCTGTTTCTTGGTTGTGTTCCATATATACATATATGGATTCATATATGTATAGATAATAATAGTTCGTATTTCAGGATACCCATCTAATAAGGCAGCTAGAAAATACCTATTACAGATGTATACTCAGGCGCATTTGTGTTTTTGTTTTCAACACCCACATAGCCCACCTGTGGTTTATACTACAATTATGCGGAGTAGAGCTTAGTTACAGTTTCTAACAGAGAGCGTGTTATCTAGTGTTATCAACAATCTGAGCAAGGCTAGCACGCAAAAACCCTCGGCCACGATGGCTTGTTACATCGTGCTAGCACCACAAGGCTTGGGTCAACCCATGTTATAGTTTGCAGGAATTTTTTAAAGGTGCCGCACATTGGGATCGCCCACTACAGACCGATAATATCAATAGTTCTTCCTGACAAACCACGCAGGGTGAGATTCGAAACCGGGTCTCATATTGAAAAATGTTTTTATTTTTTCGTTTTTGATTTTCTACACCCACCTCCCAGAGTTTATTTTTCTACCTTTTTATATTTTTCTTGTCATCAGTCTTTATTTTTTCTTTATTCATTTACTGCGTGTTATTTGTTACGTGTTACTTCGTTCTTTGATTATTATTTTCTCTTTTAAATATCCGTCAAGTTTTCTGTGTTGAAATTGTTTAATTCTTCTGTTTTCATATCTATTCTAATTGTGTTTATTTAGTCTAACTCGTCTGTTTTCTATATTCGTATTTCGTTTATCAACAAACCTTTATTTTTAAAGCAGCCGTATTAGATTTTTTATTTAGTTTATACGCATCGTTTCGTATTTGTAAATTATCCTTTTTACTTCTATATTTAGTTAAAAAAAAGGTTTGTTGTTGTTTAAAATGTTTTTTATAATTTACGTTATTTTGTGTAATTTATTTGTTTGTATAACAATTTATTTGGGTCTTTGTTCGTTGTTTTTTTTTTTTCGTTTGAATTATTGTTTTCTGTTATTTTGTGTATATTTATCTTTTTCGGTTTTTTTTTTTTTTTTTTTTTACCAATTCTTCACTTTTTTCTTCTGCAGAGTGAAAGGTGCTGACTTGGAGTGGCATTTTGATGCCGGTTAGGCTGTATGAATATTGGGATTGCTGTGTTGAAGAACAGTAACATTTCCCGTGTTTAGGTTTGTGTAGGTCGTTTTTTGTTTTAGTTTTTTTCTCTTTTTTTCAAGTAAACTTAGCTAGGGTATGTATGCTTATTGGTCCTTTTTTCTGGCTCTTTTTTTTTTAATTCCCCATCCCTACCATCGTTAGGTGGTTAGTGATATCAGTTCTCTGGTCGTCTTTCATTTCGAGTGTTTTTCGTATATGTTGTTTGGATGAGTGTATGTTTGTAGTGAGTGTATGGCTTGTACGAATGTTTTTATTTTTAAAGTCCCGCATTAATTTCGTCCAGTTAAGTGATGTTTCTGCCAAAGTTAGGGCTGTGAGGGGGGTGATTATTACTAACACCATTTTGTTTAGTTTCTTGCACATAGTTTTGTACTTAATGTAAATATTCATTGGAATTTTTAAAATTTTAAATTGTTATTTTATTCTCCCTCCCCCCACAGAGAATGTATTGTATATATGGGGGCTAGTTAGAACTTCATAGAGTTTCTGAGGCATTATGGTGGATGAGGTAAGAATGGTAAGGATAAGTTGTTTTAGTGAAAGGAATATTGTTTGAATATTTGGGTCAGTGTTTGCGGCTAGGTAAGTTTAATTTTAAGACAGAAGATGACCAGCCTTTTCCCCATTCCCCCTTTTCGGCCTTGTGCCATATTTGTACTTTTTGGTGCAATAAATATTCTGCAGTTGGAGATTCGTCTCCAGCTGTGTCAGCCATACTCTCTGCCTCCGGGCAGAGAATCCCAAGACGAGGCAATGTCGAAGGGCAGTCTCATCTTGGGGAAACAACTACCCGACCCGGTTTTATACGGGGTGTACGGAGAACATTTGGCCGAGCCTACGGGCTCAAATACCGCAGATTAAATTCGGCTTTGTGTCACATATGACCACATAGGGTGATTGGTGGATATCCTGCAGTTGGAGATTCATTGTGGAATCCAATTGTTTCATTTCTTGCAGTTGATTACTTCTATACACGCCACTGGCGATTTTTATGTGTTCCTGTTCGAAGTATCATCGTTCATTACCAACCTTCGTGAGATTATTCTATTCAGTAATCTCCCCTAGGTTACAACAACAAGAAAACGTTTACGAAGAGAAAAGTCAATAAAAGAACAAGATTCAGGAAGAGCGAAGATGTCAACTGGTGTTGCGTTTAAAATTTTAAAGATCGTAGTTTCAAGTAAAGGGATCAGAATCTTCATCAGGACAGGAACTATAGAATATTTTCAGGAAGATAGAAAGCAAAAGCTATTAAGACATTTGTTTTATAGAATAGAGAGAATGCAAGTTAATTCTGGGGGTACATCTCTTTCCTACAAGTGCAGAAACAGCGTAAAGCCCGCATGTCATGTAGAGATCAATTTTAACTATGATAGCTGAAACCAAGAATGGAGATATAAGCTATGAATTAGAAGATATAACAAAGAAAAAAAAATTAAGAACTACACAGAATAGAAAATTGTAGAGACATGATCGCCAACAACCTGAAGAGTCAAGGCCACATAGAAGAAATCTGATGTAACCGAAACGCCTCATTATTTGGTGAGCAAGATTTCCAGGGTCAGATTCTACTAATGCTACAGTGGGAATTGTCGGGGTCTGTGGTTGGGAATAAGTGGTGGGATTCATTTAGATCCAAACTTAGGTCTTTTGCTGCAGATTTTAGTCACCGACTCAATCTAGCAGGGTTAGCAGCGCAAAAGTCTCTTGAGGCCACTAAGGAGAGTAGATAAAACTAATCGTATTTTTCTTATTCATTTCAAATTAATAAAAGCTCGTCTATCTATATAAATTATCAAATATATTACCCAACAGTGGGAACAGTCGATGTAACTTTTATATTCATTATAAATTAATACAACCATTAATTCATTCATATATATATATATATATATATATATATATATATATATATATATATATATATATATATAAACAAAAAAAACAAAAAACAAACCTTATTACAATCTACGTATTCTGGGAAATGCATATCTCGTTATGGAAGACAGAACAAAAACATGTTCCACTATAGCAAAAGTTCATGTATTGGTCGGGAAAATAATAATTTTGATTTAATAATGAAACTGGCTCAGTATTTTATTCATTGTTTAAATCATAATTCATAATTCTACCAGGGAATATCAAAGATATCCCACAATTTTTTATGTTTTCATGAGCAATTAGCGGAATGTGGTAGTTTTCCATTGTTGGTGTCAATTTGAAGAAGGTGCCACATTACACAATCACAGAAGCATTTTACTCTTCGAAATAAGACAAAATGAAGAATTAGACAAACAATCTTTGAATCCGTCAAGAGTAACTGTATTCTATGTTAGGAATAAGGCTTGAACTCCTCTTCATTAAAATAAACATAGGGAAATGTGTCATGTGGTTGGGATATTTTATCACATCTTGCAAACACAACCAGATTAACAGTTTTTATTAAATTAATGATGTGGGAAGAAACTATGAGTAGGAAATGCTACTTTCAACATTATAAGACTTTTTTTTAGAGCGGAAATTTAAATTCATTCATAAAAGAATGAAATTATTCGTTTCATACTGACATTGTGTTTATATTTCTACATATATTTTTGATAGGAGTTATAGACTGATTTTGTAAGTGGATTCGGGATATTTATTATATTTCTGTTTCATGCAATTCATGACTTTTACAATTCTACCCATTAGCTTTTGTCTACAAATAACTATTATATGAATGATTGATTAACTGATGTAATTGTATAGGAATATTTAGTGTTCTGATCATTCATAAATTTATTTGCTGTTTTGTGCAATCATAAGATTATTTACGATGTTTGTCATTATAGGATCCTTTAAGATTTTGTGCATTCATAGGATTATTTACGATGTTGATCATTCATAGGATCCTTAATATTTTGTGCATTCATAGGATTATTTATTTTGAGCATTCATATGATTATTTACGACTCGATCATTCATAGGATCCTTTAAGATGTGCTTTCATAGGATTATTTATAACACGATCATGCATAGGATCCTTTAAGATTTTGTGCTTTCATAGGAATATTTACGACTCGATCATTCATAAGATCCTTTAAGATTTTGTGCTTTCATAGGATTATTTACGATGTTGATCATTCATAGGATCCTTTAAGATTTTGTGCATTCATAGGATTATTTATTTTGAGCGTTCATAGGATTATTTACAACTCGATCATGCATAGAATCCTTTAAGATTTTGTGCTTTCATAGGATTATTTATTTTGAGCAGTCATAAAATTATTTATTATCATTGTGTTTATTGGTCACCTTGACGGAAGCTTTGTTAGTTCTAAATACTTATTATAACGTAATTTCAGATGATGTAATTTATAAGAAACATTACAAAATCCAATTAATCGTTTTCGAACCCCATCTATGACATGTTGCATTCCATTTACAGTATGGCATGTTTGGCCGTTCTTATCCGAGTATATATGTCGGCTGGGATGGCTAGCTAATCCTAGTCACAGACTCTTACTAATATAGAATTGTTTGTTCAACATCCACAGAGCCAACGTGTATTTGATACGGCAACGATGCTGAAAAGTCGTTTGTTACAGTTTCTGTTCAAGACCAAGAATATGACGTGATCAACAGTTTGAACAAGGACAGTACCCTCAGACCGTCGACCACGATTACTTGTGATTCATGCTAGCTCATCTACTGGTAGCGTCTGAAGATTACTGTCTGTTCAGTTTCATTTACAAAGCTTGTGTCAAACCGTTTCAGTTTTTTTTCGACGATATGGCTGTACGCTGACCGCCGAAACCAGGTTTCATGGTCGGTAGGATAACGTGCCTAATAGTTACTCATAATTTCGCGAAGAATATCCTAATTCTTCTTCTCGAGAATAAATAGCAAAGTTTGAGTGAGTTCTAATGACCTCTCGCTATTGACTGCTACAGAATTTGAAGAAGGATATCCTAAATCACATCTCATACACTGGTGCTACTGCATAAATATGGCAAGAGAAACCACATCATTTGAAGACCTTCCACAATTAAATGGATGGTACAAATAACTAAAAAAAAAAATAATTAAATTAACAACATAATTAAGAGGTTGAATTTCGACACTAGCTTGTACAAAAGGTTAGGAAAGAAATACCCATTAACAATAGAATGAATTCTAACATCCCGTGAACTCTGAACCATTTTTTCCTGAGACAAATGTTTTAACAGAAAGGTTTTATATAATTCAACCGACAGTGAAGCTAACTGATCACAATTATCCAATATTTCGTATTTGACAAATGGTAAAGTCTAGAGTTTGACGAGTGGTAAAGACAGGTGCTCGACAAGCGCAAAAAAGAAGCATCTTTCATTGAACGTACTATATAATCCTTTGCAACTTATTATATTTTATTTCGAAATGCGACAAAAGCGACACCAGTCGAATCCCATAGAAATCGCACCCTGACGATCTAATAAAGCTTTGAAACGAAACGATTATAATAATCTAATTTTATGTTATTCATCAGATATGTAATTTTTTTTTATTATGAATAATTTAAAGAAAGCATAAAGGTGTTTTTAATGTATATTTCCTTTAATTTTGCTTGCACGAAGATATAATCACGACTTTCTGTAATATTTCGAACTGAGAGCAAAAAAGAAACTCCAACTATTATAAGGGTTTCCTTTTTGATAACTTTTCTCTTCGCTTCTTCTTTTCTTTACTCTTTTGTTTCTTTTTTGTTTTGTTTTTTACAGTGATACCACAGCGCCACTATTTAACTGTAACGACACGTGCATGGTCTCGAGCATGTATGCAAATACAAAGAATTGATCTCCAAAGATTTATCACGTCCATTAGTTTAGTGCGATAGAAACGAAGGTGTCGTTTTGTTTTAGATCAAATACAAGATAAAGAAAATACCATCTTTGTTAGCAATGTTCGTGCAATTATCACTTTGTCAAAGTCAATGTCGTAAGTAATGGGTCATATAGCTTTAAATTATATATATTATAAAACAATACAATAATTTATATAGAAGTAAAATGAGACTGACTATACGAAAATAAGTAATATATTCTCCAAGTGAGTGATAAGAAATACAGCGGAAAAAGCCCCCTTCCACTTATATATACACACACACACATACCTTAAACCACAAAGTTTCCATAGGATATTTCATAGTTGATAGCCTCGTTTGGAAATAAAAGATAGTCATATGATAGGTAAGAGATATAAGAAACTTTTGGAAAAAATGGACATTTTGCATCGAACAAGAGAAAGAGAGAGTTGGAATTTCTATGACGAATAATGAGGGAAGAGGGTTTGGAAAATTTGATAATCACAGTAAAGATTGAAAGCAAGACAGAAGAATACATTGTATAACTTACCTAGCGAGTTTTTATAAATGGACGGCACAACATGTTTTAAGTGTGATAATAATAATAAAAAAAAAAAACAACACTCCAAATTATACTAAATTGTGGAGAACCATTTTCGCCCATAACTTGAAGTGGCACAGTACAAAGAAAATAATGAAAATGCACTAAAAAGACTTAAATAGAAAAAAAAATATAACAAACGATTGACACTGACAGAGCATATTGAAGGCAAATGGGAGAGAGCAGCGAATAAACTACCTAGAGAGCTTGTGTAAATGTTTTGCAGAACAGGGATTTGGAGAGATAGCGATAAGACAAAATTGAATTAGGGTTCAAAAGGAGAGGATATTGTTCAGAGCCATGATCATCCATCTGCTGAAGTAGCATGGACATAATTGTAGCTAAAATGACACGCCATGAACATCAAGCTCGTTTTAAAAGATCCATTTTAATCACAGTAACCATGACGTTAGCAGGAATAATCAAGATGAGAGAAACTTATTAATAAGTCAACGAAGATCTTTGAAGAATGCTCAGTCACGCAAAGGCAAAAAACGAAGCACAAGATAGTTATGGTCGATGGATAAATGCAATACACTTTTAGTGCGGTAATAGTGTCTATATTTCTCAAGCTAGCTAGACACGTCTTACGCGTAAGTATATATTGGGACCTTCATCTGATTTATTATTCTTATGTCTTCCGTGCCCCTTCAGGATGATCACAGCTCTCCACATTTTCTTATCCTTTGTGACTCTTAATAATATTCGTATTTTTATTATCATTCCCATTCCGTTTTGTTATCCATGTATACGCACACGTTAGGCTGGTGACTTGATATTTACACATCTGACCTTAGATCTATAGTTGAGAACCGGAGGGAAATAAGTATACAACAGAAAGCAAAGAAAATAAATAAATAAAAATAAGTAAATAAATAAGTAAATAATAATAATAATAATAACAACAACAACAACAATAATAATAATAATAATAATACAACAACAACAACAACCGACCAGATACTCCACAGGCCCAATGCTTGCTAACTAGAACAAGCAGACATAGTGAAAAATTGAGTTAGTCCAAAATGCATATTTTGTGAAAAATATCCAGAAACAACGGACCATGTTGTTGCAGGTTTCGCAGTATTGGCACCCACTGAATATAAACCTCGGTATGACAGATTGGGCCAATAGCTGTACTGTAAAATCTGAAACTTTTACGGAAAGGAAACTGCGAGAAATTGGTATGAACATCACCTAGACCCGGTTAAGGTGATGGGAGTTGTAACAATTTTATGGGTTTTTACAATACATAGAGACAGATCAGTCTTAGCGAATCTCCCATACAAAACAAAAAGACCACAACGACAAAATATGTCTCCTTATTAACATGGCAGTTCCTGCAATGAATCTTTGAAGAACTTCAAAACCTATCAAAATACAAATTGAAATCGAAACTTTAAAATGTGGCATAAGAAGACATTAATCATTCTAGTTGCAGTTGGAATCTTCGGATTGACTGGAAAAGATGCCAATCGACTCATTGAAGGGATTCCTGGTAGCCCATGCTTTAAAGAAATACAAAAAAATGGTCTCACAGGTATAGCCCACATTTTATGAAGAGTTTTATCTAGGGAAAAATATGTGTTATTTTGTTCCAAAACTGCTCAGTGGAAAATGTCATGATGCCATTTCTGACCTTAGGTATCTGCTCGGGACACGGGAAGAAGTATACATCAGAAATCAAAGAAAATAAAACAATATTAAAAAAGAACTTATTCTGAAAAAAATCCATCACCAACCGACTTCCCAACACTTAAAATGCATGCAGATAAGTACATATGTGAATAACTACCGTCCGAGGGATTGAACCAAATCACAGCAGACTTCCATGAAATTTATACGAAAATGTTTGAATTATTTGTCGAATTAGCTGACAGAAAATCTTGAGATTATTACTCACCCCATTATCTTACTCGCGTTTAAGTTGCAGTTCATTAACGCTAACCACGTTTTATTTGCTTTGTTGCTTTGTTAGCAAGTACAGTTGTTTGACTCAAGATAAATGGCATTTGTACAGATATATTTTTTTTATTTTTAAAACTTCTATGCATTATTTTAATCATAACTTGAAAAGACAGACATTCTTTCGAACTATTAGAAAACAATGTGTCATTTACATTATTCGGACTATTGTCCGCATCTTTGTTGCCATATTTATTACAACGTTTCGGCCGTTGTTCGCTCCGGCCTACTTCGGGTGGTTGGAATGTCGAACTGAAACCTTTATTTCGCTCCTGGATTACAACGGCCGAATGGTTGTGATAAATAGTGCAACAAAGATGAGGACAATAGTTTGAATAATGTAAATAGTGTACATAATACCTCATCTCAGAAATATAGACAGATAATGTGTCATTTATTTTACTTTAAAAGACGCAGACTTCTGTTAATGTTCCAATAATAATAATAATAATAATTTAATCCTCTGCCTAGAAAATCAGATCTTTGAAAGCGTTTGAAAAACTAGTCATATATAAGCATATAAAGAGAGTAAGTATTAGTATGCTGCATCTGAAGACAACAACATTGCCTGTCGTTATTGTGACTTTGTGAATTATATAAAAAATGCGCAAACAAATATGGGGAACAAATTTCTAGTATCCATATAATATGTGAACTGAAACAAAATATCCTCATCGTTGCCTCTCATATCTTGCGTAGAGTTAGCTCTTTGCAGTGACCATAAGCGCATTTTCTTCCTGATGGCATGGAATCTTATATTTGCATCTGCTCATAAAAAACGTGCTTTCTCTTGAAGTCCCTGGTAGTACGTGGGAGCAACTAGCACTAAACAAAGGCAAATAATAATAATAATAATAAGAAGAAGAAGAAGAAGAAGAAGAAGAGGAAGAAGAAGAAGAACCATTTTATTTTTTTATGTATTTATTAAGTCGTATTTTCCAGTTCATCATCATCATCATCATCATCATCATTATTATTATTATTATTATTAGGTTGAAAAATCCCAAGCACTCTAAGCATAATACTGGAGAAACATAACTAGTTCTCTAGGATCAAGAGCAGGTTGTTGATGCAGATGTTAGGAAATACTTCAAATCACAGGACTACTTGAACTAATTGGCTGAAAATATTGAAAATCGATAGGCGGCAGATTTCGTGATGGCATGACGAGAAATGCGAATGATAAAAATTCAGTAAAGTATGGAAACTGAACCCAAGTTAGAGTTGGATAGAGGCTGCTCTGAATACGCAGATCGATATCAAGAGATGAAACTCTTTAGAGAAAAAAATATGGAGGGTCGATGGGAAAGAAACTAAAATCGAAAGCTAAAATGATGAAACCAACATCAGCATCTCCTTCTTTTGCGAGGAAAATATAAATTTACAAACTCCTTGTCGATGCTAAAGGCCATTCTGTTATCTGAAATTAAAATTTAAAAAAAAAAAAAAACAGGAAAGAAAAAAAAACTTTGTATCTTGAGATGAATTATTGTTATCATTTAATTAATATTTACTGATCTTAGCTGTTTAGCTCGCAGTGTTTCGACTGATGTGATTTCGGTACTTCCTCAGATGTATGTTGAGCTCGGTTGAACCCGTTAATCCTGTTGGGTAGGCACAACGATTAGACACAGAATCGACGAAATGAATTAAACATCCTAATATGTGAGTAACATAACATTGTTTTCATGAGAAATATTATACTTAGCCATTTGCCACTGCTGAGAAATGGTGGAACATAACCAAGATGCTCAGAGATAGTGTGACGTCAATTCTTTTGGGCGAAATGAGTAAAGAAAATCATTTATTTTTTGCTAACATCTTTGCGCTTCACAGATTTAGATGACATAAAAATAATTCAAGAAGGGAGTTAGTACCGACCTGAACCCATAGAAAGTTGACAAATTACACGTTCAGATAACCCAATAATCTGAAACCCTTTCGAAAATGAGTTGACATGCTGACTAAATTCTTGAGATGTGTATATCACCACTGGTAAATTAGTTTGAAACTAGGATTTATCTACCTCCTGACTCCAATAAAGAAAATATTAACACAGTCTAAATAGACTATATATTCTGTACCATACAGAAATGTGACCATGGTTTTCTAGGCAGAGCTTAGATGTGAGACACGGCTGAGTGTGTGGAACACCCAATGAGGATCGAACTCACTATTCAGTTGCAACTGTTTTAGCGAGATAAGCTTGTTAGCCATTACACCACAGCAAGGTAGTCTATGATTTTCTAATTGTAGATTAGATGTGGCACAGGGTCTATAGTATGGGCGGCACCCAGTGTGGATCGAACTCACTATTCAGTCGTAAATGTTTTAGCGAGACAAGCTTGCTAACCATTACACCAGGTAAATGTAACCAATGATTTTCTAAGGGTAGCTTAGATTTGGCACAAGGCGTAAAGTATCGGGCGGGGGGGGAACTCATTATTTAGTCGCAACTGTTTTAGCGAGACAAGCTTGCTAACCATTGCACCACAGCAAGGAGGCCTATGATTTTCCAAACGTAGCTTGGAAGTATGGGGGCTCCTAGTGAGGATCTATCTCACTATTCAGTCGTAACTGGTATAGCGAGACATGCTTGTTAACCATTACACTATGTCGAAGTGCCCCAAACACAGTCTAAATAGAATAAAACTTTTCATATATGCAAAGTTGTTTTCGACATTTACTTCCCTTTTTCTTTTGACACAGTTCTGAAATAGTGAAATTATTCGAAATGTCTAGTGATTATATAGCGCCAATTGCTTAAACCAAAATCCACAAATTTTATGTTAGTGAAATTGCGCATCTCGGTTTTAGAGTTTACAAAGTAATTTGGAACTTAGTATTCAGTTAATTTGCAATCAGTGTCCTTATGAAGGGGATAAATCTCATGGTTGTACCATTTACATATTTACGTGAGTAATGTGAAACGATTTTGTGACTGTATAAATATTGATAAAGACGTCGATTAAATTCTGTCAGATGTAGACATTGCCACTGTTATCTTTGGGCAAAACGAGGTTTTATGTCCTATTTAGACTAGCCTACCAAAAAGAATCATACAACCTAACATGTGAGTAGAATAAGGCTGTTCATATGAATAACTTTATACTGGTTATTTGCTTCTTCACACTATTGGTTTATTTTGTGACAATGTCAGTTTTTTTTTTTGTTTTTTTTTGTAAATAATATAATTATTCAGAATATCCAGGCATAACGAATCGGCAAGTTGGTCAGATCTTGAGTTTTAATAGCATTCATATAATTCTCTATCTTTTATTCGTTGCTTTCCAATTTATGCTTTTCTATTTTTCCATGACTGCAAAAGAACAGATTCTGAGATGGTAAGCGGAAGTAATAGTTTAACCTAGTCCGAATAATTTGGCAAAGATCATTGAACTGAATTTAATGAATGGTTTTCTATTTATTTAACTTTTTAGGATTTATATTAGGTTGGTGCAAAAATAAATGACGTAATAATGTCGTTTTTTTTACGTTAAAAATACGTCAAAAAACGGCATTATTACGTCATTATTTTTGCACCAACCTAATACAAATATAACATTTCTCATTTAGTTGATTGATATTAGATTCATTCAGATATTCATTCCCAAGCTCTTACTTTTAAACAATTTTGTCGAGTAAATTAAAATGATTTGGATTTTGTTACCGAACGATTTTCCTCATCTTTTTCTATTAGTGACTGAGTAACAGAAGCAGGAAAGAATATGTAGATGATAAGAATAATAACA
Organism: Acanthosepion lycidas; assembly: GCA_963932145.1. Lineage (NCBI taxonomy): Eukaryota > Metazoa > Mollusca > Cephalopoda > Sepiida > Sepiidae > Acanthosepion > Acanthosepion lycidas. Next base: position 28,160,761 of record OZ010579.1, read on the forward strand.
GAATATCATCCCCCGGGCATCAATTCTTAAATCCCAGGAATTAAATTCTTATTAATACTGTGGTTGCAAGTTTTAAAGGTATCGGATTTTAAATCACTGGAAACATCAAACTGTGTGATTTAAAAAGCCACTGAAGATCCGTACGACAGTTATTTCATTAATATTATACTTAAATGTATGACTAGTATCAAGATGTCATTTAAATCTTTTGACTAGATATTTTTTCAGAAAATCTTTACTAAAGTAAGTACATGACATTTCATTTTGTTTTATTTTTTTATCGTCTGCCCTTGTATCCACCCTTACCTTGCTTCGTCTCTTTGTCTATTCGTCTTCACTAAAAGAGCTTTTATTCTCTCGGTTACTGAAGTGGCTAAATAGTAACTAGGTTCATTATCGTTATATTTAATGGACTATCCACTCCTCATTATTAACGTTGTAATTGGCAGATATATGATGTCTAGGCGAGAGATAATCCCAGAGGGTACCACGAATAATTTCAGCTATTTAGTTAAACATCGCAACAACACTATCCCGAGGACGAGAGTTAGTAAAGGGGGAGGGTCGTTCGAAATCACATGATTGGAAACTCATAGTCTTCGTTGGTGGCATCTCTACCACATGGAAACACATCTTTGATATAGACGCCCAAACCCATGGGTATGGCGCTTCCGAGTATCATGTTTAGTAATCAACTTATTAACTCACTGCCGGCAATATAGTACACAGCTTCCAGCTGACATGCATGACTTCTCCATTGCTCTCACAATAAAGACGAATGGCAATAGGTCTGGTTAATTCTTACTTTACTAAAATAAATGTAATTATGAGATGAGACCTTTCCATTCAGTAAATATTCTTCGATCATTGGACAAAAAAGAAACGTTACTCCTGTTTGAAGCATTAAAATAATTCACTTAAAACAGTTTTTCAGGAGAATAGGCTTTCAAGTCCACTAACTGATATAGCACTTTCCAATAAGGATGGGAACTTTATTACATCATTAGTTTTCCTTCTAGTTACATATGATATCCATGTTCGTAGTTCAAGGGATTCTGTTTCCGTTATTTCATATATTTAACTGTAATAATATAGCGTCATTTGTCGGATATGATCAAGGATTCTTTTCATTAAGTTCAAAAGTATTCATTAGCTTGAAGACATTTTGAGAAGTGATTTGAGAAAATGGCTGTATGTAGATGAGAATTTAATGATTTCTGAACTAACTGGGTGTCATGCATGGCAACCATGCAATTGTCTATATCTAACAGAGCGGACACTATAATCTTTACGAATGAGTAATATACTTTTGTACAAATATCGTAGTACTGTATTAGAATACAAATGGTTTATTCTAAAATGAGACATTATTTTTGGATAAACTGATAGGTAAAGGTAAAGTGTGAAAATATACAGGAACCATACAGTAAATATTTGGTATTTATTCTTATATTATTTGTTTATGATAAACACGTTTAGAGATAATTGGAATCCTTAAGTCCAATTAATGTTATAGCTCTTTCTAATATTGATAGAAGTCACCTTCCAGCTTCGTGATTTCGGTAGTGTGGTAATTTAACTGACAGAATATATGATTACATCTTGTTCGAGTTACATATACTACACACTTTCGTTGTTGCTACTGGAGGTTTTCAAGTGATGTGTTTTTTTATTTGGTAAATATTTTCCGTTATCATTGTGTAGCGTGAATTTATAGCGTGCCATGGGTGATCTTCTTTAAGATTCGAAAGAATAATTCATTTGGAAATAATTCTAGCTGTTAGGAAAAAAATGACAAAAATAAAATAAAATTTTAGAAGAGACGAAGTGACGAACGAAGCAAAGGAAAAATAGTAGATAATGGAAACGAAGATAAAGTAGAAAAGTTAATTTTCACATAATCGCACACGAAAAGAAGAAAAAGATTTTTTTTCATAAAGAATGAAAGGAACTAAGAAGTATAAAAAAGAAAATAAAAACATGAACTGGTTCCTTTAAATTATTATGGCCCAGAATGATAAAGGCTTAGATATAATAACCCAGAAACACTTTTTATCACTTCCGGTTATTTTCGGTTTAGTTCTGACACCTAATAAACACGTAAGGCTTAGTCTCTCTTTCTTTGGTAGGTTTGAATTAAAAAATAAAAATAATAACCATCGTGAAAATGGTCATTTCGTCCGGCATTAAGCATGTTTTCTCTTGGAAATATTTATTACTGACAACACTTTATATCTTGATGTTAGAAGCGAGAATACAGCCAGGGAAAAAGTGATACAATTAAAAAAAAAAATACGTCGGCACTGATCGATAGCATTTTTGCTACAATCTTAACTTTTTCCGAAAAAAATAAGTGAAAAATATATAAGATTGATGTAAAAACTGAATAGTGTGACACCCAGCCGTCAGCCCGTGGTCAACTCCCAGTGGCGGCGTGAAACTGTAATGTTCCTTCTAAAGGCGGTTTGGGGTTGACACTTGGTCGCCGCCACCAGCCCATGTCCCGGTCGATCGGTGGTCGTCGCTACTCAGCGAAAGCCCCTGGTCAGGATACCAATATATATGACACTGGCTCGATTTCTGGTCGTCGATGTTAACGGTCTTACCAGCTGTAACGTTTCAATACCAACTCTATCGTATCAAGCTCACCTGCAACGTCTGGTTACTGGAGTCGATCTCAAGTTTAAATTACCCACGTTGTGACTTTGATCTTAGGTAGACGAGATTAATCAGGCGTCGGGCCGTAGTGTAGGCTGAGTACAGACTGAAGGTGATATCGCACAAGCGCAAAGGAAAAAATAAATAAAAGAAAAACCCAAGAGGTTCAAGTAGGTTAAGAAATAACAAATTAAATTTATCCTTCTATTATATACAGGAGTGTGTTTTTCTCCCAGCACAATATTCTACGAAATGTGACACTTCCATGTTTCAAGAAAGTTGATATCTTAAATCAAGTGATTTAATTCTTAGGTGTTGGCTTGGCTTCGTTCGTCAGTATAATTGGTAGGATGGGCGAAGTCGGAGGTCGTGGAATCTCTCGGTCAGCTTCTGCGAGGCAACACTCTCGTTAAGCTCTGACACTAATTCAAAAACCAGCTCAACAGAGACTGAAACTCAGAACTCTAACTCAAATGACTGACTGTCTCCAACTCAGAACTCTAACTGACTAACTGTCCGAGGATGTTCGTTTATATTGGTACCGACCAAACTCCGGTGTGGGGCCAGACGCAGCCTGGGGTTCTCTGTAAATCTCGATTCCCAACAAGAAATCTCTTTGTTGTCAGGCCAGGAAAATTGGTTACTTCCCATTTTTGGAAAATTAATCACTTTCCATTTCGGGGGGGGTCTCCCTCGTCCGTGAGGGAAGGTCGGAGGAGAACTATCTTCCTAAAATCTTCCTCTCTCACATTGATATCTCATGCCAATCCCTTCGGTGGGCGTTAATAATTTCACCATCCTTCTCATCCATTCACCTCCGCCTATCACCAATGCTACCACTCGAGGAATGGCAACCCGACCGTGTGGGTGTGGCTAAGCTGGCCTCCTTAAAATTATAATCCAGAATTTTTCTATACAATTTTTTTTTTCCCATCGGCTAAACTTTTTACGAATTCCATATTGCCACTTAAATTTCTACCATATCTTTTGATCACCCAGAATTCACTTAGCCAGCACACTCTACCGACTCCATCAATCACTGTCAAAGTTTGCCATCTGGTCCCTTTGTGATGTTAGCTATATAATGGAACCCTTGGCTTGTTGGTGAGATGGTCTATGGTAATGGTTTAGCCGATATCTTAATATTGGCCTTTCTTCCTTTCTCCCTCGCAAGCCATTAATCAACCAGAAAAAAACCTCACATATGACTTTTTCCACGAGTTTACTTTCTTTTGTGAAAAGTATCTTTTTATTAAATAAAATAAAATCTTATTTTTTTTAACATCGGTCAGTCTATTTTACGGGATAGCTCTTTTTCGCCTTAATTATTTCCTGTTTTAATTTCTATGGTTAATTAGTTAGCCAATTACCATAGCTAAATAGCGTCACAACAGCAAATTAATTAAATTTTCCTTAAATATGAAAAAGAACACACACACACACACACACACACACACACACACACACACACACACACACACACACACACACTAAGACTAAGGTGAATATGCAACTGGTATCTTTGAGAATATTTATTTAGAGTAAATTTGCCGGTTTCACAGTTGTATTATTTTCATAGATCAGAGACATATAGCAAAGTCCTCTCCATCTGAATTAAATTTTGGAAATCGTAGTATTGTGAATTTACTCAAAATAAATATTATTAAAGGCTCCAGTTACTTTTTCTTATATTATTGCACGTGATACATACATACATACATACACGATATTAAACCAAATGTGAACGGCGAATTTAATATAAACATGTTTTGTTAAATTCAATCGACAAGGTCTGTCCGTTAAACTTTTATTGTCTTTTTCTAA
>OZ010579.1:28167742-28172742 GCA_963932145.1 Acanthosepion lycidas
ACTTGGTATTTCCAAGGAGGAATAAAACATTGATGCCGTCTTTCGCCCAGAAGGGAACCACAAACGCGCATTTATGAACGGGATGTTTGAAAACTTCATTTCAAGGGACGTCACAGGGGAAATCAGGAAACGATTCCCGGGCTTCTCGTTGATAAAAGAAAGATATTCTGTTGGTAGTAGGTTCAGGTTTGGTGATGGAGCGGAAGGAAACGTTTACACACACTACTGCATGATGAGATTTGTCAAGGGGACAGAGTTGTCTCGTTCGACAAAAATCAGGGATAAAGAAAAAAAGAGTTCAAGAAGAGAAGCGTTTCTGTCAGGGTTACTAGGGAAACGCGTAGGAATATTAACCACTTGCGTGAGGGAGTAAGTGATTGAAAAGTTCAGGGATTGGATACCTGTAAGGCCAGTGACAGAGTGCTTAAGCCACCCTGTACGGTGATCATTAAAGTCACCGAACAGGAATATGTTTGTAAACGGGTGTATGGTGATGGTAGGGTCTATATTAACGGAAATACTATCTAGTACGCAACAGTCTTGAGAGGAATTGGAACGGTGGAGAATAAAGAGATAGCTGACTGAGTTAAGTAGACAGAGACACATATAAGAATGATCTGGGCATTGAAGAGAGAGTTCTCTGGCCAGCGGTATATGTTCGGGGACATAAACTCCCAGGTCCTGCACGCGACCTTTGTGCCATTTCTAAGTATGGAAATGTAGCCAGGGATCGTGAAATCAGAGGAAGGAATTGATGCGTTAAGGCTAGTTTCATAAAGAGCTTGGATGACCCAAGACTTTTCGAAGAGGAACGATTCCACTCTGTAGAATTTGGTACAAATACCACGAATGTTCGGAAGGACAGGTCAAGTGGTTTAGGTTATTTTTGTTAAGTATGTTTAGGTTTATAGCTTCGGTTTTTTATAATCATGATGTGTTATTTTCATAAGGAAAGGCCCAGGATAGTCGTCGTTATCATCAGATAACACGGACAGAAGGAAACAGGCGCCTGCTGCAACATATTGGGGTTTGGCTACTGGTGGGGTTTGCAGGGACCTCCATTTTATGCCCGAAATGACACTACAAGAACACCAATATTATGCAACTGTTGATCAGAGCAGCCTCTCAAGATGACACACAAGAGTTCGGGCTCCTAACTACCAGTCGGGAACAGCAACCAGAAAAATGCCAACCCGGCACCCACTGAATGACGTTGCCGCCAATCACGCACATCACGAGAAATTCATTACAGTATCAATATTAAGGCTAGAGAAAAAGAAATCGGGTATCCCTCCCTAAACAGGAACAAGGGATGAACATCTACCTATGATAAAGGGAATATTGAGGAGTATGAACCAGGCGATAGAAGAGCATATCTACTCCAATTTATATATATATATATATATATATATATATATATATATATATATATATATATATATATATATATAACTTATCAAATCTGAATGGCAGATCAACGCACTGTAGTGGATGGGGATTGAGCATTACAATATTACTAACTATTTCTTCTTTTTGGAAGCAGCGGCTTCAATTCCAACTGCCCGTACTTTACTAAGGGATAGATAGTGAGAGGAGAGAACTACTAAATCTACGAGGACTCGAGATACTTGTAGTTAGAAAACGGAAGAAATAATACGAAACCGATCAAAAATTATTAACTTGCCATAATTCTCTTTGGGATCTGTTAAAATTAAACTCACTACATTGTATTTACATTGAATTGTTTACATACATTGTATTTGCAGAGGTATATTTAAAAAGAAAATAGCCTTTAAAGTTTTTTATTATTAGACGTTACTAATCATAGAAGACACTTTCTGTCGTAATTTTATATTTCACGAATAAAAAATTATGACTATTTTGAAAAGTATTTTTATTATTTCTAATCAATATTATTTTTTGATGTTTTATACACATAGGTATTTGCTGGTGTTGTTCTTATGAAAACGACAATAGTAACTACTGTAATTAGACATAAGGAACGAATAAACTTCGAAGACACCTGATTGGGCCAAAGATGCACATTAAAAAAATGACAATTAATTGGTTAACTCTGTTATCAAGATTAGTAAAAAGATGTTAAAATGTTATAAAGAAAATGAATGTTGTAGATGCTCAAGAAAAAAAACAAATAAATAAATTAAATGCGAAAGCGTACAAGACATTCGAAAAAAAGACTGGCCTGTACAAGGAGGAGGTCGAGATTTCTTTCGTGTCAATAATTTTTTGTTGAAAATGGCCCAGTCCGATATGGCAAGTCTACACACTCTTGTTAGTCCACAAGAGTGGGATTGGGCAGTACAATATTACTACCCCTTTCTTTCTTTTTTGGTAGATCTCTGGGGTTTTTTTTACGATATTAATTACCACTTCCCCAAAATTCGAACACAAATATCATTGAACGAATATATACACTATCAACCAAAAATTCGGAGCTACACTCTAGATTTAATAATTTATAAATTTCCTGATGTCTTTGGTTTGATTAACACCCAGCAAATAGAATGGCAAAACAATGTAATCCATTTCAACATAAATGTATTTTTTAATTCTGACTTTAGACCTCCGCACTTTTTAAATTTCAAAAGAGGTAATGATTTGTTTTCAAATTTCCCAAATAAATCATTTTTATCATATATCATCTAACATCGACCGGGGGTACCTCGACGTGGTGTAATGGTTAGCAAGCTGAGCTTTCTAGAACAATGACGACTGAGTAGTGAGTCCGATCTTATCTGGGTGCCTCATACATTAGGCCTTGTGCCACATCTAGGCTACGCCTGAAAAACTATCATCTAAAATCGCCCGAAGAGTTTCGAAACCTGAAACGTTTTGTGTAGCGATTTTAAATGTTTAAAACTTAAAATCAAATTTAACCTAGTTTGTTTATTTTTTATATTATTTTCCCAATTTTCAAATAAGTAGCAGCACAGTGCCAAGAAAATTTTGAATAAAATTATCAAAGTTTATGTTTTTGGCTTTTCTTTATGTACGTCTTATTTTCGAATGTTTCAGTCATAATACATAATAGGGTTTTGTCGGTAATATCTTGACATATCTTAAAGACCGAATTCAAATTAAGACAAATATACACCAATGGTTTAGGTGATGTTATGTGTAAAACGGTTTAGCCAGAGCTATCGGGAAAGTATTTCTGACAGATATATACATATTATTTGTAATTTACGCTCATATTCAATTTTTATTTAAGATTGTTTGTTTCAAAGTATAAATATTGCTTCATGAGTCTTTCTTTGAGTGGATATTATATAATTTTTTGTTATTTTCTACTAATAATTTTTAATAGTTGTCATTGGATTATTGTTTCGAAATGATTGAAAGATGGAAAACATGAATTTGGAGAATTTATGTTGAGCTGTAAATATAACATTGGAAGAATAGATTAAAAAATAAACAAACTTCTTCGGTTGTTTTTATGCTTGCTGATTGTATATATCTTACATAAAAAGGATGAGAATTTATATTTATATATATATATATATATATATATATATATATATATATATATATATATATATATATATACATATATAGTTAAATTTACAGATCAATTCTGTGGACAAGACAGATTGGTATAAAATGACAATTGAAAAAAAATCTTAGACGCGTTGGAAAAATCCGTATGTATTATTTTTCTTTATGCAAAGGAATGACTTACTCCAATTTCCAATTGGCTCATTCGCCTGCTTGAACTCAACGTTGCTTCTGATTCCGCAGAACTGGGCTTGGTGTGAAAAAGCTGATTGTTTTGTGTGCATTAGGTTAATCAATCAGAAGACGGAGAATATTCAATCCGTCGTGTATAAAGGCGGTCATTTTGTTTACTCTATCCGAATGTCCAGTGCGAAGAGGAACAGAAGGAAGAACTACGCTCTGCTACTTTACCGGGATATCCACTGCTAACCTGAACTACGCTTCCCTACTGTCTTCGAAATATTCTCTGCTAACCTTTGGATTCTATACTCAAAGACGATCGTCATCATGAACAACACTACTTATAGTTTCAAACATATTCATAGGCTATTTTGTGTATTTTGTGCGTGTTTTCTTGTGGGCGTTTCAGCGTATTTGTAAATCTGGGGTCGACAAATTTAACAAAGAAACAAATCCAGGAAACAGTACATTCAAAATGGAACATAATCGGACAAGTGTTCAACATTTTGTTCTGTGATAAAACAACCCGAATTGGTTTACCGACTCAGTAATACTAACAGCGCCTCTTTGCTGACGCTAAACAAATCGATTCTGAAACGCCGACAAGCTGCCACGTTACTATGTCAAGTATAATATCTTGCCTTTGCACTTCGCAGCATGACGGTCTGTTGGGAACGTTCCCACTGGCGTCCGAATGTCGAAGGGATGTCTGTTTTTGGTCAAAGTTTCTGATATCAGATTCTTGTATTTCATGATACCAATATTAGCTAGTCTCTTCTCTCTCTCTCTTCCGCTTACATCGATGTCTTTTTCCGACTTTCTTCAACGATTAGTCAATTTTGCCTGTCTATAGAGCTCACTATACGTCAACGTTGTAACTAAAATCCTTTTCGTATTTTTATCAGCTGACCTTGCGCAACATTCTAATCTAGAACTGATATGAGACGTCACCACCCGCAAAGGTGTCACGGGTGCTTGGGCCACAGAAAAGAAAAACGCTGATCATCGGTATTATTAAATGATCAGCTGAACTTTTTCCATGTATCCGTGTCATATTTCGGGGTCCATGGCGGGATCATATGACCATTGCTATTCACAATCCGATACGAACAATTCTCCGAAATAAAACTGGGGTCATTTGTCAAGTAACGGACGCCCTCATTGATAACTGATGTCTTATAAAGTCTAAACGTGCCATCAATACGGCCGAAGAGAAGAGGGTGGCAGAGATACTGAAGAGAATTTGCTTTGGCACGGATTCAACGAGACAAAAATATAGTGTATGTATTTACAAACGAAGAATC
>OZ010579.1:28177742-28197742 GCA_963932145.1 Acanthosepion lycidas
AGTACTATACCTATAGCGGTAGCTGGTTTTATTGACGCCCTGTTAATTTATCCAGATATATTCGTTTTGATAATTCTAACAGAATATCCTTCTATGCTTTGTATTTTCTCAATTTTTATATACCGTTTTATACATTAGGATCTAAATTGCGAAAAAAATGTTATAAGTGCAAGTTGGCTATTTCCTGCCATTTTCCGGTAACACTAAAAGTCAAATCCACTTCAATCATATATCTATCATATAAGTGCTTAAGACCGCATAAAAAATAACAGCTACATCTATAATAATAATAATAATAATAATAATGATAATGATAATAATAATAACAACTTATACATATCTAAATATTATTATTGTTATTATTTCCTTTGATTTCTTTTATACTCATTTCCTTCCTGGTCTCAACAAAAGTCTTAAGGTTAGAAATGGCTTCATGGCATTTTTGACTGATCATTATTATAAAAAAAATAAACTAAGATCACGCAGATTTTACATAGATAATGCTCTTCGTAATGTGTAATCTGTAATTGTGTGTACAGTTTTTAGTATTTCTTTAAGACATGTGTTAACAGGAAACCTTTCATTGAGTCCATCGGGAAGCTTTTCCAATCAATCGGAGGAAGTGGAATTTATAATGTCCTCATGCGTCACATTTTTGTGATTTCAATTTCACGATCCTTTTATTTTGATAATTTGAAGATTTTCAAAGATGTATTAAAATATGCAGGATTTGCCATGTCATTAAGAAAGTATATTCTTTTTTGTGGCCTTTAATCACGATGTCTGTGTGATTCGGTTTGATCTTTCTCTGTGTATTGTTACAGATCCTATCTCTGTAAGCGCGTCTAGGTGATGTTCATACGAGTTTCTTGCAGTTTTCTTCCCGGAAAAGATACAAATTTTTCCAGTGGAGATAATGGCCTAATATATTATACCGTGTTTTATATTCAGTGTACGCCAACATTGTGCTCAAGTGATTCTAGATATTTATCCCAGAATCTGAATTTTGGGTCAACACAATTTTTCAGTGTGTGTTTTATAATTTCTAGTTAGCAAGCATTGGTCCTGTGCATCAAGAATAAACCTTCGGTTTCAGATTTAACCCTGTACTAAGTAACCACTGATGGCTACGAGGATTGTCTACATCAGGTTGTTTGGTACGGCCAGAGTATTGACAATGAAGTAGCTTACCTTATCGCTTTATTATTATTATTATTATTATTATTATTATTATTATTATTATTATTATTATTATTATTAATAATAATAATAATAATAATAATAATAATAATAATAATAATAATGATAATATTTTAATTATTTCACACGCCTATTAAATACCTTCTCTGTTGTGTGGGCTATTTTATTTTATAATATATTTTTTGTGCAACAATAGCTTCGATATTAAATATACCTATCCACAATTGTATGAGTCGGACTTTCACCCTAACGGTTGACCATTTAAGGTGAATGTTCCATAAAATGGCAGCTCTTAGGAAGAATCTGTCCGAATGGATCCTTTTTCATATCAATGAGTTACGTAGGAAATTCGGATGGTTCATTCCAGCACATATGACACGGCGAGTCTGTAAATATCTGAATTTGGCGGAACGAAGAAACATAGCCCGCTTGAAGTTTGTGTTCCCATTCTTTTGAAAAAGGCATAGAGGTTTATCTCTTGGTTCTTATTTAGGAATTAGTTTCCGATTCTTTCTAAAATATTTTCATTCTATTTCACTTTTGTTATGGTCCAAGTTCCTTGTACTACGGTGATGGTTAAAGGTAGAACCAATGAAAGAATAACACGAACACAGGTATGGAATACAAAGATATATTACAATAGAAATATAATACAAAGATATAGAAGTATTAGTAATGACTATCAGATTTGGTTAGAGTGAACTATGTTGTCTCGACAAATATCACTATTCCAATGTCCTTACAATATGCTCTCAGTTATCTCTCCTCGTCTTACAATCCCCTCATACCTCTTGAGAGACGCAGTATTTATAATGTCAATAATAGTCCATTATTATTATGGGTAAGTTTCCATAGAAACTTTCAGTAACCCCTTCGTCTTAGTAGCATTTTCGCCTTACTTGGGGCGAACTGATTAAAATATATATTTAAATAAATGCCGAGATAATATTGAGATGTTTACGACGTTTCGTTTGTGGGAAAGAGGTTGTAGGGTGAAAAATAATCGCATTGAAATCTGTATAGAGAAACTTGGGCAACTCCAGCACAGGTATGTCAACAATACTCCATTTTGTTCGTCTACCCAAATACATTACGCTTTTAGAAAGAGAAATTCGATAAAGATATTGTATTTCTGATAAAATGAATTTAGACAGGACATCCATCAAATTATACGACTTAGATGCAGATATCAGGTCCATTGCTTCCGAATTTCAATACTAAACTCTCTAAGAGATATAACGTCTGAGGGGATTACATTGTTGATTAGAACATAGGGACTTCGTTGGTTGTTGTGGGTTCAAATTTTACGTTCAGTGCTGAGATATGACTTAGTTTATTGCCGCGAAAGAAACATTCCACACGCATTAACATTTAAAAACTGATAAGAAACAAGAAAAATCTTTAGAAACAAAGAAAAGTGTAGTGAACAGTTACGTGATATTTATCCTCGTATATGGTAGTGAATGCTGGAAAATTGTCCTCAAAGATGACGAATAAACTTGAATCAACAGAAATGTGTGTCTACTATAGACAGAATAATTGTACAACGACGAAGTTTTAGAGAAAATGAAAACGAAAAGAAAAATTATGCTTAACATCAAGAAGAGATAGTTGAAGTTGGTATGGCACGTAATGAGGAAACAGGGTTTGGAAAATCTGATACTCACAGGACAGAATAAAGACAAGAGGAATAGAAGAAAACAACTCAAAATATTTAGAGAGCTTGGATAAATGGATGTCAGTTCAAGGTTAAGGAGTAAAAAAAAAAAAAGATTAAATTTATACAGTACTACTAAGGACGGGAGTTTGTAGAGAACCATGATCGTTGCATACTGAAGAACACGTAACATTCAGAAGCAAAATAAGAGCAATTACAGTTCCAAATTCAAAGCAGCTTTGTCCTAATTTATATGCGTTGTTCCTTCAGGAATTAGCCAATCACGGCCCTCTACAGCATCCTGTATCTTATATCTATAAGCAAAATTTCAATCTTTATCATCACTCATTATTTCTTTGCAGGCATCCATTCATAGAAACACCTAAAGTAAGTTGCTTCTTCTTCGCTCAACAGCCTTTTAAATAATACATTTTCCAAGCCATTTTCCTCGTAATGTGTCCTAGAAATTTCAAATATCTTTTTTTCTAATTTTAATTATGAATATCTTCATAGTTCTCGTTTTATATAAAACTTCCTGCTTCCTCATACGTTCTAACCATGTTATTCCCATGATCCTTCTGTAGATCCACATCTATTTCGTTACGAATTCTTTATCTGGAAAGAAAAAATCTAGTATTCACTGCCAAGCCGGCGCCAAATGTAATTTCTTGTATTTCTGTGTATCGTCGTTACGTTCAAGAAGAGATGGCCATGTGGTTCTGGCAACTCACGGCCTCCATTTACTATGTACAACGCTTAGTATTTAGAGAGGTCACGGTAATCTCAGCATCAAAGGGCTGAAGTTTGACTACAGGAGGTGTTACCATTAATTCAGGATCTAAACACATTGCTACTACTAACACAACCTAGTATTATAGAGGCGTGTGTATTGCATAATAGTTTAGCACTCGTTTCTCCGTATCTGACTAAATATTCCCATACATTTTTTACATACTGGAAGGCATTTTCTTTCGCTAAACTCATGCTCCTTCGGATCACTGTGTCAGAGACTGCATCTGATATTAAACTAGCCAGATAGTTAAATTGCTTCACCTTAGATTGCTGATTCTTAGATATTCATTTGGAAACTTTGATTGGTCTTTTCCTGACGACTTTTCATTTTGCCTTTATAGATTTAATAGTTAGTCCCTTCTTGTTGCTTTCCTTTATGTTACTCACTAAGACTTTTTTTTGCAAATTTCCGATTGGATCCGCCATACTTATTAGGTTGGTGCAAAAATAATGTCGTTTTCTCACATATGTTACTATGTGAGAAAACGACACTATTTTTGCACCAACCTAATACATTGCTTTTACAATTATGGCCTCCGATAGTAAATTCTTTATGTCTTCCAAAATATTAGAATTGTCTTACTGTTACTGTATACTAAAATAGACAGCTGAAGAAAGGCTAAGAGCGCTACGGTTGAAATGTGGCACGCATAAAAACCATGGGGGCATGCCGATCCTACGACAACACTTATAAAATAAGGATAGATAATAACCCAAAGTCTCGAAATTGTAATGATAATATTAGCCGTTCACTTGTGCGAAAATATTATGCAATCATTGCAGCTACTGATAATCTAGGTTCAGATTTATAATATACTTTATCATATAGGAAGAAAATGAGTAAGTAACCACTTGGATGTTCGAGCGTGACACTCTGGACTTATAAATATAATTTTTCCGCAAGCTGTATAAAAACCGATGTCAGGCTACTGACTGCTGTGATTATTGAGTGACTATTGAGTGGAACTATCCAGTCGAATTAGTGTGAATTATTGTGTATCGAAGGTTTTGGTTTTGATTTAGGATTTACCGAAAGTTAAGCCGAGCCGCACTACTAACAAGGGATTTACTGAAATGGTTAATTATCTGTGTTTGGCTTTTACTTCTTTGTTCATGTTAAGTATTTATTTGCGGTCGTAATTAAATTTCTGTTTTATCTTAACATTGAAGACTTGAGTTATATTTAGTTATTACCGGCCACCGTATGTCAATAAATCTTTATATTAAATATCAAGTTTCTCAAGTTTAGTATTATCCAGTATTCATGAGGACCGTTGAAGTTGTCTTCAATATCAACGTCCTGATTATGTCATTATTTTATCTTCGAGTTATATGTGCTGTCATATTTAGTTCTTTCTGTTGAAAGTCCTCAAGTGATGTGGATTCTGTTCGTTGTTACAGTTCAGTGTTTGTGTATTGCCAGTGCGACGTCACCCACAGGCCTCTCCCCGCGCCCGCCCTCCTGATACCGAAGTAACTACTTTGATTTCTAGTCTAACCTACCCACATTGTGATTTGATCTTAGGTAGACGAAATCAATCTGTCGCTGGCCGCAATGCGAGCCGAGTCAGAACAAAGGTAACACCACACAAGTATATGTAAAAGACAATAATGTAACAACTCGAAAAGTTCAAATGTGTTAAAAAAAGAATAAGAAATATTTTTATATCTGGTTGTTAAATACAGAACTGCATCTTTCTCCCAAACCGCTAATATGGATTCGTGACATTTTTTGTTTGTTAGACGAGTGTGAACATCTTAAGTTGTTTTTTTAAGAAATTGTTTTTTTTCTTCTGTATCTTCAGGCGATATTCGTAAAACTTGTTTTGGTGGTGTGAGTCTAAGTCATTCTTCAAAAATAAATTGTTTTCGGTAAGAAGTTGAAGTCGGGATTCGTGGATCTTCTGTCAGCTTCCTGTGAGGCTGGTCTCAGAGCTCAACAGCCTCAACTACAACTAACTTCTCTCTCTGACTAACCCCAACTGCAACTGCTTTCTCCAACTGCCTTTTAACTCGCTGCGACTCTGCTTATATGGACGCCGACCAAAACCGGGTGTGGACTTGTCGTGGTTTGGGGTCCTCGATAATTCTAAATCCACAACAAGGATTTTCTTTGTTTTCGGACAGGAAAAGTCCATTATTTTTTTGCTTTAGAGGGGTTCTTAAGGGTATCGTCCTCCCAAATTCTTCCTTTCTCATATTGGTATCTCACACCAATCCCCTCAGAGGGCATCAACAGGTTCCTCTTCTCTCTCACAGTGGATTATCACACCAATCCCCTTAGAGGCGTCAACAGGCCTCCCTTCCTTTCTCATAGTTTACCTTCACCTACCGCTCACGCCACCACTCAGCCAATGATGTTCGGCAGCGCGGGTGTTTACAATTATCGCTCAAAGAAAAAAAAATCTTCTTTTTTTTTTCTTTTATTACTCTTCCCGACAGCAAACCCCTACGACTCGTAATGTGGTCCTTAATCTCTATCTTAACCGAATGTCACCTGGACTTTATCAATCGAGATTTCCACCAGCGTCAAGTGGGTGGTTAACTGGACGTATTCGCATTATGTCGCCAATTATCTATCCTGGTATCAAACATTTATCATGTTCAGGTCTGGACAATAAAACAGGTGTTTTTTCCAAAATGATATCTCCGAAGGATAGTTAATGGTTTATTCATTTCCTTTCTCTTTTTTCTTCAGCTGATGTCTTTCTCGGTCAGTACGTGACCTGATTACCATTATCTCTTAGCATCCTGCTTTGTAGCCCACTTGACCAATTTGAAATTTTCATTATTGCCATGGGCAGATAGCTATCTTTTATTCGCTGCCTCGTAACATAAATTAATTCGACAGATCCGAGATCTTACGAATCTCCTATTTTCTGCGAGAGAAAAAAATATACTTTTTCTTTTCGCAAACGAAAACAAAATCTTCACCACTTTTGTTTGTCAAAAAAAATAACATGGCTTAGTATGTCTTTTCGTGATAGCTTCTTATCGCCTTAATTATTTCTCGCTTTTCATTTTCACGCGACCGCTAAATAGTGTCACACCAGTATACGAGGTTCTATGAACGATGGTTCTCGCTAAGACATACAAGCTTCATTCACTGGAAGACATTTATATTTATTTCATCTAAATTAATTCAAATAAAAATAAAGATAAACTAGATTGACGTCATGTCTGGTATGAGATAAGGCCGTAAAAAAAGAACTGTGTGCTCTTATTTTCCCATGTCGAGAATAGATTGAAAACAAGTATTCCGTTTTTTTTTTTTTTTTTGTTTTTTTATTCAACTGGTCCTTGACGCCGGAGGAACTGCAAACAGGACGAACATAGATTGGGAAAATATTAAAATGTTGCAATTGTATTACCCCTGACTCTTTTACAAGCAAATAACAAAAATAAAAGAGTGCATTACATTTATATGAAACGATAGATGATATCAGCGCTGCTTTTCAGCCGAAAGTATGTTGTCTCCACACCAGCTGACCATATGGTTGTCGTCTGAGCCACTGATAATCTTTTGAATGGATACTTTTGTAAAGGTGCATCCCATGAAAATCAGTTTATATTCGTGGCAATTTCGTGATCCGGAACCGATAGGGTCATTAACGCTATTGTATGCATAAAAATTACCCGGGGATAGTTTTAAAACTCGTAACAATGAAGGCTTGACGTGCGGGAGAATAGATTATATAAACATAAGGAAATAAAACGACAGGCTTTCATAGCAAACTCATGTAACTTTATGTGCTTCCAGTTTGACATTTGGCTTTGTACAATAATGAGGTCCATGGAAATTATAGCTATTCAGATTCTTCTGAATCAGGAGTTAAAGGATATCCTTGCCTTCAAATCATTCACCTTTTAAAAAATAGGGTATTGTTATCTACGAATAGACGATTATCCGCCGCCATTTTTTACTTCCTGTTCTGGATTGTATAGGAACAAGAGAGGCAACCTTTGACCACGTATTTTGCAACCAGATAAGTGAAGTAGTAAAACAGAAATCAAGTATACCCACGAATTATATATATATATATATATATATATATATATATATATATATATATATATATATATATATTGAGTTTCGGGGTTGATTTTGGGTGTTTGTATGGGTGTGTGGGTGTCGTCTCTGAGTGGGGATAAAACGATACAGAAATAGCTGAAAAATTATGGATAAGAGGAAGTAAAATGAAAATAAAAATCACCTAATTCACGCATTTGCGTACTTGAAGAAACGTTTTCAGATTAATAATTATTACTTCTACGGAATCAGTCATATATACATCTAGATACATTGACAAACATTTAAAAATATAAGTTAAAAGCTAATTGCCTTGGTATTTTTAGCAGCGAATTCGATGTAAAATTGTAACTACTATATATTGTATACCCTCTCCACAACATATATATATATATATATATATATATATATATATGTATATACTTTAAAAATCAGGAGGCCAGTTGAATCCTCTACCTTTGTTTCAAACTTACGGACTCCTCAGGCGATTTTTATAAATTGACTTATTAACGGTTTATTTTAAAAAAACAATAATAATGTACCTATAATATTTTTTTTTAAAAAAAAGCAAACGCACGATGTTTGGTGTAACAGAAAGAGAATAGGAGGATTGTAACGAAGAAGAAGAAGAAGAAGAACAAGAACAAGAAAGGTGATGATGAGAAGAAGAAGAAAGATGATGAGGAGGAGAAGAAGAAGACAGATGATGACGAGAAGAAGAAGAAGAAGAAGAAGAAGAAGAAGAAGAAGAAGAAGAAGAAGAAGAAGAAGAAGAAGAAGGGGGTTATAAATGAATCGGTGAGGGTTAATTGAAATGTACATTTTTACACGCAAATATATATATTGCAAGCACACACACACACACACACACACACACACACACACACACACACATATATATATATATATATATATATATATAGTGGAGAGCAATGCACGGTGTGATACATGAAGCTAGATACATCAGAGATTCAGCTGAACAACAGTAGTGTTATGAAACCCTCGGATCTTTCCAGTAATGGTCTTTAATATTTTCGAAGATGCTAAATCTAACCAACAAATTTGCTGTTACATTATTTGGACAATTTTGCTGTTTCAAGAAATATCGTTTGCATAATATTTGGTCTTCTGTGTTAATTTCTCATCACTGTGTACATTTCTTTTCATCGACTGATCTTTGATATAGTGTATATTGAAAACGGAGCCGGCAAAAATACAGAAAGAAAAAAACCGATTTCGTAGGACAAATCAAATGAAACAAGCAGTGAATAAATCCCTTTCGTAAGTCGCTTTTGGAATGCTTTTAATTTAAATGTTCTTTGTCATGTCCTTGTGCTTAAGGGGTGAACTTCCGAAATGGATGGAAAATGGAAGCATTAACGAAACATTTCACTTCGTATAGCTATTTTTTTTTTTCAAATTCATTTCAGCATGCCTGGGAGTGATAATGACTGCATATCGTGTTAAAGGCCTCAGTTAATGTTTTTATATCTTTTGCACTTCCGTTCTATGATTTTTTTTCTGACTTTTCAGCCATTATTAAATCGGACAATAATTAGAGTTGTGGGCTCAAGACGACTTGCTGTTGCACAAATCTGCCACCGTATTTGATAGATTTATTCACAAATCATCAACAATTAGGAAGGAAATGAAATTAAGCTCAACGAAAGAGGCTTAAGTTTAGGGCAATAAGAAAATCCTATCGATAATGATTATAATGGCAGACAACAAAGGACAAATAATAATAAAATGTAAATTGTGAAAAGGAAAAGGCATGGATAAAAAGACGCTGGAAATAGCAAGTAAATGCAATAATAATAATAATAATAATAATAATAATAATAATAATAATAATAGTAATAGTAATAATCAGAAGATTTTTTATTGATTCGTTTGCTATGGCTTATCAACCTTTTGAAGGTTATTTAAAACCAGAACATAATTTTAGATTTTAAGAATTTTTTTTGATACAATGATTTAGTGAAACATGTCATACTAATTAACCCATAGATGGTGGAGGAGAGGTGGGATAACAAATTTTCCAGATGGTATTTACGGGTAATTGATTATAACGCTCCAGGCTGGAATTGCCACTCGGCCATAATCGTGTTTGGATATGACCGGAAATGATTACATCTTGGTTCCAGTTTTACCGCTGTAAAATTGCCTCCCTTGACTTTTGACGTGGTCTCACCAATTTGCTGTTGAATTGGCTAAAATGAAGGGTAAGTTTTATGCTAACAAGTTTTTTTCTTGTACTTCTCACTTGTGGAACTCCCTTACCTCTTCATGCTTTCAAGCCGACTTTAAACTTAAAAAATTTAAATATAATTCCGATCACTTTCAGCTGTCCTCCTGACTACCTTTTTGTGTTTTTAGTCCTTAGTACAGTTTCTGTTCTCTAATTCTTCCCCACCCAGCAACCCCTTCTATCTTAGTGACTTAAACTGTCTGGCATGGGTTAAAAAAAATAGCGTGTTAAATCTGGTGACTATGTAGGTTGTGGAAGAAGATTTTATTTCATCCTGACTTTGTTTACTGAGTGTGAATATGCATTGTAAGGCTGGAGAATGATTCATTGATTTGATTTTTACGGCTTGGCATGTTCTTTAAAGCCTGAACATATTTTTAAAATATAAGCATTTTTTTAGATAATAATTGATTTAATGATGCAAAACACCGAAGTTAAGCAACGTCGAACCTGGTCAGGACTTAAATGGGCGACCATTTGGGTATACCAGGTTCTGTAAGCATGAATGTGCGGTGTGGCGTTATGGATAACAGTTCATAATTGGAAGTCGGAGAGCCGAGTTCAAATACAATTCGGATTCGTTATGTTCATTTCCGCATAAATATCCTTAGGAAGGTTATGAAACCACATTTTCTCACACCGGTTATAGGTTAATTGTATGTATGTATGTATAGCTAGCCAATCGTATTCGCGGATACCCGTCTCGCTAGGGCGGCTAGTGAATCCCTTTTGCAGACGCTTACTCAGGGAAATTTGCATTTATTCAAAAACCACAGGGCCCACCTGTGGTTTATACTGCAACTATGCTGAGCAGACCTTAGTTACAATTTCTAGGAAAGAGCGTGTAATCTAGCGTGATCAGCATTCGTTCTAGCACAGCTATTGACGGCATCGAATGGATTCGTCTACCCAATTTCACTCACAAGGCTTGGGTATATCCTTGTCATGATTTTCAGGGACTTTCCAAAGGTGCCGCACACTGGGATCGACCCCTCCAGTTCGATAATATCAGGTATTCTCCTTCCTGACAAATCGGCCATGTTGAGAAAGCGAAACATTCTAATCACTCTGCCACATAACTATATATAGGTTAATTAGCATGACGTTCATCAGTAAATATTATAATCTTCAAATATTCTTACAATCTGACAATATTTTCTGGTTTAAAATAATCATTAAAAAATTGATAAGCTGTGAAAAACAAATCAGTTAACCTTTATGGTGAATACGTAATTAACTCCTGAACACCCTCATTATTGTGGCCTGTTTAGGGACCAGAAAGAAAGTGACGGAGGACGAACGTAGTTTGAAAAAGTGTATTGAAATAATAGATATCTACAAAGCAAGAGTGTTAGTAATAAGCGGATAGAAGTGTACGTCCGAACGGTAGGTTAACATTGCGTCTCAACTTCCCAACCGACTGTCCCACGACTCTATATTTGTCCCCCCCAGGAGGAATGTATGTGGCACAAGGCCGAGTTTAACGTGGGTTTCTCCGAGCCCGTAGGCTTGGCCAAAAATATTCCCTTAGAACTCGCATAAGCGGGTTTGGGATCTCTCTACCTTCCCGGATGAAACTTTGCCCTTCGGCAAAGCCTCTTCTGTGCTCTTTTCTGCCAAAGCAGAGAGTTCGTTAGAAGTCGCACACAGTCAGAGATTGCACTACGAGTCTTGCTAGGAAGTCTCCCAGTCAGTGTTTATGCGAGGAGGAAGAGTTCATTCTACTGAAGGCGGGATTACCACAAAACTTATATTATTTGGCGTAAAGGAATAACATTACTCCAAATATATTACTCGGGTTTAAATTGAAACAATTTGTTTCATAGTTCTTATAATTCAAAAATAATACATTCGTGACATGCAAGTAATAAGAACTTTAAAATATCGCTAACGTTACAGTTCGTACGATGGGCGGAGTTCAGAGTCAGTCTCCTACATCGATAAATGTTCAACCACTTCACACTAAATCAAATACTTAAATCTTCTCGAATTATGTTTTCTACGAAGGAAGAAAAATTATGACAAGTATACATGTTGTATGATTATTCTTTTCTCTGCGCAAATCCCTACAGACTGTACAGGATTTATAATGGTATTCTTCAATTACAAAAATAACATACTACCTTCACTGAATCTTGGTTTTGTTAGTCAGGATTTTTTCAGACCATTCATAACATTGTCAAAATACCAGTATGATCTCAATAAATCAGAGAACAGCGTTACCGAATTATGTTGGGGGTCTGGTAATAATAACTCATTTCAGAATCGCTCATTTAAATCTATCATAAAGTTGAGCATCTGTGGTACGAATTACGACATTTTGCATCAGACTGAATAGCACAGAGTTGAATTTAAAGAGTTACAAATAGAATTTGGAAAAAAGGGCCAGGCAGACAGAGAAACATATATATATATATATATATATATATATATATATATATATATATATATATAGATAGATAGATAGATAGATGAATATTCCTGTCACATCTTGTCTCGATACTCCCACTGTATATTTAGAGATTCATGGTAAGTTCCAAAGAAGCATCAGCAATATTATTAGATCTGACCTGGCAACTCGGCTACAGTTACTTTCCCACCGACATGAAGTAGGTTTCATTTTTTTAAATAAATACTTCAATGATAATTGTCCGGATGAACTCTATTCAATCGTACGTAAACTTTATTAACCTAAGTGTTGTACTAGATTGGCAGGCATTTACAATTGAATTGGCTAGATGTAACCACATATTCTATGCTAACACCTTTTTCTTCCACTTTTCGTCTGCGAAACTGGATTCCTGTTTTCCAACAAAATTGATCTTCAAAAATTTAAATGTAATGTCAATAGTTATCTAACTTCTTGAATTGATTTCAATTCTTTCTGCTCCCTAATGTTTCTGCAGATTTCTCTCGTTCTGTAGTAGCGGATCGTAGGTTTACGTGTAGTTAAATTAGGAATGCGTGTGTAAGTCCTTATAGAATATTTAAAAGCTCACTACAAATATATGGCGGACTCAAGTTGAGTGCAACCAAAGATATGTAAAGGAAACAATGAAGACCGTTATATATGTACAAGTATATGTATTAAACAATAAAATTTACAATGGACAAATACATCAACATATATATATATATATATATATATATATATATATATATATATATATATATAATAATAATAATAATAAAGCACAATAGGAAAATTATCAACAAACCACACGAACAAATTAAACCCACGTGAAACAGCAGAATAAAGAACGAATGTCCCTTAAACGGAAATTGTTTACAAAACAACGTAATATACCAAGCCACGATAAAATCACCAGATAATGAAGAAAGAGTATACATAAGAGTAACTGAAAGACCCTGGAAACAAAGAAATTATACACACAAAACATCTTTCACAAATAGTAAATATGCAAACAGTACAATGCTTTCTAAGTATATCTGGGAAATTAAAAACAAAACGAACATCACACGAAAAATATCTTGGAAGATAAGGGAAAAATCATCAGCTTACAATAACCAATCAAAAACTTGCAAACTTTGCTTGGAGGAAAAAATAGCTATCATTACTTTCCCCGACCAAAATAAATTATTAAACGAAATATCCGAGATCATCTCAAAATGCAGACATGAAAATAAATTTTTACTACGTAACCTAAAAAATTAAAAACGGAAAAAATAAAATAAAAACAAATAAATATACTAATAAACAAAATAACAATAAAAAAAATAGAAATAAAACATAAATAAATACTAAGTTACTTAAAAATCGAAAATCAAAAATATACACGTAAATTAACCTAAATTCATCCAAGTAAATAAATAAACAAACCAATCCCAAATAAAGATAATCAATTTAAAACTGTTCCCGCCAAAATAATACTTAGAATGAACTACAACAATCAACCCCCAAACTGAACAAATAGCTTTAATTAAATTCCCAAACCATAACAAAACTGTTAAATAAGTGATATAAAGAAATTTTTACTACGTTAATAAATAAATAAATAAATAAAATAAGAAACAAAAAAATAAAAACAAGCAATATAATTTGACCCAAATAGATAAACAAACGACTTCCGGTGAAATAACCGCCATAACAGAATACCCACAATGCACCACTAACCCGTATATATATAAATAGCCGAGAAAAATAACAGCATATGTGGCCTGACGATTGCATATAGCATGAAACAGACTGTCGCCTCTAAGTGTTGACTTCTATGTTCACTTTTATATATATATATATATATATATATATATATATATATATATATATATATATATATGTATATATGTGTGTGTGTGTGTGTGTACAACAAGTATATATATATATATCAAACCAATCCCAAAATAAAGAATAATCAATTTAAAACTGTTCCCGCCCAAAAATAATACTTTAGAATGAACTACAACAATCAACCCCCAAACTGAACAAATAGCTTTAATTAAATTCCCAAACCATAACAAAACTGTTAAATAAGTGATATAAAGAAATTTTTACTACGTTAAATAAATAAATAAATAAATAAAATAAGAAACAAAAAAATAAAAACAAGCAATATAATTTGACCCAAATAGATAAACAAACGACTTCCGGTGAAATAACCGCCATAACAGAATACCCACAATGCACCACTAACCCGTATATATATAAATAGCCGAGAAAAATAACAGCATATGTGGCCTGACGATTGCATATAGCATGAAACAGACTGTCGCCTCTAAGTGTTGACTTCTATGTTCACTTTTATATATATATATATATATATATAGATAGATAGATAGATAGATAGATAGATTGATAGATTACACACAGATCAGACCTGCTTTCATACCTCGTCAGAACATGCAAATTCATACTTTACAGTCTCGATAGAATCCGAAAACGACTCTATGACCTTATGAGTGACAAATTTTCTACCCTAATTTTTTTTTCTTACAGACGAAATGTCGCAAGCCTCTCACTGTCCTGTCGCTAATTCCATGGAAAGTGCTCAGATGAACTACATTACTTTGTTCGACCATTTCTAACCTTCTCAGCTAGGACACACTATGCTACGCATAGTAGCTTCATACTGCGAATCACTACTATGTGGAACCGACTTGACTATCACTACAATCTGACCCTGTTCAAGACTAGGGTTGACCGTTTCCTCTCTTACATATCCACATAAACTGTGCCCCTTACTTTTTAACCCTCTACCTCTAGTGGCATCTGCCCATTGAACAAAGTGAACCACACTGTACAAAGATTACAAAGAAAGAAAGAATGGCGGAATGAAAAATCAGCGAACAACAATTTAAATCTATCATAAATGTGGAGTATTTGTAGTAAGAATTGGGACATTTTGCATACGAATAAGTGACACCGAGTTTAATTTAAAGTGTATGCGAAAATAGAAATAAAGTTGGTGAATGTACAGAAAGAGATCGATAGATTGATAGATAGATAGATAGATAGACAGAAAGAAACGAACTGAGATAGAAAGGACGAAAGAGAGAAACACACTGAGATAGATAGGACGAAAGAGAAAGAAAGAAAGAAAGAAGTGAAAAGGATGTTTGCAATAATAACTCGTTTCCGAATCGGTAAATTTAATCTATCATAAAAGTTAAGAATTTGCGGTACGGATTACATTTCGCATCAGACTGAATAGCATCGAGATGAATTTAAAGAGAGCTATAAATAGAATTTAGAAAAACGACAGATAGATAGATAAATAAATAGATAGGTACTTTCTGTGAATATCGGTATTTGAGTAGACGCTCCATTTAATTATTAAATCGTATCTATATTTAATTTTAAACCTGGGAAACATGCTGGGGACCGCATATGTTTATTTAATACGATTTCTCGAATATTCAGGCTTGTACATTTTAGTGGATACCCATATATATATATATATATATATATATATATATATATATATATATATATATTTATATATATGTATGTATCAACTAATACTAATATATATATATATATATATATATATATATATATATATATATATATATATATATATATATATATATATATATGTACACTAGCAGCATGGCCCGACGTTGCCCGTGCTTGATTCAAAAGTCGTACGACTCACAGCAATCGCTATCGCTTGACGTAAAATATTTTTGCCCTTCCTTGCCTTTAAAGGAGTGCCCTTTGCCGTGCTGATGTCGCTACATGACTTACTTCTTGCCTATCTCACACTGCTAATTTTTCTAGGCTCTATACTAAACATTAAATCTGTTACGAAAAAAGAACTAAGCAAAATGAACACAAAATGATCACTTTTAAAAAAGAACTCGTAACTGGAAAAATCGAATGAAAAAGAATGTTAAAAACAAATACTTTTTCACACCCAACCGAATTCTGCGGAATCAGAATCAACGTTGAGTTTAAGCAAGCGAATGTGCCAATTGGAGTAAAGTGCCATACAGATTTAAATTTTTCCCACTTGTTTCGAATGCAGCTATCATTTTTTTTTTTTTTGCATGCTAGCATGTTAATTAACATTCGTGTCAGTCAGCTGTTGGCTCTCATACTGGACAATAGAATCTTCCTGCCTATTCGTGGCAGCCAACTATAGGCTCTCACTCTGACCAGTACAAAATTGCCCGCGAACTACATGAAAACTGCCGTAGAAGTATGAAACACATCGATTATTTTCACTATCGATGGGAGTTGAGAAATGCAAAGTAGGTCTTGACCTTTTTCCTAACGTGGAGCATATGTATGTAAATTTTGGTGCAAATCCATCGAAAATTGCGTCCGTGCATTCGTTACACACACACACACACACACACACACACACACACACACACACACACACACAGACATCCTGCCTTTTATATATATATATATATATATATATATATATATATATATATATATATATATATATCCAAGAGAATAGAATATATGTAAAACTTAATGTCCAGGACAGAGTAAGAATATAATATAAAAGGCACAAACACTAATATTCCATGGTTATAATTTATTTCATTGGATTCGTAATTACGAACAAATTCATCAGACCCACAAATTCAAAAAGAAATTGGAAAATATAACTCCAGGTATAAATAACAAAATTTTCGTGATAGTGTATGTGTGGGAGTGGAAAACAAGTGTGACAGTTAAATGTATGAAAGCTCTAGAGAGAGGTGTACTAGAAGAAAGAACAGGAAAGGCCTAAAGATGAAGGTGGGATTAAAATTTAACAGAGAGAAGTTTTAAAGATAGGAGTTAAATATCAGTTTAAATGGATGAGATACAGATAAATATGAATTATTTTCAGATGGATAATTCGTTACACATTTGCTGACCTAAAATTAAAATCAAAAAACAGAGACCAGAAACGTGTGGATAGATTTTTGTTGACACTATGCGCAATAAAAACGATATGATCTAAACTCAATTCATACTGTCGGGGTATGTGCGAAAATTTTCCGTCTGCTTTGCTTTACTAACCTTATTTATACAAGAAAATAGGAGAATAGAGAGGAAAAAAATAAAGGAAAAAAGGAGACGCAAACTAAAAACTAGGGCATTTTTAATAGAACTTAAGTGTAATCAAAAATAATTAAACAAAACAAGTAAAATCACCTACAGGTTACAAATTTAACTTAAACATATAAAAAATTTTAAAGAATATTTAATCTAGTAAAGACCTACTATTTCTTAAAATTCACATGTATATACACAGAAATATATGAATACATAATCGTTCATATATACATATACATATACGTGTGACCACACACACTCACACACACATATATATATATATATATATATATATATATATATATATATATATATACTCATACACTCATGCATATGTATACACATACACACATAGACGTACATATATGTGCACACAAACACATATACTTAAAACCTTACACATGTTCATACATATACCTACACACACTCATCTAAACAAATTTACATCTCTCTCTCTATATATATATATATATACATACATACATACATACACACACACACACATACATATATATATATATATATATATATATATATATATATATATATATATATATATATATATATAATTAAAAGGTAAATATAAGAAGTAAAACCTACACATCTATCCATACATACATTTAACATATAAAAATAGATGGGTGGAATTAAACTAATTTGTACTGAAAAACTAATGAGGAAGCGAACATTAACAATATTAAAAAAAAAACCACACTGAGTGATTAACGCGTATATATCTATTAAATCTACATATATGCCTAGGTATATAAAAATATCAGAAAAATATCAGATTTTTTATATCAGTTATTTAGGAACATTTTTTATATTCATACCCACATACACATATATCAACACATGTAGAAAGTTAGCTAACACAAATGATCAAAAATATATAGAGAACCACATAAACATAGACAATGAAATATATAGGTAATAATAAGTCATTCCATTTAAATGTTATGCCCAGTGTTAGTGATCCACGATCAAACTGTTATAGGTAACAAGTTATGTAACCGTGTTTATGTTTTAAAGCATTTTTTTGTCTACATTTGGAAATGATCTCGCTACGATGATTCAGCAACTCATTTGGATTTTTATCTTTAATAATAAATGTTTTCCCCCAATGCATAGATCACCCCGAACACGGAAGTTATTAGGGATTCTCGCTCTTGATAAGAATCTCCATTCAAAATTCGGGGTTAATCCTTTATCCACCAGATCCCAGAAATGTTTGGATGGGGAAGTTTGATATTTTAGGTATCGATATTTAAAAGAGCGTCAGTGGTTGTACTGACGCTGCTTCCAGTTACCAGCGGATATATCTATGTATCGTTTTTCTGTCTGATATTTTCTTCAGGGAAGATTGTAGATTCATATATTACATTCTCATACATACATTTACCCCGATTGGACTATTAGCTCTAATCGTACAATTGCAGATAGGGTTTCGCTATTATTGTAGTTCTTAGGTATTTTACAATTGGGAGAAGATATAATTTTCTCCATATTTCTTACACTTGAATGACTAATTTTCAATGTCTTCCTAATGAAAATTTTATATAGTGGATGTTTACTATGAAAGTGCTTGTCTATTAAACTTAGGAAGAAACTTCCTCTATCAATATTGGAAAGCCTGGATACGGTGGGTTAAACCATATTATTTTACTCTTTCTGTTTTTAGATCTATTATTACTATGATTTTCCAGTTCGTCGTCGTGGATTAATTCCTGATTAAAACCACTATTTTTGAGAGCCTGGTTGTATTCAAATTTATTTTCATTAAAGATTTTCTGTCCTATTTATTCTAGTATTTGCAGTTTTGTTAATCTGATCTATTACAGATTTCTGGTCTTTAGAGTGGACATTGATGTATATGGGTGTCTTATCAACTTTATGGAAGGGCTTAAAAATCTCATTAGGGGGGTTGAGGGTGATATCTAAAAAGTTGACTATTTTAAGGTTGGAAGGTATTTCAATCTTAAGGCCAGGGTATTTGAAGGCCCGAATGATCCTCTTATGTAAGCTGTAAATCAAGGGACCATTGCTATTAGGGACAATGATTAAGCCGTCATCTCTATGAATTCCAACTTGGTTAATGTTAACTACTTTACTCAAAGTGTCTAAGATATATATGCCAGATAAATCTGCAATTTGGGCAAAGTCGAATACTCCCATAGGTAATTCGAAACTTTCATTATTCTTTTTCATCCAAGTAATGTCATTATATGTAAGTATTGATATTCTTGACGCTAAAACAATGTCTAGATCATTTTCAGTGACTTCAGTATATCTTTTCGCAAAATTAAGGCTATGAATTAATAGTTCCTCTGAAATAGAAGGGTAAAAATCCAACATGTCAAATTGGATTAAAGTAGCGTTCGTTTTATTGGGGATCATTAGGAACCATTTCATTTTCTGTGCCGAGGCCTTCCAAAGGCTGAGTGAATATTTATTCAGGACACATCATGTTATTTTCTTAAGAATGCTTTTAGAAATTAATCCCAACTCAGATTTTGAGGGATTAATTAAACGGGACTATAAGCTACTGATA
>OZ010579.1:28202742-28210242 GCA_963932145.1 Acanthosepion lycidas
CGTGCTGTGATTTCTTGATACTTGACGTACGATTCTTGATAGTTGTTTTCCAAGCATAGCTTAGATGTGGCAGAAGGCCGCAAGTATGGGGCATCTAGTGAGGATCGAAATCACTTTTCGGTTGTAACTGATCTAGCAAGACAAGCTTGCCAACCATTACACACGCCGAGGTGCCCACGTACGATTCTTGATTGCGACATTTCTTTCTGAAAACTGGATTTATAGTATTCTGGGTATCAAGCAATTTATCATGCTTTGAAATTAAGATAATACTTTAAATCAACTACAGTGGCATTACGGAATTGAAAATACTGGGTCTTCCAAATAATCGGAGGAAAATTAAGTCCCGCTTCTTAAACAAGGAATGGAAGAACTGCGCAATGAATTGGCAAACCTTCAACATATTTGAATCAGTATTTTCAGACCGTCGGATTTTATCTTCCACCATACGGCTTAATCTTGGCTCCAATAAGAAAAAAAAACAGTCTGTCTTCTGACTGATCTCTTCTATCAACAAACAGTAATCCCATATTCCGTACACCATTGCTGTAAAGAATAAGTTTGAGACTCTACATGCAGATACCGAGAGACCATTTCCTAATAATACTTATAATAATTTTGTTACTTCTCATAAAAAGACTGCATCAGATGTCATACCCTTAAAACATAAACATCAATGACACACTCCTTGAAAATCAAATAACATTGAACCAGAAAGGGGTAATGGGAGAGAAAAAAATGCTGTAAGAACTCAAATGCATTCCCTAGATCTATCCAAGACATCAATCAAGTGTTAACTAAAAAAAATGATCAATAAGTTGAATACATTCAGGAAAAATGTCGATCCAAATAATCTGCTGCTACAAACAAATAATCTGCTCTTGCTTGGAAAACTTTTAACTCAATTGGTGGAAGAAAACCAATAAGTAATACATAGTATTTCTAGCAAATATTTCTAGGACATATTATATTTATATATGTATAGATATAATGAGAACGAGGATGACAGATTGAAATATTAAGTTCTACGATGAAGCCGGTGAAATGGTTTATTGCTAATAAAAAAAAAAAAAAAAAAAAATTCGAATCTTATTTTCTTTCTTGATACCTATTTTGGTTTGTTTTTTGTTTTCTCTCCTTAATAATGCTTTTCTTTTTATTATTCTTCCAAAATCAGTAACACCTTTTGTCTCAGTAGATCTATTGCCTTTTTTGAATGAAATGATTAAAATAAAACACGGATTTATCAATGCGCTGCATTTGTGTTGAACATAGTCGTGTGTAACCAATTTTCCAACACTTGTTATGATTTTTGTAAACAAAAGTTAAGATGACATATTCGTCATTTCACGAGGTTATAAAAAAAAACGGAAATTAATTATTATCCAACCTAATTATTATTGAAAATATGCATTTGCTTGTAACTAAAATTAGAAAGTGTGAAAAGCAATTTGATGCCAAGAACTTCTTTTTTGTTTTAATTAACTATCGACCTTTCGCTAATTTACGCGAGCGTTTTCAAAACACCATTAAAAATCTTTTAAGAAAATTCGTTACCATGTCAACTATGCTACACAAGGCTCTATGGTCAGTTCGAAAAATTCTAAGAGTTAACTGAAAATTTGAACGTATGAAATATGTTAAAATGCAAATATGTTGATTGAACTGAAGAAAACAAGTGGAAGTGTTGTTAAGAAATGAAAGCGTGTGCAACCAGATAAAATCATCGTCGTCGTCGCAGTCGTCGTCATCATTATCATCATCCATGGACTGGCTCTGTTTGTAGCGACAATCGGTTGTTGAGCGCTTGAAGAGCTCTCTCCGTGTATCTAAAACTTTAACAATCTCACAGCATCGTATGACTACATCAGTAGAGTCTTCCAATTTTCATCCGTTGCTTTCCAATCTCCGACCCAACTAAATGCATCGATCTTATAAATCTGTAACAATATTCTAAATCTTTTATGTCTGGCTTGGACACCAAAACGGAAACTTTTCAAACTTCTTCAGGAGTACGACAAGTAGTAAATGAGAACCCTAGTCTATTTAATCATTTCCTAGACTATGCCTTTCGATTATCCTTGCGAATATGACTGCGGCTATACCCTGCACGGTTAATGAATGCCAAATGATTCCTTTAGAGGAACTGATAATATAACCATTTCATTCGTAGAAACCTAAGTTAACTGTTGCTTTTTCGGCTCTGCGTTTAATGAAGAAGTATTAGGTTTTTGACGTATTTTTTAACGTAAAAAAAAAAAAAAGCCATTATTTTTGCACCAACCTAATAATTCACGAGGTCGATAGTGGAGTTTATAATCCAAAAATACGTACCCTACTCCTGTGAATAAATATTTTCTACATAATATAAAATGTATATTTTCACAAAGAAATGAAATTTTCTTTAAAGTAACAAGTATATTTTATTGAATAGACCCCGAAATAATATAGCGTTATTTTCAAGAGTTTCCTGTTTGGATAGAGACTCAATTCAAAATAATTTTTAACAAATATATCAGAAAAAACTCTCACCATTACAGAGGCAAATCCGAAACAGATTAAAATTTGGACTGACATCTAATATTTAATTCTAAAATAGGATAGAGACTGACCAAGTCAAACAAGATGAAACAATAGGTTTAGCTGTTTATTTATCGTGCAAAATATACAATTATAGCACAAGGCCAAAATGGGGAGGGGTTGAGGCTGGTCATCACTATCTTATACCTAGCTAATCCGATTCACGACCCATTCATACATTATAATTTCCACATTCACCACAAGAACTCGTCTGTCACCAATCAATCAATCCTCCATACACCATAATACCACATTCTCTCTAGGGAGACCTACAAAACGCGCCCCGTGACATTAAAAAATTACTGATGCTAAAATATATATAAAAATCTATGATGAAAAAATGAGAGGGGATGGAGATGAACCCAATAACAAACTAAAATATAAACACAAATCAAATTAAACATAACTGATGTTAGTAGGGTCAGTCCAACCCACAAAACAGAAAGGCCGCTGTATTCTGCTCAGGGGACAGAATCAAGAAGCTCTCCCGCTAAGGGAGTGGGAAAAGGATAAAAAACATACGGACAAGGGACAATATAAAGCTGACCCAGTCGAGATAAAAAAAGGGGCTCAAAACAAACTGGGGAGGTTAGGAATCTCAACCTAGATCATAACCAAAGAGGTGACCAGGAACTGTACCGGGAACAACACTTACTCACATTAACTAGGTACACAAAAGCTTGTCTAGCCTAACCAAGGGGAGGGTTCCACAGGAAATCACCCCGAAAAATAAGACAAGCTGTGATTATAATTATGACGTTATAATCTTTATAAGATTTCGGCGTTAGCAATTCGACGGAAATGTAATCAGTGATGTATATGACAGCGACAACAGACCGAAACATTTTCGTAGCGCTGAAAGAGATTTCCAACATGGAATCCATTTCAGGAACCAAATAACTGAGCTTATCATCTAACGTGTGATGAATGGTTTGCTGAATTAGACTAGAAATTGGGCAAGAAGAGTGTACCTTGGTTACAGATAATGGCACATTAAATTGGGCTATTATGATCAGAATGCCAGCCAAGCGCTCAATACGAATGCAGAATCACTCATACCT
Organism: Acanthosepion lycidas; assembly: GCA_963932145.1. NCBI lineage: Eukaryota > Metazoa > Mollusca > Cephalopoda > Sepiida > Sepiidae > Acanthosepion > Acanthosepion lycidas. Next base: position 28,206,384 of record OZ010579.1, read on the forward strand.
ATGCCACACAGATACGCCAAGCAAACCTTTGATAGGGAAAGACGTAAGAAGTCGATTTGAACTGTCAGGAATACTTAATCAACTCGAGAAATATCTTTGTTTAACATTTACTGTGAAAAAAATCGCCTGATACGGATGGGAAATGGATACCATATTCAAATTGAAATTGGCTCAGAACAATTGTTTCACCATATTTAAAATCGGTAAAAAACAGAAAAATAAAGTATTGGTGAGTAATATCTCAACAATCTATAATACGCAGACGAATCTATAATACGCAGACATATAAATAATACTGCAGAGACTACGAACAATAAAGTAACGGAAAGAAAACACTAACATTTAATTAGAAAACCGTATTAGAAGGATAAACAGACTTAGATGCGAGTTATAATTTGTAGAATTCAAAATATATCAAGTACAGAATCTGGAAAAAACGATGGCTAATGTGAAACAGAAATAATATGGCATTAGGAAAGGGAAAGATACCTTCCAAAATATAAGCAAAATATTAGGAAACAGGAAAGTTTCGTTGAAAACAAAGTCCATATATAATTTAATATCAATCCTTTATGAATGGATCGAGGGCATTTTCCTAACAGATAAATGTTGACGGGCTGATTTGTTTTTAACAACTTATCTTTTATATAATACTGGGTTTAGTGATACAATTCTTAATTAACCCATAGGTGGGAAAAAGCTATGAAAAATCTTTTCCCAAGGGCATTTGCGCATAAGTGAATATAACGAAGCCAACAGGAATTGAAACTCCGCTCTACGATTAACAATTCCGAGACATTATCCATTAGACCACCCGCACACACTAGCTCATAGCACCATCTATGTACGTTCAACATGATATGGCCGTAATCAGAGATAAAGAGGAAAACTTGATGTAACATAGATGTGGTTCTTCCGAAGAATGCTAAGAAGGCCATGAGTAATGACAAAGATTTAAGGAACATGTAAACAATCAGAAATATGTATATAATATCAAAAAGAGATACATTTACATTTCTGGGACACGTAATACGGTAATTGGACTTGGAAAGAATGACATACGCTGGAGTTATTGAATGTAAGAGGGCATAGTCACATACGACACCAGCTAGTGAAATGGTAAAATAAACGAGGTCGGACCAAATACTATCGCGACAGGTGATATAAAAAGAAAACTACAACACATATCAATTCGGCAGTTAATCTTCTTCGAAATAGTCTCATTCAGATTATATGCGACATCGTTCCCATTGATGGAAGCATTTCTGGAACTCCTGTTTTTTGCGTAGCTAGCATCTGTCTCGTATCATTCTCCTGAAATTCTCCTCGGCGTTTCGATCTTGCTGGTTTCAACTGTGATTTGATTTATGAAGACGAAATGATTGAAAGGCACTCCATCTAGGAAATATGAAGGTGGCCGAGCCTGGGGAATGTGTGCTTGAACAAAATCTGCAGGACAAGCCATGGTCACTGACGTATACTACGTGGTGTGATGAGACGGCCATGGTCTAAACACTTTCCTTCCAAGCACTTCAATGAAAAACGAAAGTGAGCGAGAACATAGTGTGCATGCCTGGCAGAGTTCAAGTTTAGTCTGTGTCTGCGTACTTTAGTTACGTTACCATAGCAACAGTATTATACGTTTTTAATCAGGCATCATATAAACTGGGAGTCATATAAGTGAGAAGTTATTGCATAGAGCTAGGAATGCTAGGCATATAAATTAACAAAATTGCTTCTGGAAAAATCAAGAACTTTGACCGAATGACAATTTCGGTAAACAAATACACACAATATATATATATATATATATATATATATATATATATATATATATATATATATATAGAGAGAGAGAGAGAGAGAGAGAGACAGACAGAGAGACAGAGAGAAAGAGAGAGAGAAAGAGAGAGAGAGACTGTTTCATGCTAGATGCAATCGTCGGCCTGATGATTGCGTCTAGCATGAAACTGTAATTATAAATATAAAAGTGATTTTATATTTATATTTACATACACTCTATCTCTGATATTTAGCACTTTATCCCATAAGTATAGCACACCTTAAAACTATATTTATGCATATATATATATATATATATATACATATATATATATATATATATATATATATATATATATATATATATATATATATATATGCTATTATATTTATGTTTGCAACAAGTATGTTACGAATAAGGTCCAGTAAGTATCCATGAGACTTACTTGAGCTATGGCCAGAATAAGAATTCATCAAACGCTTCATCGAAGGAATAATCACTGCTACTGTAGAAACTAACACTGAAAGAAATTTACAAGAGAAACACATAAATTCACTAAGGCATCTAGAAAAAAACTAAGAAAATCTACTTCTTATGGAAATTGTTATAATGACCATACGAAGACAACATTTATTCACAACTCAACGACGCATAACGATAAAAGAAACGAAAACAAATAATTACTGAAGCGTAAAAATTTAACAAAAAGATTAGGAAACTAATTAAGAATAAACTCCCTAAAATACCCAAAATTTAAGGTTTTCTTATCTCCACAAAACAGCTATCCCAATGCGCCCCATCATCACACAAATAGAGAGCATCCCTTACACAAACTGGCAAAAACCGTAACAAGTTATCTTGGAATAAAAATATCTCCTGTAATATATTATAGTTAAAAAAATCTAAGGGAAATAAGTATGACTGACAAACTCATAGACAGTGTAGATATAAAATCCCTTTACATCAACGGGTGAAAAATACTTAAAAATGTATATGTTTAGTAAATATAGTTTTTACTTAATAATATTTTGTACGAATTGCATAACCGATACTGAATTTTTAAAGTTTTAACAACTTTGTAAATTATTCAATATAAAATTGTAAAAAATAACAAGAAATCTTGTAACAAATCTTTGAAAAAAATGTTCCTTATTTTCTTTATTTTCTTTCAGTATTATTAAAAGAAGGTAAAAGCTTTTCTCCTTAAATAATGTCTTAGTTTTACTGGATTTTTTATTTTTCGATTCAGTACAGACCGGATTCGATTTTGCAAAAGAAAAACAAAAGAAAAAAAAAAAAATCGGTGATTTAAATTCTTCAAAGAATTCTGCTTTTAACTAATATAGTTACTAAAAATTTTCACGTTGAATCGCTCAAGTTTTCATAAAATTAAGTACGAAGCTGAAACATATGTAAAAAAAATATATTTTTACCAAGATTTTCTAATAAAAAGTTTTCGAAAGTAATGTCATTCATTTGTGAATAAGTTCGTAAACTTACATTAAAATTCGACAATTATTTGATTTTTGCAAGAATTTCCAAATTACTGTCGTTCACCGCAAGAAAGAGACTATAATTTGCTATGCTAAAAGTTAGTACATCCGTTAACCCAAGAAAAACAAGTTTTTAATCAAAATCTCAAATGTTACAAAACGGAATAAAAAAAATAATTAAATATTATGAAAATACTTTGATTTTTTCTTTTAATATTAACATACAGCTTTTGACGACAAAACTATGTTTTCATTACGTTTAGAGCATGTATTCAACAAGGTATTCTGATAGTTCGCGATTTCGTGGAGGTACCTATATATATATATGTGTGTCCGCGCGTTTGTGTGTGTTTACATGACCATTTTAGACAGTGGTGTCTTTCACCTACCAGAATTAAGATCCCGTGTTAAAAATATGTGAGAATTAAATGAAGAAATGAATTCAATAAGGCCGACATTTCGTCTTTGGAAATATCCTTTTATAGGCTGGGAAATCGTTTGAAAGTTAATGAACAATAAAGGCGCGCGTTCAGCCAGACATGCAAAAATACACGCAGACACACACGAACGTACACGCGCCCGG
>OZ010579.1:28215242-28245242 GCA_963932145.1 Acanthosepion lycidas
TTGATCTATCTCGCACACGCGTCTTATACCTACGTGCACTTCTCTCATCGGTGCATACATTTGTTTGCAATTATTCTTTTTTTTTTCTTAAGGAAGGATATAATTTTTGCCGTCAAGTTAATGCAAACTTACTATTTCAGTACAAAAACGGGAAAACTATGGGAAAAAACTGATATTTTTCATAATGTATTAATGACACATGGGGTTTCAGATTTGATTTTGAGTTGATTGATCTAAATATAAATTATGTGAAAATTTTCATCGGAATGCTGCTAACTACAATTGAAAGACTAATGAGGCAGCAAGGTGCTCATAGGTCATCTTGCGGGCCCCTTATGTAGTTTTCAAAATCTGATAATCGTTTTTGATTCATTTTAATATTGTAACATACATCAAAAATTCCCTCGAAATCGAAGCAATTTGAAAATTTGGGGGTCCCTTTGGTTCATCCTAGTGGTCCCAAATTTCAAGCCAAATGACATGTTTAAGACTAATAGTAATTGAAATAATAAAATACCATAAGGAAATGGTTTTGGAGATGCGTGACTAAAGACTTTGAAAAGTCATCAGGGTATTTCTTTCACGATAAATCCTAAATTTATGGAGTTCGTTTCGTTGGGTTTCGATTCCATGGCCACTTTTCTGCGGTTACCCTCTTTTAGACTGTGAAAGAACTCATGACATGTCGTATGACGCATTGTCATGCAGCACTTTAGTGGGTCAAGTCCCATTATCGTTTAAAGGCTTTATAATGCTGCTTAATAATTAGATAATGCCAACTTCCATTATATAAATAATCACAGTAGTGATTTTCTGCAAGGAAAGTCTGTAGAAGAAGTAAATTGGTCAAATTTTCTGATTACGCCTGCGTAGATACTACGCAGTGAATTAGTAATCATGGTGGCAGTAACAGGGGATGAATGATCAACAAGAAGACCGATTTTTTTCTTGTCTATAACTCCAAAACAGTAAGGTTTCTTCATAATTGTTAATTTGAAAGGATATTAGCGGTCGGGAAACAAAACCGAAATTTACCGATTAAAGTTATATTTTTATGCCGTATTACGTCATTTATATATATATATATATAGCCTCTGTCTGCCTGTCTGTTATCGAAATCCTTCTAGAGTTTGAAGATAGACCCCCATTACCATATATATTCCGAAAGTACATTACACAGTGTACTTGGATAAATATATTTCAATTTGATCAAATGGCGTCCGGGGAGGACCACCTACTGAAATTGTTTTCCCTTTGATTTAAATTTGAACAAGGGAATCACACCTACGGTACTGAGATACCTATATTTTATTTTTATCAAAGGGGGTCCCAGGTGGTACAGCACTCCACTGATTTTTCCTCTTCGATTTAAATTAAATTTTTGCTTGAACAAAGGAATGATTCTTATCCAAAATATAGGAGAAAGGCAGATGATGGAGGTCACATCGGCAACATCAAAATGAGAAAACCAGGGCGTCAAGTTGAGCAAGTAATCAACAATCATACAATACAAATTTGTTGCGACAATTCAACTGTCATATTAATGTCGAAATCTTCTCATCAATTCATTCAATCAATTATTGCATCAAATACATAACAAAGGGGTCAGATCAATCTGTTTTTGCACACACACCCTTGTAAATTGTTTTCCCTTTGATCTAAACTAAATTTAAATTTGAACAAGGGAATCTAAAATATAAGCGAGAAAGCCAGAAGATGGGGGTCACATCGTCAAGATCAGTGAGTAATATTGTAATGCATCATTTTTCTTCCCAAAATTATAACAATGATATCAAATCATTCATCATTTTCTTACAAAAAATTGTATGATATGCAGAAAGGGGCGGGTAAATCGGCCAGTGTAAACATGAAACAAAATTAGTTTCAAATCGAGAAAATTCTGTTTCATGGAGGAAACTGAAATAATTCTTATACAGTGAAGTAATATGAAAGAAAAAGAAATTAATAACCATTAAATATAAGAATATAGACTGCAGGTTTGTCAGCAAAAAGGGGCGGCGTATGATGTGAACAACATATTAAGGACGTTAACAAAAGAGGAGAGATAATGTGACATGTAATTGTGATGACTCAGACCAGTAGAAAAGGTTTTTGTTTCCTAGAAGCTAAGACAAATATTAATACATGAAAATATTGTTAGTAACAAATAAAAGATGACTGAACTTTGACGTCCTATGTAAACACCAGTATGGCTGTTAATGGTGGACAATATCCTTAACGACGAAGACGAGACTTCAAGTAAAAAATGATATTGTTCAATCTTATGAACAACGGAGACAAAACATATGCTGAAAGAAGGAGTTTTAATGAAAATAGGGATAAGAAAGGAAATTCAATCAAAAATAGACAGTTTACAATTCTGGGACACATACTGAGGAAAGAGGGTTGGTTGGCTGTTTTGTTTTATGACATATCAACCTCACTGGGTCATTTAATGCGAACAAAATTTTTGAAATATTAGGTTGGTGCAAAAATAATGCCGTTTTCTCACATATGTTACTATGTGAGAAAACGACATCATTTTTGCACCAACTTAATAGATACATAGTTACATTTTCGTAAAAAGGTGTGTATGTATACATATATATTTGAACCATTTTTCAATTACTCATATTTTTGAGTAGAATCCAAATTCTGTTAGGAAATTTACAATCTTGGATGGTTATATTTTTGTATTTTTTTTTAAATTACTCGGCAATATTTCGTTCGCATTAGATCAAAATCTACACACACTAACAGTATATGTTTGACTGTAGATTTGAATTATTGCTGATAATTATTTTTCATTCAACTGCTAATAATATATATATTTTTTTTATTATTACAAAGTATTTCTGGTAATAAGACCTACTTTTACACAGGTTTGGGTGTTAACTATTTGCCTATAACTGGGACCCTAACAGGTGCTACCACTCCGGGTCAGGTTGGACATGGGAACATCAGCAATTAAGAGGTGGTTCCACCCTCCTCAAAACCTCCAGATCAGAGGCCTTGGTGTTGGACGTAGGTTATCTTCTTACCCAGGACGAGAGGAAAGAGTGAGGAAAGACTTTTACACCCACAGGAAATACTGAAGGTAAAAGAAGCAGACGAAAATAGTGAGTAATCTACTTAAGAATTTTGTGATAATGCGTATGAGAACAATGACATACAGGAAAGATTAATATTAATGATTTATTTGGAGCAACAAGTTAGAAGAATTGCTGCGGAGCCATCGACGCTGGAGTCTTTAAAGGATTTGACACATTATCAATTCCCAGTCTTTTACCCGGGATTGATATGTAGTAGCTGTCCCTCTCATTTTACAAGGGAGGAGGCACCTGGTCTTGGAGACATCAAGCCCAGAGCTGAAAATTTATCAAGGAATGGTCGGTTGAATATCGATGCCATGCTGAGAGTAATCGCAGAGACTGAGAAAACTTTGTATTAGACAACCCCCCACAAAAAAGAATTTGTGTCTCCTCTAACCACCAATGTAATTAGAATAAATAACTTTGGCACATAAAATAAATTAGATTATTAGGTTAGAAATATTTGACTTCTTCCTATTTAGGTTTCACTATTTTATTTTTAATTATCCCAAGCAACGCTATAAGCTTGAGATAGTATGAGACTAAAATATTCTTCAGAAGAGAGAAGAATAAAAGAACAGGAATTAAGAAGACATAAGATAACGATTGACATTGCGCTTACAGTTTTCAAGTTCAAAGTTGACTGGAAAGCAAGAAACCGGAAGTGCGTTCCCCGAGCCAGAATTGCAAGGGTAGAAAAGACTAGAATAGAAATTACAGTTATATCTAGCCATTTCACATGTAAGATGAGGATAACTTGCCGACAATTTAAATTCATAATATCTAGATATCCATGGAGAAACCTCATCAAAACAATTACCTTGAAAATATTTAAAAGAAAGGCAAATGGAAGATACGTTACAGCGTTGGGAATGTGACTAAAGCTGAGATGTCAGGTCAGGAATTGTAACATTGCAGATTCTTCTTTCTATTTATTCAACATTTCTTAATAAATAGCAGGAGCACCAGACAAGATGTGACAACACTACTCAGTACATGTAGGTGTGGTAGAAATATACATTTGTAAAATAGATTCTTACGAGAAAATATACCTAGCATGATACAGTGAATCAATTTTCCTAGCAAAAAACAGCAAATATTTCCAAATAATCTTTGCATTTCATTTCAAATCGTTAGCCAGAGAATTTGCAAGGCGTGCCTCTCTATGGGTTTTAGGATTAGCCATGATGATGGAAGGCAAAATAGCTTCTCTCAGATGATTAAAAGAGGTCATCTTTGTTTGCAGGTGTTAAAATTAACAAGCCATTTCTTTTCCCAGTTAACAACAGATTGTACGTAATTTGCTTTAGTTGCCAATTTGACCTTCTAAACCCGAACATACCACTAAGAAGGGAGTAAATAGTTGTATCATCCGCATATATAATGGGTTACAAATTAATGACATCAGGGCGTTCATTGATTAAAATTCGGAACAACGTAGTTCCAAGGATATGCCCCTGGGGGAACCCTGCATTAATGTAAATGGATCTAGAAGAGTGTCATTTCGCGATTTCATTGGATCAGTTCAAGAATTCGCCCAGAAATACCATTAGCTTTCAACTTGTGAAAAAGACCAGATTACCTAACATTGTCAAATGCCTTCAAGATATCCAAAGCAACAGCCTAAGTTGGCATCATTCTTATCATTATGCTTAGTAGACTCTTTCAACACTAACTTTTAACACATCAGAAATTGATCCAGAGAAGCGAAAGCCATATTGGCTATCTGAATGAAGACTCTGGGATGAGAGATCCTTAACTAATTCTGAAATAATAAGAACACCTAGGAAGTTTACCAAAAAGTAGCAGGAGGTTAATATACCTATATTTAGAAGGATTAGATTGTTATCCTGAATTCTTAAAGACTGGAAAAACAGAAGAGGATTTCCAATAAATATGACAGCAGGAAGCAGCAAGGCATGCATTATCGCAAATATTATTCTTAATCTAAGACTGTTGTCCTTTCAGGGCATTGGTCAGCATGGCTATTCACAATGTCCTGTCCTTTGTAGCTCTTAGTAAATCTTGATTTTTAGGGTATCTCTTCTAGGTCTTATTCTGCCATTCATTTACTCAAGCTATTGGGGTAGTTTACTCAATGTTTCCCTCTATTCAACTTATCTTTAATTTGTCATGTTAGTGTCAAATTTTCCAAGCCTTCTTTCCTCGTTATATACCCTAGAATTTCAACTGTCTCTTTCTGATGTAACGCACAAAGACTAATTTTGTTTCCATTTTCTCTAAAACTTGCTCACATGGTAAGTCCATGTTATTATTAGGTTGGTGCAAAAATAATGTCGTCTTTTGACGTTAAAAAAATACGTCAAAAAACGACATTATTTTTGCACCAACTTAAACTCAGCATTCCTCTGTAAGATGCAAGTTCAGATTTCGGTTTTGCAATTTCTTTTCTATACTAAAATATTTCCCAGATATCCAAATTTTTGTACTGGCTTCATTTTGATATCTCCAATTAGTAATTTGCATATTGGACTGCTGTTTTTGCTGATAACCATAGATTCTGTTTTATCGCAATTGATGTTTTGTTCTTTCTCTGCTATTTTCTGGTACAATCTGCAGGAATTCTTCAAGTTTCTTTTCATTTGCTATATACAATGTGTCGATATAACTTCTGATATTTAGATTGTGGCCGCCAATTATAGGTCGATAAACTCTTCGGTCCACATTCTGGGAATCAGAAATGAAAGACCTTCACACAGAATTTTAACACCTTTTCTGATATCGTGCTCTCTTCCTTAGCGAGCGGAAATTTTATCGATCCAAAACATTATAACAAATATATATATATATATATATATATATATATATATATATATATATATATATATATATATATAATATTAACTTATTATACAAGCCAGGTAACAAAATTATAATTTAAAACATATTTCTTTTAAAGAATTTTACAAAATTATTTACCTCTCGTTTCTTTTTGTTTAAAAAAAATAAACTCATCTTATGAAACCGTAAGCCGAAAACACAAGAAAAAGTGATTAACAAAAAATTTACTTGATGTTTTCCAATGGCTTACTAAATAAACATAGACTTCGAAACTGCCATCAAGACTCGTGTCTACTGGTCTCATGGAAGTTGGATATTCTTACCACGTCCAAAAGTGATGTCTGGAAAAACTATTTGTTCCGAACGTAGGGAATTTTTTTTTGTTCTAATTGCTGCGCTCTATGTCCACGTCCGATCTTGCCAGAACAGGCAGTGAGATATTCGAAACTATCTGATCCTTTACGGGAAGCTTTTGTGCTGCGCACGAATTAAAACGTTAACGGGAAACTAACTTAATGAAATTTGAACTCGGCTTGGACGATCGGTAAACAACGAATATCGTAGACAAGCACAAAAAGAAAAAAAAAAAACAAAACGAAAAAAACAGCTATCGATTTGAGAGTCTATATTAATTAAATGAGAAGAGTAAATAAATGTCTACAGGGAAAATTATCTCGAACGTCAGGCATGCCACCTTTAGTCCCTAGAAATCCTAAATCTATTAGACAATGATGTTTGTTTTTAATATCATTGTGCCTAAGATATAGCCTTCGATGAGAAGTTTTCTATTACTTTATTCTTATGATAGCAGATTATCGATTTTCGTTTTCTGCTCATTCATGGATATTTGTTTCTTTTTTCGTCCATATTTTGTATGGGAGCAGCTATTTATATAGAAATTTACGCATAATAAATACATATAAAAGTAGGTACGCACACAAGCAGGTATATATACACACGCGTATATGTGTGTTTATGTGTGCATAGCTGTGTGTGATTATATATATATAGTTGTATAGTCATATATATGAAGGTATATTAAATTCATTTAAAGTAAAATCTAATCTATCTATCACTCTCTCGCTCTCTCTCTCTCTCTCTCTCTATATATATATATATATATATATACACAGTGAGAGAGAGAGAGAGAATGAGAAAGTCAGAAAAACAAACAAAAGAGAGACTGTATACATCAATGATTTTCCTAATATGCATTCCCTAAGTTAAGCAGTTTATTACGAGAGAAATAATTTCGTTTTAAAAAATAAAAAAGTAATGACCTATTACGTGGTTTTAGTCCGGCTATATGGCAATGAATGCTGTACAGTCTCACAAATAAAGAAGAGACTTGAAGAAACAGAAATTTGGTTCTACAGAAAGATGCTGAGGACACCATGGACCGATCATCTGGGCAACGGCGAGGTTTTGGAGAAAATGGAGAGGAAAAGGAAACTTATACTTAACATCAGGAAGAGACATGCGGGATTACTAGAAGAAAAATAATGAGGAATGAAGGTTTGGAAAATCTGACACGCACAAGATATTTTGAAGGCAAGAGAGACTGAGGAAAATGCATGAAATGATTGGTTCGTTTGAGTAACCTATTTAGGGAACAAGCTTGGAGGGAGATACAAAATGACAAAATTTATTAGAGCTATAAATGACAGGAAATTGTCGAGAGTCACGACTCCTAAAATCTGGCACACTGAAGAAAAATTCATTCACAATATATATATATATATATATATATATATACATATATATATATATATATATGTGTGTGTGTGTGTGTGTGTGTGTGTAATTTATTCGAAAATTATAACATAAATATGTTATAAAGTCACTACAAAATTAGCCATTCTGTTTCAATTTTTTGTAGTGTATAACATATTTATCCTATGTTCGGATAAAATATGCTATGGATAAATAGTTAACTATTACCAGCAATACTTTTTTTTTTAAAAAAATTATTACCAGCAATACAATTTTGAAGGAATCATATTACCAGAAACATATTTTTAACAAAACAAAATATTACCAGCAATTAAAATTTTTGTCACCATTAAATAACACATTGAGGTTGATATACCGTAAACCAAAATAAACCAAACCAATTTAAACCAAAGAATACATACTCTATTCATATGAATGTATCCAAAAACTGTTGTCGGCATTAAATAACACACTGAGGTTGATATGCCGTTAAACAAAATAAACCAAACCAAACCAATTTTTGGATTGATTATTGTAGTCTATTCTAACGGTTATTAGTTTGTTTATTTGTTTATTCTTTAGTTATTTGGATTGATTATTTTTATTGGTATTTTATGTATTTATTTTTATTTGTTCTATTTCGTCTATTCGAAGAGGAATGGTTTGTTATTCTTTTATTATATGTTTGGGTTAATTTATTTTATTTGTTTTTTATATTATTTATTATATTATTGGATCCTACCTTCTGATGGATTGGACGAAGGGGTTCCGTAGAAGACCCTCCTCATGTACTATACTTTTTATGGGGGTACTTAAAAAAAAAAACGTTCATTCTATATAACCTGTAACAGTCGGTGAATTCAGAGAAGCTACTAAACGAAAATACACAAAAATACCAAACGAATTATTTGGTGATGTTCACGATTCCATTACTTCGCGTTGTCAGCAGAGCCTGGGTCAGGCGTTAACAAAACAATAAAATAATGTCTGCAGCTTCTATTAAATTTTTAATAAAAGTTATTTTAATAAACATTTTATTATTATTTAAAATGTGTATGCATTCTTTGGGGACAACCTGTGCATATATATATATATATATATATATATATATATATATATATATATATATATATATATAAATATATATATATATATATGTGTGTGTGTGTGTGTGTGTGTGTGTGTGTGTGTTCCCGGGAAAATCAGGTTGAACTCTCGAGAAAAGGGTAATTTAAAAAAAAGTGGCTCTACTGCTATTAACGCATTGCTCTTAAACTATGAATTGAGCTCTGTAGCCCAGTGGTGTATTTCCTGTTAAAATTTCGAAAAATGTTAAAATTTCGCTTTCTCTCCGTCTTGAGACGATAGTCTAGGAGTAGAATCTATGACTGTTGCCAAAACGGTCAGGTTCCGATTCCCGGCTAGATGAATCGGACGTCCGGCCACAGAGAAGAGCTATGATACAGCGAAACAGTCTGTCCGTGTGTGACAATATATATGCTCCCAGGAAATCTTAGCTCTCTTGATAAAAGGTAAATTTTAAAAACAGAGGTCCCTACTGCTATTAACGCACTGCTCTTCAACTGAATTGAACTCTCCGGTCAAACAAAACGGAAATGCTGAATAATTTTTTTGAAATTTCGAAAAATCAATATTCATGATGCATTCATTGTACTTGACATCTCTGCTTTCATTCGTATTCCGGAAAATATTTTCTATTTTCTTGGATTTTATCTCGCGTCCTATTTATTCGAAACTTGGCAGGATTTTACTTTTTTGATGAAGATCAGTCTTATCATAACTCTGGATATCTCTGTCATCGGCATGGCCTGTTTTATCATCAGTACATTTTTCTGATTGGAAATTTGGAATGCTGTTTTATCACATCTGCACATGACATTTTAGAAAGAGTTTAAATAGATATTGCCCCTCATGTTATCCAAGTTGTATTCGTTATGAGGTTTGAAATGTTTCTGTACTGAGGTTTAAGTCAGTACGTTTTTGTGGACCAATATAGTTCTTCTATCTGATCTAGACACGCAGTGAAATCGGAGTTTTGAAAGCGGTTTCAATGGACGAGAAAACTAAGTTTCTATTGATCTGGTTGAATGCAGGAAATTTCAACACCGTAGGAATTTTTCTATTGGAAATTTTTCATATGCAAATTCTTCGCTATTTTGAATGCACATATACCATCATTCCATCCCCTTATCATAACAAAAAACAACTTGGTTTTCGATTAGTTGATTGTTATGGAACTGTGAGAGCCAAGTTGATAGAATATTCATCTGTAATTTCACCCTGAAATGATTTGGTTGATTTTTTTTCTAAGGCTTATTAACATTTTTTAGTTATTTAAATCTAGTCAATATTTTTAGATTCTAATAATGATTTTAGAGATAATAATGATTTACTGATAAAGTCCTACTAAGTAAACCATAGCTTGAGGAAGAAGACCTAGATTCGTAAATTTCCTAAGCGTATTTGAGCGTAAGTGAATATACCGAATCCAAAGGGGATTGAAACTAGGTTCTTGGATTTCCAATTTTGAGCCGTTATCCATTACACCACCCGCATAGATAAGCTTACCGGCACCACTTTGTATTCCTAAGTGTTCACCAATCTAGAGACTGACCAGGGTCTACTTTGCTTAACTTCGGCGATCGTATGAGAACCGGTTTTTCAGCAAGATTTTGTTGTAGGCCCGGATTCAGTTGTGATAAGGCTGTGCGTCTGTTCGTGTATGCGTGTGTGTGGGTGGGAGGGAGACCTTAAAACTACCACTTTCTTTCTATAGTGCGCATTAATACGCAATATTACCCAAATTTAGGGGATGCGTTTCTGATTCCATATTTCCTTCGTGAAATTGAGAAATGTGTTTTTAAATTTGGGAAGGAGGTATGCTATTTTCAAAAGTTCATCATGTCAGCTGATTTAAAATTAGATTTTATTATAGACTAGCAGCATGGCCCGGCGTTATCCGTCCTTCATTAAAAAATCGCACGACTCATACAGCAATCTCTATCACTTGACTTGAAAATATTTTCCACTTCCTTGCCTTTAAAGGAGTGCCCTCTGCCGTGCTGATGTTGCTACATGCCTTACTTCTTGCCTATCTCACACAGCGAATATTTTCTAAGCTCTATACTAAACATTAAATCTGTTACGAAAAAAGAACTAAACAAAATGAACACAAAACGATCAGCTTTAAAAAAGGACTTGTACTTGGAAAAACCGAATGAAAAAAGAATGTTAACAACAAATACTTTTTCACAACTAACCCAGGTCTGCGGAATCAACGTTGAGTTTAAGCAAGCGAATGAGCCAATTGGAGTAAAGTGCCATGCAGATTTAAATTTTTCCCACTTGTGACGAATGCAGCTATCGATTTTTTTTGCATGCAAGCATGCTAGTTGATATTCGTGTTAGTCAGCTGTTGGCTCTGATGCTGGCCAATAGAAACTTCCTGTCTATTCGTGGCAGCCAGCTATAGGCTCTCACTCTGGCCAGTAGAAAATGGCCGCAAAAGACATGATAACTGCCGTAGAGGCAGGAAAATATCGATTATTTCCAGTATCGATGGGAGTTGAGAAATGCAATGTCGGTCTTGGCCTTCCACTAACTTGTAGAATGTGCATGTACATTTTGGTGCAAATCCGTCGAAAATTGCGGCCGTATATTCGTTACACACACACACTCACACGCATCCTGCCTTTTATAGATAGAGATTTTTTGATTTGCTCATCCCGAGTTGTGTTATTGTTTACGTTTGGAGACAGATTTTGTAATGATCGGATATGTTCTAGTGTATGTTCTCTTTCTTTGGGCATCGTCAGCTTACTGTGTTCAGTATAGAAATGTGACTAAAACTTTTTTTAAAATTTAGAATATTTCCTCTGTTTTGATTTCGACTGTATAGTGCCATTGTAAGTGGTTGGACTTCTCTATATTCAAAGCATTATCGATGTTATCATCTCTAATTTTGTTTCAGTTTTTCAAGAGATATTATTTACACAGATCATAAGCATTTTTCCTGCGTTAATTGTTTTGTATCTACTCCACTCCACTCCACTCCATATTTCCTTTTTCTTTTTGTTTGCTTCGTTTTTCAATAAATCTTTTAAACTCGGAATTTTATCCAACTGTTCTATTGTTTTCCACTTATCTAATAAGCTTCGGCTAAAGAATATCCGATTAAATCTTAATTTTCCCCTGTGATGTTTTGTAAAGATTTAATGGCATCAATTTGAAATCAAATTTATCAGAGAATTCTTTTCTTACACGGTATTTACTCTGTCCCCCCCCACTAGGACGAGATGTGACACAAGGTCTATTTTTAGGTGGGGATCCGAGCGCGTACGACCGGGACAGGAACAAAAATTCCCCTCAGGCCCCGCAAACGATCTCTCCCTCTGGAATTCTTTTCTTACACTTTCATTTTTAAAATCTTCAAGTTAATAAACACTAAACACTTCAAATATCTCTGTGTATGGATCCGGTATTACAAAATCAATATATGAGAAAAGGAAAATGAATATGAAATTACCAGTGGTTATTTCGCCATGACACGGCAAATTGTTACAAAGCCAAATCGCTGTCCTAAAGAAAATATTCATGTTCTTAAATAGTTTCTTCAGACCGAGAATTGCATATATGCAAGGCATCAAATACATTTAGAAATATCTAAAGTGTGGGCTATTGACAACCACCTTCTCAGATCCCTGGCTGAAAATGGGCCCCGAACGAATGAATCCAGGATGTCCTACACCGATTCTCTTGTACCGGTGCTACAGAATCAGAAACAAATGAATTTACCAAAGGGTAAAAGGAACACACACAATGAGGGCTTTCAATAACAACAACAATTACATATAATTCAAAAGGGAAAATAATAAAATCATATAGATATCTACGTTTCACACTAATTCAAAGAAATTTTAGAAGGCGGCCCCATTATTTCTGGAAGGAGGATAACAGCTAGTGATATGGAGGAACATATATTCCTGAATTTTTTTTTTTTTTTTTACTTTCAGCCGAAAGTAGAAATGGCTGTTTGGTCAGTGAATACCGGATATTTCCTTATAATAAAATGGGCAATATTAAAATTACGATATTTTTGCAAATATCTAAAAGATAATCTTCGAAAAATTTCTGTCATGTTAATTCTTTCATAATTTCAATTACATAGGCCGACTTCATCAGTCAAACAATATGGAAAAAAAATATGTATTAATTTTATAAATTCTTAAAAGAAATATGATCTCTTTTGCAACTGAATTAATAATTTTGTACATATTTTTATTGATACTATTTTATGATAGTGTTGGCCGTATCCAAACGCCAACATTCAAACAATGTCACTTAAAAGATTACGGTCTCAGTTACCAGGAAAATGTTACAATAACCCTTTGCTTCTGCTGCTTATTTCAGTATAACCGAAATGCCATCAGGCACAGATTTTACGAATTTATGCTTTACTAAATTTGATTCTGATGGTTTGTTTTGTTTTACAGCATATCAACCACAATGGGTTATTTAATGCCGATATTTTTATTGCTGGTAATATTTTTTTCTTCAAAAATGTATTGCTGGTAATATTTTTTTTCTCAAAAAATATATAGCTGGCAATATTTTTTTTTTTTACTAATTATTCCTCGTATTAAATGCTTTCGTATTTGTTATTGTGTCTAAATGAGTTCGTGTTTATGGGCGCGTTTGTGGGCGTGTTTGTTTTTTATAATATTATAATCCCGCAATTATTTCGTCCAGTTAACTGATGTTTTTGCCACATTTAGGGTTTGTGGTTTTTTTTTTTTTATTACTAACCCTATTTTGTTTTGTTTTGTGTAAATAGTATTAAACCATATTGTAAATAATCATTTCGGTTTTTTTAAATTGTTGTTTTATCCCCTCCCCCCACAGACTTTGAAATGTACATATGGGGACTAGTTAGGATTTCATAGAGAATTTGAGGTATTATGGTGGACGCAGTAAGAAAGGTAGGAGTGAATGTGTTGTTTTGGTGATAGGATTATTGTTGGTATATTTGGGCCGTGTCTGTGACTAGCTAAGTTTAGAATTAAGACAGAAGACTGTCCTTCCCCAAACGCCCTTTAAATCTTGTGCCACATTTTGTACAAACGTACAAATAAATAATTATTCCTGGTATTAAAACCTAATTTTACATTTTCGTAGTGTTTTAAACCAAGTTCTACCACCCACGATCAGACTGAAACTGAGAACACTAGAAATTAAGACGTTGTTTTATGCTACACACAAGCTCCTGATCAGAGGCAAAGCTATCGGATGTAGTTTATAGTCATACCCAGGATGGTTTGATTCTGAAGCATTAAGGATACAATTAAATCAAAGTCAGTTCAATTAGAATTATTTTAATACTATTGTTTAGGCACGAGAACCGCTCAATGCAGAGAATTACTGAATAAAGTATTCGTAAGTGCGAAAAAGGAAGAAATACTAAGTTCAACTATGGGGATATGTAGGAAAGATACAATTTTTCCTAGATTTTCTTTTCTCGGGAGTTTTCGCAAAACAACGATTTTGAAGAAGAAGACGTCTGATTTGAACTTCCTGCTTAAGCATGGGATATGAAAAGAATGTGAATGATTCGATCCCGTTTACGCTGCATGGTGGCCCTTCTTGAGAGGTTTTGTGCGTGCGGAACGAAAAACTGTAGCTCGTCTGATTTCAACATTTTATATAAAAGTAATCAGCTTATTTCAACTCCATAAGCATAAAAATATAATAATCTTTGTAAAATTAATATTCAAACAGTAGAAAGCGGCCAATCATGCACGCACTTACACGGCACACACATACACGGCACACACATACACGGCACACACACAATCATACACAACACACATACATATAAACACAGATATATATCATACAGTTAAAAAGTTTGAAGCCATCCACAGGATTAACATGGGATTTGCTTGAAAGAAAAGTGAAAAAAATAATGAAAAAGAGCTCTTATACTAATTATAAAAATAATGTAATCAATTAACAAACTTTAGTTTGAAAAACTTTTGCACCGAATGCCCAAAATTTTTGCTGCAGTAATCAATGCAAAAAGAGGATATTTTGTTGAGTACAAAATTTAATCATAATTTTTTTTTGTATTTTCATCATAATAAACAATATCATATTTGACTTTTTTTTAACCATTTTCACTAATTTTGGGCCAGTTTTAAAAAATTGCCAGGAGTGGCCTCAGACCTTTGAACTTTTGTATATATATATATATATATATATATATATATATATATATATATATATATATATATATATATGCACGTATAATACAGAATAGATACCTATATTTTTGGGTTGACTTGTTTTTTTTTCTTTTTACTGCTTATTAAATCGTTGGTGGTTATTTATACCCAGAGTTTTAAATTGTAATAATTTATTTGTATATAAAATATATGGTTCAGCGAATAGTCTTACTAATTAACTCATAGCTCGCTAAAAGGACGTAGATTCATACATTTTCCAAGTGTATTTGCTCGAAAGTGTATATAACGATTTAAACGTGATTTGAGACTCGGCTCTCCAATTAACAATTCTGTGTCTCTATCTATGACTTCACGCGCACGGACAAGTTAACAGTACCTGGCTTTTCCAAGCGGTCACCCAGTTAGGTAATGACCAGGTTCCAGGTTACTTAACTTCGGTGATTGTACGGGAATCGGTAATAAACAACATTATAAAACCACTACTATATCTTACTCGGCGTGCGATCGTCAGGTCTATGATGCAGCATCGGATTTTACACTATTTATTGAATTCTTATAGAGTCTAATACTCAGAACGCACATGTCAATGGCATCTCTAGGGAAGTCTTCTTAATTATCAAGTCCTTCCTTTCAGGTATGTTCATGAAGTTCCTAGTTAATGTCCAGGCGTTTGATGCCCAAGAGATCAATACAGGCGTTACTCAAGGCTCTTTCCTTGGTCCTAAAGTCTTTCTGCTTTATATTATTGATTTGCCTAAGAACATTCTCACCTCATTAGTATGTCTGTATACAAGCAATACCACAGTTTATGGGTGCGGCCCCCAAAATCTATCAGGTCAGCCCATACGTTCTGTCCGAATTTTAAGTTTTTGTTAAAATGAAGGAAATTTACAGAGTATTTTATAATGTCTAATGGAGCTGAACATTATTTTTATGTTTAGATGCATTTAAACTTATCAAATTTTATTTCAGAGAAAAATAAAATAAGATTTTGTTTGATTAAAACCCTGGTAACATGGAAGTACCCAAAAATCATTTGAGGCACATAATGCTTTATGAGTTCAAGAAAAGAAACTCAGCAGCCGAAGCGGCTAGAAATATTCACTCAGTTTATGGAGAGGAATGTGTGAATGAAAGAACTTGCAGAAGATGGTTTGCAAAATTCAGAGGTGGAGATTTCGCCCTTGAAGATGAAGATCGAACCGAACGTCCAGTTGAGCTTGATGAAAAGCTTCTTGAAGCAGCCCTTGAAGAAAATCCTGCTTTATCAGTTGAGGGATTGGCAGTGGTTTTCAGTTCAAACCATACAACTGTTCATCCTCATCTTCAACAACTTGGAAAAGTTCCTAAACTTAGAAAATGGGTGCCTCATGAATTGTCTGAAAACAACCACAAATGCCGAGTTGACATCTGCTCTTCTCTCCATTCTCGCCAACTTGTTTCACCTTTTTTGGATAGACTTGTGACTGGCGACGAAAAATGGATCTTTTATAGAAATTTTGGCTTGGTAAAGAGGAAGGACCCCAGCCACAGCCAATAAGGGAACTTTATGGGCAAAAGGTTCTTCTTTCAATCTAGTGGGATCGCCAAGGAATAATCCACATTGAATTCTTACCACCTAATGCAACAATTAATGTTCAAATATACCTTCAGCAATTAGAGCGTTTGAACCAAGCTTTCTAGTGAATCGAAAAGAGGTGATGTTTCATCCGGAAAATGCGCGACGCCACACAGCAAGTATCATGTCACAAAAGATCGAAGAACTTGGTTGTGAGAAGATCCCTCATCCACCTTATTCTCCCGATCTTTTCTCCTTCAGACTACCATTTGTTTCGTAGCTTACAGAATCATTTGGAAGAAACAGCTTTTGCAACACAGAAAGAGGTTAAAACTGACATTTGTGAGTTCTTCGAATCAAAGCCAAAATAATTTTACAGTAATGGAATTAGTAAGCTTGTTAATAGATGGAAGAAAGTCATAGATAATCAGGGAAAATACATTGTTGATTTAAACTGTAATTAAATGTAACATTTGGTCACTTGTTTTCTTTATTCAAATTTCAGACGGAACTTATGGGATGACCTGATAAATGATCAGGCAGTTGATCTATTCTTTGAACGAAACATGACGGCTAAGTGAAGAAAAGACTAGATTGTATCATTCAATACTTCTAAAATCAATCTTGTAACGTTTTCTCAGCACTGAACAGACCGTAATATTTCTCATTTGATGCTACATTATAACATTTCTCCATCTTGTTTTAGCCAGCATTTAGGGACATCAGTTCGGACACTGTTCTATCGGAGAATGCTATTCTTGTACCTTTAAATTTAATTATTAGGTTGGTGCAAAAAGAATGTCGTTTTATCACATAGTAACATATGTGAGAAAACGACATTATTTTTGCACCAAGCTATAATTAATTGTAAATACTAAACACTTCAAATTACTTACTGTTGTAGGGATATTTTATAACAAATTTAGTTTAGAAGATAAGTCTGCCATGATGAACGGCTGTATTTTCAATGAGTCTCATTTACTTGAGGGTCTATTAGGTCTCAATCTCAATCTAAACACGAAGTGGAGTTCGTATATGCGATATATAACTGAAAGTAATATTAGTACCATATCTGGGCTGGATATACCCGACCTCCACAACCCTGACAGAATTAACAGGCGTTATGCGGTCTTGTGGGTGAGGAATTATTTTCTGCCCAACGATTCCTATCAGTATTCTATCGCTATTTTCATGGCTAATCGTCGGAATATCTATATTCCTTACTTCTTAACTGCTCAGACCTTCAAAGCTAGAAATTGCCTACCACACACACAGGGTCGACTCAAATAGTATCTTCCACAGGAATGTTAATTACTCGAACAAACTTACATGAGGGTGTTTCCACTCTCACTAGGATAACGTCTTCAAGGATAGCTAGATTAATTAGAAATATTACCTTCAATGGGAGCAAATGATTTTGTGTCAGAATCAATTTAAGTACCGGTCTGGTCCTAGTAGGCTTTGGAAAGTATATTTTATTAATTGTAAAAGACACAAATATCCATAATAAATTTATCAGCATTGAAACTTAAATTAATTTTAAAAGATTAATTAAACAGCTGCAGGGGCTGCAGACAGATATGTGCATAATTTTGGTTGCTGAATTGAGAGCTTATGGATATTTTTCTTCTACAATTACCTATAGAACAATTTTTCGGTCATGTGACAGTTATTGTTACGTATTAATCTCCTGCGTCCGTTCGAATCAATGATAAAATTTAACATTAATATTTGTCTCAGGTTATTGGATGAGAATTGATATTCATCATGCGTAATTATAATCACCACTATATATATATATATATGTATATATATATATATATATATATATATATATATATATATATAGGCACACACAAAAACACACACATATATATGTAAGTACGAAAGTGGACTGAAGTCAACATCCAATAGTGATAGTCTCTTTCATGTATATATACCAAACGTTGCCGCTGGGTATTTATTTCAATGTACACTTTTATACTTACATGCATTCTATCTCTGATATTGAGCACTTTAGCCCAGAAATATAGCATACCTTAAAACCATATTTTCTCAAATATATATATATATATATATATATATAGAGAGAGAGAGAGTGAGGGAGAGAGATAGATAGATAGATAGATCCAAAACAGGCGAAATCATAGTCGAATGTTTTTCGAAACATACCTACATGAGCGGTTTTAAAAATTTCAAGAATTTGTAAATCTATTGGGATTATATACAAAAATTTATAACGTACTGAGAACGCATGGATAAAAATAATTCTTTCGTTTATTACCTACCGAGTCGATAGGATTTCTATGTCTAAACTGGGGTATTTAAGACGGAGAACATAAAATGTTAATCGGTTTTTTTCTTAAAGTCACTCATTTTCTTTCTCTTTTTTCGTCACGAGTAAACCCAGCTTGGAAGAAATACACAAATGCATACACGCGCAACACATTTTTTTTCGTTTTCGATTTGATGAAGGCAAAACTGACGAAATGCATTATCGGGTGTTTTCCAAAACATAATTTCATGAACATATTTCCACATGTCAATAATTTATTACTCGTTCGGGATAATATACCAAAATTTATATCATATATATATATATATATATATATATATATATATATATATATATATGTATATAAAAGTGAACATAGAAATCAACACTTAGAGACGAGAGTGTTTCATGCTATATGCAATCGTCACGCAACGTGTGCTGTTATTTTTCTCGGCTATTTATATATATATACGGGTCAGTGGTGCATTGTGGGTAGTCTATTATGGCAGTTATTTTACCGGAAGTCGTTTGTTTATTTATTTGGATTAAATTACATTGCTTGTTTTTTTATTTTTATTTTTTGTTTCTTTTTTATTTATTTATTTTTTTAATCGGTGTTTTTATTAACGTAGTAAACATTTGTTTATATCACTTATTTAATAGTTTTGTTTTGGTCTGAGAATTTAATTAAAGCTATTTGTTCGGTTTTGAGGTTGATTGTTGTGGTTTATTCTAACTATGGTTTTGGCGGGAAATTTTTTAATTTGTGTTTATTTGGGTTGATTATCTTTATTTTTTTGTCTAACGGTAACTTTATCGGGATTGGTTTGTTTATTTATTTACTTGGATGAATTTAGTTCAATTTATTTTGCTTGTATATTTTTTCTTTTCGGCTTTCGATTTTTAAGTAACGTAGTATTTATTTTTTATTTTTTATTTCTAGTTTTTATTTTTTTTTATCGTTATATAACATTTATAGCTATTTTATTTTTTATTTTATTTTATTTTTTTTTTTCGTCCGATTTTTACGTTTGATTTTTTAGTCTGACTAATATTTTGGTCATAATGGTTTGCTAATTTGTTTATTACTTACTTTATTTATTTGGGTTCGTTTGTTTTTTTAGTTTTCTTTTGTTATTATTATTATTATTATTATTATTATTCTATTTTGTCTATTCTAACAGGTGTGATTTGGTAATTTGTTTGGATTAATTAATTTTGCTTATTTTATTGTTATTTTGTTTATTTGTTTATTTATTTGTTTTTATTTTATTTTTTCCGCTTTCAATTTTTTAAGTAACGTAGTAAAAATTATTTTTCATGTTTGTATTTTGAGATGAGCTCGGATCTTTTATTTAATAATTTATTTTGGTCTGGGAAAGTAATGATAGCTATTTTTTCCTCCAAGCTTGCAAGTTTTTGATTGGTTGTTGTAGGCTGATGATCTATTCCTTATCTTCCAAGATATTTTGTGTGTGATGTTCGTTTTGTTTTTAATTTCCCAGATATACTTAGAAAGCATTGTACTGTTCGCATATTTACTATTTGTGAAAGATGTTTTTTTGTGTATAATTTGTTTGTTTCCAGAGTCCTTCAGTTACTCCTATGTATACTTTTTCTTCATTATCTGGTGATTTTATCGTGGCTTGGTATATTACGTTGTTTTGTAAACAATTTCCGTTTAAGGGACATTCGTTCTTTATTCTGAAGTTGCACGTGGGTTTAATTTGTTCGTGTGGTTTGTTGATAATTTTCCTAATGTGCTTTTTTATTATTGTGCCATGCTCCCGGTGCAGCTGTAGCTGATTTTTACTGTGCTTTTGATGAATATTTTGTGTAGGGTGCAGGACTCTCGTCAAATGTTGGTCTATTTGTTACGCATCACACGTTTACGCGAACTCGGGCAACAACTTGTTTTAGCTGGTCATGCTCTGTCGGTACAGATACTACAAGTGCATATGAATGCTACAAATTAAATTAACAATCCAACCATTCAACCAACTCAAAGGCGGTCAAGACCGTATTTTAAAGAAGTAAAAGGAAGGAGTGAAAGAAATTAAAGAAAAATTTAATAATTTTAGGATGGGGATTTATATTTAATATCAATAAAGATGGTTCTGTCACAATAGCAAAGACAAGACCAATCACGAATCTCCAAAATTTCCTATCCCTTGTCGCCCTTAGCAGTTTTTTCTCGTTTTCCTAAGATTTCTTCACCCGCGTTCCGAAATCTATTCGCACAAGCTCTTCAGTTAAGTAGTTCTCTGTCTTCTCCTACCTCTCCTGCTGTCAATACGCTCTATGAGGTGTCAAGTTTTCCGAGCCCTCCTTCCTCATTATATGTCCAAGGAATTTCAATTGTTTCTTCCTGATTTTGGTCATCAGTGTTCTTTTTGTTGCTATTATTGTTGACTCCCTCATTTCTTATTCGCTCCCTTCGGGAATTCTCAGTATTCTTCTGTAGAACCACATTTGTGTTTCCTTTATTTTTTTTGCTCATCCATATGGAGATTGTCCAGCATTCACCGTCATAAAAGGGGATGAATATCACATGGTATTTCAGCACTGATTTCTTTATTTCTTAAGAATTTTTTTTCTGATTCTCAATAATTTTCTGATATTTTGGAATGGTTTTCACTGTTTCAAGCATGCCCAGATTTCGGTGTTGTATTTGACATCCTCTCTTAAAACACTTGCCAGATATTTAAACTTGCATGTTATTGGCATCTCAAAATTTGAACTCCCATCTTGGGTTCTTGAGTTGCTGGCGGCAATACTCCCTTCTTTCACTTGATTGTTGTTAACACATTGAACTCCAAGATTCATTTCCATTATTGTCCCAGGGTTCCAACACTATATCTTAATTAATTTAGTTACAAGCAACCATGTTTTAACATTATTGCATATATGAGGCAAGGATAGCAGAAGTAGTACTAATTACGCACGATCTGTGTTGTTCGGTACCTGCGTCCACTTACGTTGAAAAATGTCCAATATACAACTATTAAATTGATACTATCTCTCATTTTGTATATTAAAATATATTATTAAAAAATGCGTTTCCAGTGTACCATGATCTCATAGCATCCCACTCTCAATAATCCTGATAGAAGAGAAATTGGAGAATGACCAACCGCAGGATCGTGTGGGCATTGAAAAATTACCACCACAAAACTGTAGTGTAGTAGTGTAGTGGCCAACGTTTTAAAATATTAAATCTAAAGTCAAAACGCTCATCTCGATTTGAAATATTATACAATAAAAATTTCCAATCCCAATTCTCGCCACCTGTATCTTTATGTGATACTCTTTGACTTTGCCGTGTCGAAACGGAAGAAGGTTTTTGTTATAACATAAGAAAGTGTTATGAGAAATATTTAAACGAGAAGAGTTAATACCAAAAACCCATGGGAAGAATTAAGGATTTAATTCACTCATAAACGACTTGAAATGTATGTCGAGCAGTCTGAGTAATGGAAAAGTGACCCAGACTGATAGGGGAATATTGATTGACACACAGCTGCAAATGTAAGCTCTAAAGCGTAAATTTTATTTTACGTAAACATCGAAATTAGAGTTGATTCTCCTGGTCGAAAATCGAGTTGAAATAACAGGAGTGGCTGGATAAGCCGCCCATGCACACTTTGGAGATTTAGTGAGATGTAATAATATGAGAAAGTGGAAGAAGAGAATTTCCCAGAAATATCGAATTTTATTTGTTTGCCAGTTTGGGAGAATGTCAATAAAGCGAATTCGACAGACGAGTCGTAGAAGAGAGAAGAGTGGCAAAAGAGACAGATTCGAGACCAGTGAAAGGAGAGAGGTCCACAAGATTACCTACCGACGAAAGCCTCCAATTCAGCCTCATGACAAACTTTACCAAAACAGGAAACCAAAGTTGACCAAGTCGAGAACAATAATATCACTTCCGATTTAGACGTGGGTTGGGCTGGTAATTAATTGGATACGAACTCTGATATAAACCAATTATTGTACGAAGGACTGATATAAAAACACAATTTACTTTTGTTCAATTTATTCAAGTGTTATTTTTTTTCTTGTACGTTATCGCCTTGCTTGGGCAAGCCCAACATGAAGATGCCTGCGACGGTTTGATCTCAGGTGCCTTATGACCAAACTTAAATCACAACGTGAGATATGGCTAGCACTGGATTGAAGCGTTCACTTCAGCGACCAGCCATGCTGTTATAATTCTTAGAAGACAGGGGAGGGTCATGTACGATTAAACTTTTGCCACATCAGCACAGGCTGAGTAAACTTGACTTTCGTTTGGCTTTCAAATATCAGATTGTTTTTCTTTATTCGTATCGTGATATCTGTCCGGGTGTTATTCGCAAGAAGTTTGATTTTAATTAAATTTATATTCAATTATAACTAACGGATTGAGATGAGAGAATTGAAAACAGGGTTTAATCTGGCATAAAGATTAGACAGAAGATCACGTGCCTTACAAAGAAGCATCAATACTTTACCTCCTCGGAAATGATAAAGGGGATTTTATTCTTTGTATACCTGTCTACGATTTTATCATTCAATACCTGGTTTATATGTTTATCACACAGCGAAAAAGGTATATTTAAATCTATGTTCTTTTATAGAAAAAGAAACACAAAACAAATTGTATCATTAGACGACGGAATAAAAAAGATAACATTTCAATCGGGTCTCTGAATTAAAGAAACGAGAAAAAAAAAACAATTTTAAAATTATCATCGAAAATTTGGAAATTAATCTCATTCCAGTTTCCTTTTATAATACTGATGTTTTTCTTAAAATATTGCTAAATTTTCTAAGAAATAATTCATAAGTTTATGAACATTTTTATTTGTTTCATATTATTAAAAGCTAAACAACATAATTAATCGTTTATTTATCCTTATAAGTAAATAATCATAATTTTACAAATTTTAAATGGCATAAATTTAACAAAGGTTTCAACAATAAACATCAGCTAATTTTGCTGACAGGTCAGCATTATGCAGAGTTATTTCCCTTCTGTCTCCGGAAGCCTCCGCGCGTAAAGGCACAAACAGCCACTACCAGTTCCAAGGGGGATGCCGCGGTCAGCTATGTGGCGAAAATCAGATATTAAAAATTAAAATATGAGCCTGGTTTCGAAAAAGTCGAAAAGCACGAGAAACTTATGGAAACACCATATAGAAAAACAGAAAATTACAAATATCATCTGTTGGTCCTTCCTCCTCGGCACCGTCTTCCCCGTCAGTGAAAAAACCGCCCATGGCTCCTGCGTTTATGACAAAATCATTAAATCCCACAACTTCGAAAATGAACTCTCTCAAAAGGCCACCTATTCCCAAATCACCTTTCAAGTATCTACACCTACCATAACTCCCAATCCATCCCCTCCTCAGGCCTCCGTCAATTTAGCAAAGAAAAAGTGAACACCAAAAATTGCAACGAACCCATCATCAGATTTTGCAGAACCTGCATCAGTAAATAAAATAAAATACAAGCTCATTTTTAACGCAGGGGAAGACGTGTGACGAGTGTGCAAAGAACAGGCGGATAACATTCTAAAACAGTCCCGCAAAATAAAAGACCTGAATTTTCATTTAAACATTAATAAGGTCAACAATATGGATGTTGAAAACCCACAAAACTTTCATAATTCTGTCGATGGTTAGATCTGCCCACGGTGCCCCACAGATATGGGCGATAATAGAAGCAAATACTACTTTCAATATTTATTCAAATTTAGCTAACTTCGACAACAATAAATTCAAACGTTTATATCTCGGAGGCTACCGCTTTTCATTCACCTCTCCATTAAAACTCATTTACACCTGGGACATTGGCGGCCCATCTCCTAATAGTACACTCAAGAATAAGATGGGACAAGTCTCAATGGGACAGGGCATCGCTGTCCTCACAGAGGCCATGTTCAATGTAGAAGATCAATCGTAATTGGTCTGATAATGACACCCAGGTTAACCAATGTGAAAGCCTGAGGTCGGAGTCTCGCAGGGCAAGGCCCACTAGCAATCTTCAGGGTCTCGGAGTGAATGTATATTGTGTAGAGGTGACCCGTTTTTCAAAACGCGACCTTGAAAGCATACTCTCTAAGAGGTTTAAGCATGATTTGATAGACGATCGTTTCCTGACTGGTGAGCAAGTCTTTCGATGTGGTGTGCGCTCTTGGCTTCATTTGATGGGCAGGCATTGCGTGCTGGATGTTACTATGAATGATAAAGCTGACCATGTTGATCTGCCTGGTTTGGTTCGGCGGATCAAGCCGTTTTTGATGACATCTTGTCGGATAGATTTAGCGGGCGTTTGGAATGCCGTCCTTGACATCGACATAGATTGTATACTAACAACCGAGATGTGAAACCACTTCGGAACTTTATCGACAAATTTGGTCTTGTCGATAAGTGTCGTAATAAGCACCCTCGGTCTTTGACGAATAGGGGCGTCTCGCCTAAGGCGGTAGGTTCTAGCTGCTTTTACCAAGTCTTAGTTAAGAGAATCGATGTAGGTTTCTCACGTCTAAGTTTTCATTCTATAGTTTACTTGGATCATAGTCTCAGCCGGGTCCGTGTAAATTTAGATAAGCCTAAGGTTAACATGGGTGGATACTGGCAATTGGACGCTTCATTATTAGTTGGGCGAGATTTACAAGACCAGCTGATACTAATGCCACACCGGAGATTGACGGGAGCTGCGATTGGGAATATATGGTGGGAAAACTAAAATCCAAAATTAGTCGTTTGCTGCTGATTATAGTGGCCTACTCAATCTAGTTAGATTAGCAGCGGAAACGGCGTGTGAGGAAAAAGTTGATTAGGCGATTAAATCCCATGGTAGTGGGGACAGTGCCTGAGGTAGGGCAGGGTTGGCCTACTCTCTTATCAAGAAGGATCAAGCTCTTGTAGTTTGGGCTATGTTAAAAAAAAAGGTCGTCCGAGGCGAAGAATATGGACGCTGAAATGCGTGCGGAGGAATTTAGGAAAACATCACATAGATAAATCGCGCGCTTCGCATTGCTAGATAATCGAACCGTGTCTACAAACGCAGGCTACAGAATCTGTTCACCATGGTGCCCGGTCCCACCACTACTAAGTTTGACGCCGATGTGGCCGAATTTCCCCGCCTTGAGGCGGCTGAATAGGTTGAGCGGGAGGATCCGATCACAGTGTGGAAAATCTTGAAACCGTTGATAATGGTTGGCCAGGACAAATCTCAGGGATTATTTGGTCTACCCTACGAACTATACTTGAGGCAGTCTACCGTCCTTGTTCCTTTGCTGGCACTGATTTACATCACCTGGATGAAGCAGAGGTCTATACATCAACGCTTCACATGGGGTTTGATCAAGTTGCTTCCGGAATACTAGAGCTGCGCGGATAAGATACGTAACTTTCGGACTTTAATGATTTTTAAACATACACTTAAATATCTTAGCCAATATTTTAGCCAACAGTTTGTCCTGTCTGGTCTCTCTAGTCGAATAGACTTGTCTGTAAAACACATTGCTATTCAGGACAACCTTCGTATGGTATTCTTGAGCATCTCGCATGTAAACAATGAAGCCACGCAAATCAATATAGATCTATCCAATGCTTTCGATAGGGTTGACTATCCGATTTCTGAAGATTTCGGTGACCAGTAACGAGCCAAACTTTCGCACCTGAATCCGACTTCTGTACGCGTCTTCCGGTGAGCTGGTGGAAGTATACGCTATTCGACCGGAGCCCTTCGTATTGTTTTGCTGCATTCGTCAAGGATGACCGGGTTTTTTCATTTGCTCTACGTTCTTGCGTTGGAGACTTGCCTTCGGAAGTTAAAAACGAGTTCAGTACTTCACTGGATTTTCCCTCTTCGGCCAGGTACTTCACTTGGCTGACAACGTTTTGGTCCTTGTTTTGAGCAGAGCCTAGATAGGCGACGTCGGCAAAGAAATCAGACGTTACGAAACTGTGACATAAGCCATGATCTACCAAGGTAAGTCTTTTAGCTTACGTTTGGTGCGGGGAATGGAAATTCTCTACTTTTACATTTGTGCCATTTTTACCGATGCTATTTTACCGCGCTATTTTACCGATTATATGTTACCGTGCTATTTTACCGATGCTTTTTACCGTGCTATTATTACCTAAATTCGGTTTGGGGCAGTTTCCGTTTGATTTTGAAATGGTTTTTAAAATGAATTGCAATACATTCGTGCTCATTTCAAGTTATGTCGGAATGACGTCTTTAGGGATAGAAAATCGATATTGCTATAGGTTTAAAATTTCAGAGTAACAAGTTCAGCGCTTAAAATAAAGCCACCTGGAAGACCACAAAGCGCTCCGGGGGATGGAACACTTTAGAAATTGTCTACAACTGTGTATGGCGAATAGAGGCCAAAGGTTGGACGATGCAATTTTTAAACAAAATGAATAAAAACTGTAGCCGTTTGTTTAAACAAGAGTGAAATATTTTTCAATTTACTAGCATTTAACTTGATCGCTTTGTCAGATTAAAATGTTGGAGGTAGTTTTGAGCTCCCTGTATAAGACATAAAATGTGGAAAAGCACATCTATTGATACTGTGTTAATTCATGGGATAAAATAATTTTATATACAAAAATCTAGTTTTCTTGTCGAAAATAAAAAAAAAAACTTCAAAGTGAGCAGCCAATAAAGTTCAAATGAAAAAATTACGAAACCATTTTAGATAATGGCTTCAGTATCTCCAGCTGACAACGCTGAACAACTGAAATTAAGAAAAATAAATGAAAACCTGGAATAATTATCAAGATCGATTCGATGAGATGAAATATATTTAAACATGAATAAGACAGTCATTATTAGCGCGGTTGAAACAATGCTGAATATCTAGGCAATTTTATTGGAAAAAAAAATCGAGAAAGATGGAAACAATAAGATGATAAGTTCAGTACATTCATATTGGAGTTGTCCTGATCTCAAGAGGCTTGATGGGAAGTGAATGCATTGAAGCCCGAGGCGGAAAGAGAAATGCATTTACTAATTCCGAAATCAACGCCGATAGATATTACGCTATATCGGACACGCATATCCGACTGACACGGTAAGAAATCCTTGCTAAAATTGGATAGAATGTGGAAATTAATTCCTGATAACGCGTGGGATTAAATGTTCCCGGAGGCTACTCAGAAAATACACGTGATAGGCTGAAAAATGGGGGCACAGTGATAAGAACTCGGATAAAAAAAAAATAAAAAAAAAACTGACACGGAAAACTTTGAGAAGCAGGAATCCATGTTAATATAAAAAATCAATCGTCATTTCCTTATCAATTATTGTAATAATTAATGAACAGAAAAACTGACTGATTGGATATATATATATATTAAAGACATTTTTAAGTCTAACGTTCTTTTTATAGATACAACTATTTAAGTAAATGCTCGGTTTATAATAAACAGTATTAAATAACATTTACCGGCCTGAATGTCCGAGAAATTTTCATAGAAAATATTCGTCCTTTGACAAGATTCGAACCTGCATCCTATACGGAACCGTCATTAAATCTGACGTGCCTAACCGCTCGGCCGCAAAGGATCGTTCGGTTGGCAAGGTCGAATTTACTGCTTATAAACTTCAATCTTCCATGAATCTAGTACATTCATAACTGCTCATGGCGTATCAAATGTAAACAAATGACGTCATACATTAGGAAATGGACAAAGTCCGAAAATTTATTTATTAAAGACATTTTTATGTTTAACGTTCTTTTTATAGATACATGACGGTTCCGTATAGGTTGCAGGTTCGAATCCTGTCAAAGGACGAATATTTTCTATGAGAATTTCTCGGACATTCAGGCCGGTAAATGTTATTTAACACTGTTTATTATAAACAGAGTATTTACTTAAATACTTGTATCTATAAAAAGAACGTTAAACATAAAAATGTCTTTAATAAATAAATTGTCGGGCTTTGTCCATTTCTTAATATATATATATGTGTGTGTGTGTGTGTTTGTATATATATATATATATATATATATATATATATATATATATATGTGGAGGCACGGTGGAGTAATGGAAAGCAGCTTTGACTGAGGAATCGGAGAGCCTATTTCGAATTCTCGTCGAATCCGTTTCATTGACTTATGTGCTATTACCCTTGGGATAGGCGTGAATCCTCTTCTTCTCCCTCCAGCTATGGGAAAATACCGGGACAAACTTGGTTCTAGAGTCTTGAATGGCAACTGTTCGAGGAGAAGGACAACTCTGAATTCAAAACCTGCAGAGGATCTGTTTGGAAACCTTGTGGCACGTAGTGCACCAGCTCTCTGTATTCGGCCCTTCAAAAAGTGTGGATGGTTCTCTACAAAGCTTTCACCACTATAATGAAATCTCATGTGCTGTCGCTTCCTAGGAATTCGACGGGAGAGTGGAGTATATATATATATATATATATATATATATACATATATATATATATATATATATATATATATATATATATATATATATATATATATATAAAGTGGAGTTGAACATTCTCACCTTGGATTAGGGGTTGCCAGAGATCGTTGTGCCGTTTGTGTAATGCCGATCGACTTGGAAAAATAACCGGTGTGTGGAGCTGTCTTTATTTCGAAGACGCATGTGCTTCATACATTATGAGACTCCAGTAAATTTTACTCACATTGCTCGCGACGCACTTACTGGCATATACCAAGAAAGGTGAACTGCCCGCACGTTAACCTTTGGATTTTTATCTCTAGGGCCACATAGAACAACTTATCTATGCTGCAGACATTAATAATGCCGATCACGTGTCATGGAGGCCCAGGAAAAAATTCGACACCGTGTAGGAGTATTTGCATTGGGACGCCAGTCAATGATCCGACGGTTGCATTCGTGTGCAGAAGCAAGCAGAGGACATTTGATGCGAGTTGCTCTGAGATACAACAATGGCCTTTTGGATATATGTTTATATGGACATTTTACCTTGTTTTCATATCAGGAACCAAAAGTCTGTACAAGTATTTGACACTCGCAAGTCGAGCATACATCAGCATTTACAAAAGTTTAAGGAAAATATTATATGAACTCAAAAGAGAAACTTAAAAAAAGTGCATTAGTTGCTCCCAGTAATAAGAATGACAAAAATTTTGACATAAAAATGCTACTCTAATTAGAAGGGAAATAATTTCTCTAGCATTAAAATGTAAAGAAAGTACTTTAATCGTTAGTTCATCCAAAGTAAATATGGGTCCATCCTCTTACACATCTCAGTAGTCATGGCAGCAACGTCTCATTATTTTTTGACCCAGAA
>OZ010579.1:28250242-28292742 GCA_963932145.1 Acanthosepion lycidas
TCTATCTATCTCTCTCTCTCTCTCTCTCTATATATATATATATATATATATATATATATATATATATATATATATATATATATTCTCCTTGGTATTATGTTCAAGTATTCTAGAAACTCTAGACTTTTTTTTTTACAGTGAGGATCCACTTGTATTGGGGGTTTATAGATTAAAAGTCACAGCTTATGCAGGAATTTGTGAAAGATAACGCTTAACCCTTGACATGAAGAGTATAAGATTGAGAGTATCCAATTGGGTGTCGCTTCTAGAAAGTAGCGGTTCATGAGAAGCATCTGTTCTAGTGGAGTTTACATCTCAGCAATGGAATATGGGGGAATTCAGGTTGGCTCGCTAAAATGGGCAAAGACTTTGTGTGTCTCAGTCGTGGGGGTTAGAACTTTAGAACGGGTGCAACTCAGGAATGTGATGTAGTCTGAGCACTTTCCCATGGAACAGCGATACAGCGATGTGACGTTCCGTTTGTGAGGAAGGAGTTACTGGGTAGAAAAACCAATAGTAATTTGTCACTCACAAGAACGAAGATACGCTTTCGGTCACTGTGGAAAATGGAAAGTACTCAGCTCCTGTCCATATATCGTAAAATTACTCCATTTTATGCCTGACCATCCTCTTGTAAATGAATGAGATAGCAAGGGTGTTAGGTACTTAGAGAGCGGTACAGGAATCCGTTAGTTTTTCCAGTATATTTAGCGATGGGTCGTATGCCCGAGCTACACTTGAGATTTGGGCGGAGTTTAAATTTAAATAGGCGCTCATGGCACGGGTCTTCCCTAACTGATTATTCATTCATCGCGATTGTTGATAGTTAAGGTACCGATTGGCGGTGATGGAAATTAAATAGGTTTCGAAGCATAGAATGTAACCAGTTTTCCCCCACAGGGAAGTTAGAGTTAGTCAGAGGAGAGATCAGCTGACAATTCCTGGGTCCTCTAGAGCTTCGAAGGTACACACGTATACAGCTGTATCCTCAGCATAGATATTCACAAATGATCTGAGTATACTCTTAGATAATTTGTGTAAAATAAAAAGTAGGTTAGTTCAAGAAGCAGCTTCTCGGGGACGCTTGCCCTGATTGCTAATGCCTCCGGTGACTGGTCATTAAAAACTACATTCAGTGGAAAAAATACATTCTTTAAGAAAGACTTTATAATTAAAAAATCTCCTCCTGTTTTTCCATAACTAGAGAGCTTTTGTCGTAATCCTTTATGCCAGACCATGTTAAATACCTTTGAGTGTTGTAATACTATATTATTGAGATGTATTTTTGTTTATTGCTTCAATGATTTTCCGAGTAATGTCAGTTAGGACATCAAGAGTGGGTCAGAGCGACCGAAACCCCTACTGCTTCTTGTTAGAATTTTTGGGTAGTACTAGGAGATTTATTTTGCGAACTTACAAAATTGTGGCACAAGGCCGAAAAAGGGGAGGGGTAGAGGTTGGTCATCACTAACTATCTTATACCTAGGTAATCTTATACACGACCCATTCATACATTACAATTTGCTCATTCACCACAAGAACTCATCCATCACCATTAAATCCTCCAATCACCATAATACCACATCCTCTCCAGGGGAACCTAGCAAAACGCGCACCAATGCATAAAAATTTGATGATGAATAAATGATATACATACAATTCTAATAATGATAGAATGAGAGGAGAGAGGAGATGAACCCAATAACAAACTAAAAATTAACACAAAATGCAAACTAAAGATAATTGATGTTAGTAGGTACCGTCCAACCCTCAAAATAGAGAGGCCGCTGTATTCTGACCAGGGGACAAAATCAAGGGGCAACTCTCGCTAAGGGAGTAGCAAAAAGATAAAATATTATACGGGAAAGGGAAATATAAAGCTGACCCAGTCGAGATAAAAGGAGGCCAAAACAAACTGGGGAGGTTGGGAATCTCGACTTGGATCATAACCAAAGTGCGGCCGGGATACAGGCCAGGAACAACACTTACAAACATTAACTAGGTACACTGAAGCTTGTCTAACCTAACCAAGGGGAGGGTTCCACAGGAAGCCACCCCGATGTGCAATAGGTTGACCTAGAAGAGAAAATCAAGGCTAGCCCCGTTCACACGAACCAAGCTCGCCTCTTTTACCCACCTTCCGCTAAAGACTGTCGAATCCAATCGTTTTCTATCACATCTAATCTTCATCTTGAGCTGATGCTCAAAGAATTGGATTAGATGCTGATGAGAAAGACGGTTGCCTCGCAAGACTTCTTCCTTTCGCGTCGTCCAAATCACCATTCGAGCCGTGGCCAACAGCGTCAGAAACACCATCCTTTTCACCCCAGAATACGGGGGCGACACATTGTCACACGCGTATGCGCGATCAATGGACAAAAGCTGTTCGGGAGCGAGACGAGCCGTCAGCTCGCCGACATGGTCCCATAAGGGGCGGACCAGGGGGCAATGGTAGAAGGCGTGCGAAGCCTTTTCTTCTAAACCAAGGCCACACCGTTCACAATCTGGCAAATCCGCCAAAACCCATATGAAAGCCTTGTCGTTGAGAGGCAGCCGATTCCGAGCCAATCGCCAGGTAAGCGAAAACTCAGGGTTACTGAGGTTATCCGCCGCTGGCGCAGAAGACCAGTAGGAGCAATACTCTTCCACTAATCCACGATAGAAGACCTTCCTAGGCCGAGAAAGGTCACTTGACCGGGGAACGGCCCTCAAGGCCGACCGACACTCGCGAAGGAAAACCGATTGATCCCGGGGTTTACGACGCCACTCAACCCTCGAGATGGGGGGGCCTGATGGTAAGGGTAGGGAACGCGTCCCTAACAATCACCTCCAGAATCGGATCTTTTCCAGTCAATGTGCGGCGTAGGAAAGCCAATCTAGAGGCACGGATGTCACTCATGAGGTGCGGCATTCCCAGCCCCCCATGACACGGACGTTTAGTGCAGACTCGTCTGTCGACCCTATTCACGCCATAAAATGGAGGATAGCGAACGCTCGAGCATCTTCCTGTGGACCTTACAGAAAGGAAGTACGGACAATCGATAAAGAATCAGGGGGAAATTGTATGTAGCACACACCTCCGCCCTGCCCTTCACGGACAACCTCCGTCGATTCCAAGTCTGACCGGGAGAAGCGACCTTTGCTCGTAGTTCAGACCAATTCTTCTCCAGCTGGAGGTCGGGCCTAAACCACACTCCTAGAATGCGGACAGGACCTTTCGTCCAACTGAAGCGGCCCGGAAGAGCGACCCCCTTCCAGGCACCTATCCGCAAGCCGGACGACTTGTCCCGGTTTATCTTGGCCCCTGTCAGATTCTCGTACTGATCAAGCGCCTTCTGCACCGCCTCAATGTCGCTGCTGGACGACACGAAAGCGGATACGTCATCGGCGTAAGCGGAAACCCTGACTCGAGATCCTTCAGGAATGTCAATTCCACGTAGGGCCGGACTTCCGGTCTCGTCCATCAGCCTGCGAATGAGAGGCTCCAACGCCAAGCATAAAGAAGAAGCCACAGTGGACAACCCTGACGAACCGACCTAGACAGCACAAAAGCGTCCGACAACCTTCCGTTTACCTGTACCACAGCACTTGGGGAGCGATACAGGAGGCTAATCCAGCGGTAGAAGTTGGGTGCGAATCCAGCGGCCTGCAAGGTAGCGATGGTTGACCCTATCAAATGCCTTGGACTGATCCAAATTGATCTGCGCGTCTTCTTCGTCGTCTTTTACACCATCTATGATCGTGCAGATCAGATGAAGGTTGCTCTGAATTGTTCGGCCCCTCACAGAACAATTCTGCTCAGGTCCCAACAGAGACTCGGCAACTGACTGCAAACGCTCCTGCAGGATCTTGTCCATAATCTTTAACTCTGTGTTTAGCGGAGTTATGGGCCTGTAATCGTCTAGGTTCCCCCAACCACCTTGGCCCTTTTTCAACAGAGTGATCACTCCCCTGGTAATCCGGTTGGGGATGGACCCCGACCGAAACCAGTTGTTGAACACTGCAGTCAAAATCGGAAGAAAGATGTGCGACAGCCTCAAGTACAATTCATAGGGCAAACCATCCAGACCTGGCGACTTGCCTCTGCCGACCTTCTTCAAAACCGCGTAGACTTGGCCCTCCGTAATCTCTCCCTCGCAGCTAGCCGCTTCAGTCAGCGAAAGCTGAGGAATGTCAGCCAAATAGCTGCGAAACTCCTCCTCACGGAGACCAGGATGCTTGGTAAAACGGCTCTTGAAATGGCGCCGAAACGCCTCGCACATGTCGTCAGTTGCCCGAAGAGTACGCCCCTCCAGGGACTTGACTTCACCAATGTAACGATTGCCACCTCGACAGACCTCTTCCCTGCGCCCAAGTTCACCGCTTCGGAAGATTTTTGGGTAGTACTAGTGAGCCAGCCAAAATGAGCTGACTCATTTTATAGTTCAACGATAGAAGGGTTAACCAATCAGAAGGCATAAAATATTCAATGCAACGTGTATAAAAGCAGCCATGTTTTTTTCCCCGAATATTCACTGGCAACCTTTGATATCGAAGACTGAAGAATTACAGAACAGCTGCTGGTGGTATTGGCAATATAGGCAGATTAAGTAAACTGTCTGACTCGTGAGTATTAATCTTTAACGTAGTTTTATTGAACAGATTACGTATTGCGCTGTATTCTATATTCATAGACTATGGTGAACATGGTTAACACTTCTCGCTCAAGACGTTGTTCCTTTTAAGGTGATCAACAACCTTCTTAAAAATCTTAGTAATGATATTGAGTAGACTGACGTGACTATACAGAGATGGGGGATAAGCGGTCATACGGGTTCTTGAAAGCCGGACATACATTTGACACTTTCCACAGACTTTTGAAACCTTTCTGCTTCAAGCAGTGGTTTAATAAATATCGCGAATAATTACGGTTTGATATTGTTGAAGGCAACCACTGTGATTTTGTCCTGGTCAATAACTTGTTAGGGTCACGTCTTTTGATAAATCGTGTGACTGTGACATATTTGTGCAAGGCCATCATTGTCAACCAATGGTTCTGAATTTCATATATTTTCGAAGTGTTTATTTTTCAATCGTGAAAGTATATCATTCTTTGCTCTGACAAATGTTTACTGATCAGAGTATAGCATAGTGTAATACCTATTTTCTTTTTTACACAACGCCGCTCCCAGGACTATCGGAAAACGTTTTAGAATCCTTCCTGTCTGCTGTAAATCAGCTGCGTTTGTTGACCACCACACTTCCTTTATTACACCTTAACGATGACTATGCACACTCTATGCATTCCGTGGGGCCCTTCTTGTCGTACATCAGGTTTTATGCAGGTGATGCATTTTGTCAATAAACATATATTTTCATCACAATGAACGCAAGACATCCAGCAAGACGCAAACGGTGAATGCGTTTTGAAAAAAAAAAAAATAAACAAAAAAAAAAACTCTTATAATTCTCGTAGCTTGGATTAGTAATATTCCAAGGTATAAAAAAAAAAAAAAACTGGAGAAAATATTAGTGAAGTATCAATTTAATCGCATAGATTATTAATATTAGGCTGATGCATCATTATCAGGCGTTTTAAAACAATATTTATTATAAAAAAAGAACAATTCGATAATAACATTTTAAAGTGTTTATTCCAGAGCCTATGATTATTGGCACACTTTCTTATAACCTGAAAATAAAATATTTTTATTAAAACAAGTAAACAAAACAGCAATTTTTATTTACAAATAACTCGCCTACAAAAACGCCTGATAATTATGCACCAACACAATATAATAATAGTAAATCCTGTAGGTACGGAAATGTGTGCGATCCACGTTGCGACTTCTTAGCGACACCTATGAGCTGACTATCAGTCTCTGTTCAACAATTTAGTGTAGCGAAGGTGGGTCGTCTTTCTTTCTACACAACACCCTTTTAAGATACGTATTCACTTTAGAATATGTATTTTCTTCTTTTGACGTTTCTTCCAACACATTCTTTCCATTTTTTTTTTTTAATAACACGGTTTGTTCGAGTAGTCATAATTGCAGATGGCAAGTCAAAATTATTGTACAACCCTTCTATATACAGTGTAACCCAGATATAAGAGAGTTGTCTGGACCGGAGAATAAGTCTCTTATATCCGGGTTTCTCTCATATCCGAGTTTGGTCTATTATATATACATTAACACAGGCTCTAATTTGGGACCATAGAAAATCTCTCTTATATCCGGGTTTATCTTATATCCGGGTTACACTATAATCTCTTTCTTGGCTTTTCTATTTCCTTAGCATATTACGTTTCCAACCTTGAACAATATACATCATCCTACCAATGTGATTTACTATTTATACATCTTTCAACTTTCCTTTCCGGCCTTTAAAAATATTTTATAGTTAATTTTGTATAAAAACATTTCTTTTTATTTCTCTTCTCAGTATTAATTTGACAGATTTAATTTTCCTGGCAAACATTAGTTCCACTGGCGATATCCTCGATGCAATAACAGGCTTAGGAGTCAGTTTATACATACTTAAAAACTGTTAGAATAATTCCGTCTCCACCTCGTTTGATTTCTTTAACGCCAGTTTAAACGTATCAATAAAATGTTCAGCCTAACTATTTTGTCTTGAGTGGCACAACGTCGTTATTATATATTCAATTGCATAGTATTTGCTAACATTTTGAAAGTCACTCGAAGTAAATTGCGTGCCATTATACTAACTGGAAATCCAAATCTCAAAAAAAACAGTTCATGAAAATATAGACAGTTACAATGGAAGTAGGTCTTTAAATATAAATATTTCAGGTTATTTTGAAGCAACCATCAAGTAATACGCACCATTCGCAGGTCCTGCGTAATCAACATGCAACATTGATCGAGGTTTATCAGTACAGTGTAACCCTGATATAAGAGAGTTGTCGGGACCGGAGAAGAATTATCTTATATCCGGGTTTCTCTTATATCAGGGTTTGGATTATTTTGTTTAGGTAAGTATGGCTCTAATTTGGGACCAGATACAATCTCTCTTATATCCGGGTTTCTCTTATATCCGGGTAACACTTTAGTAGCCTAGAGCTGATAATTTACTGGTGGTAATTCTGCTGCTAGAGTATATTTTGAATATTCTGACTCATTTTAGGCTAATATACATAACTTTTCATGAGGGCTTTAATCCTTGACATTGCAGAATGTGCGACATGAAAATGCCTTAAAATTATGTTTTACAAGGAATTAATTTCTACTCTTTAAGTGTACATCACTACTTCATCACAGGTAAGAAAAAAAGACATTTTCAGTAAAATTTGGTTTATTTTTTCTTTAATTCTATTTTGCTTTTACGTCATTCATCATTTTCAAAATGTTGTCATCCTTCTTGGATTATATTTTAATTTCGCCTAGTATTTTAGGAATTTCCATCGTGCTACACAAAAGTTTTTATCTCATTTTCCCAAAATAAGGAGTTATGACGATAAACTCCGTCCAGCAGCAAGGGCCTCTGATCAGGAGGTTTTGAGGAGCGTAGACCCACCTCTTAATTGCCGGTGTCTCCAGGTCCGACTTGACCCCGGGGGAAGGGGAGGGTAGCACCTGTTAGTGTTCCATCTATGGGCAAATAGTTAACACGAAAACTGGGGGAATTACAATATGAAAGTGTAAAAATGGCTTTTAATACCAGCAATACTTTGTAAAAAAAATATTTCCAGCAATAAATTTTGGAAAAAAAATATTAACAACAATGTTTTTTAAATAAATAAATATTACCAGCAATACAATTTTGAAAAAAATAAAATTACCAGCAATGCATTTTTGAAGGAAAATAGATTTTTGACAAAAAAAAAAAAAAAATTACCAGCTATAAAATTTTGGTCAGCATTAAATAACCCATTGAGGTTGGTATGCCGTAAAGCAAACCAAACCAACCCAAAAACAAAGAAGTAATCACCGTAGACCCAAAAGGTTCCTTAAAATATCTTGGTTTCTTTTAATATTTCCTAAATATTTGTCCGAGCTTTTTCCATTAATTAAAATAATGCCGTTCGATGTGTTTTATTGAAGTTTACTTCAACGACATTCATCTTAAGCTTGAAGTTTTCTGTTCCGTTCCTCATACAAATTTTGAATTGTCAATACAACTTTTACTGTATTAAAATCTCTTCCATTTTTCTTTGATTTGATTTGCAATGTCTTTGTCTATGACCCAGATTTCTACATTAGATACACCTTTTTATTTATGAATGGCAACTCTGCTTAAAAATGAACCCTTCGCCACCCTAACAGGGATTCGGTGCAGTAATTTTTTCCACCTTTTTTAGCAATCTTGTCGCACTCTCTTATCTTTTACAATATCCCATTTTTTTCAATTTTTGCAGCATAATGCCTTAAACTAAAAATTCTTTGAAATTCTTGTGCTAGCGCAAGTAAGGTTAATTTTCTGTCCAGATCAAATTTTGTATAGGCGAACGGATATCTGCGTCTTTATTTGAAGTTAACCCTCGCATAAAAATTTAAAACTGAAACATCTTTGGAGATCAGGTTGTTCATTCAGTTTACCTTTTTCGTATTCCCGATTGACATTACAAGTATAATTAACAAAAACCATCGTCATCTTTATGAGATTTAAGCGTTGCCAATGTGTCTTAAATAGGGAGCTCCGTTCACTGAAAAAAAATAGACAAAATTAACACAGATCCACGAAATAATATTTCCCGCTTTTTCAGCGAAAATTTAATCATATTTTTCCTGCTCTGATGGGCACAATTGCTATTAAAAGTAAACGTAAGATTTTTCATCTGACCATATAAAGCAATCTTATTTGAAAACTTTCCTTAATAAAAAAAAAAAAAAAGAAGCAAAACTATCTTCAGGGTTATATAAAAATTCGCCAATGGAATTTGTGACTACATCAGTAATTGAAACTGTAATATTAGTTTCATTTGATTTCTGCAACATTGCTTCAAAGATCGATGTTTGATATCTGTCTATATTTGCTCATGTACACACACACACACACACACACACACACATATATATATATATATATATATATATATATATATATATATATATATATATATATATAAATCCACGCCACAATAAATTTTTCCACCTTCTTTGAAGGACGTCAAATTGCTTGATTTCAGAAATTCTAAATATATCTACGCTCAGTACTATCCTCGGCTTTGTTTTCATTTCTAACAACAGAAAATCGTGGAATTCTTCTGGAGGTGTAACTTTCTTGACATCCGTTGGCCTTCTTGGACTCCCTCTATGGAGCCAGCACCAAGACTGTTTATATGAGAAC
The DNA here is from genome assembly GCA_963932145.1 of Acanthosepion lycidas. Lineage (NCBI taxonomy): Eukaryota > Metazoa > Mollusca > Cephalopoda > Sepiida > Sepiidae > Acanthosepion > Acanthosepion lycidas. Next base: position 28,259,534 of record OZ010579.1, read on the forward strand.
AATATTTTCTCGCCTTTTTCTTACGTTGAACTCTATTCTGGCTTCTTCCTTCCAAATGTCGTTAACTTCTGGTTCCTTAATTCATGTTCTCTTATTATCCTCTCTCCTTAACGTTTTCCTTCAAGGCACTAAAGTGTTGAAAATAGACTTTTCCATTCACTATAAGAGAAACGTCTAGGACAGGGAGTCGCAAAGGAGTCGCTCGCAAAGGAGTCGCAAAGTGCGTCGCACGCATTGCTGCACTAAGTACAATATTCTTATTGTGTTGTGAATAAATGCGATTAAACAGTTTATTCACTAATATTTGTTCCATTGTTTTCTTTGGAATATTATTAGACAGATAAGAGTTTATACGGCCATTATAAATGTGGCTCAGAGGATTCGAAACTCACTTTTGCAAAAATGAATAATTTTGACGTTGTAATGTTTTTTGTTTTTTTTTAATTACGCCAACCAAGTATTTGAGAAAAGCGCAATATGGATTACTTAAAAATAATAGGAACTTCAGCAGTGTGCTCCATTTTCGACGCGCTCTTTTCCAACGTTCTATCCCATTGGGATTCGTTTGTATCAATTATACGCAAATTCATTTGGAAATCCTACCTATGTGTTGAAAATTAGGATCTATATCTCGAAAAGCGTTGTTATTGTCAAAGAACTCTTAATGATATATTCGCTTGCAAATAATAAATCTGTTTAAAGATAACTGCCAAGGTTCAGCTATTTAGCATTAGATTTAATTTTTCTTGTGTTCGTAAATGTGTTTTCTTTCCTGGGCAAAAACTGTGAAAAAAATGTCCAAATGTTCCTTTATATCCGAGCTCTTTCAGCTGTTATATTAGTCATTATCAAGAATATTTTTTTAATTATTTTTACGTGAATGTGTATATTTTTCATATATGTTTCTAGAGCATTGGGAATTTCTTATTTTATTTTCCAAATACGGTCAGCAGATTGTGGCCGTGTTAATAGTTGATGTTATGATTGTAGCCAACAGTAACATACATGTATAAAATAAAAATGCAATAGTCTCATCCACATTTAAAAAACAACAGAAATAATGGAAGCACTAATAACAAAGGAAGTAGAAGCCAATATGCGATAACATATTTATTTGCCCAAACATGGTCAGCACATTGTGGTCGTGTTCTTAATTAATGTTTCTGAGTTTTTGCATTTTTAGTATTAGTGTTTACATTATTTTTAGTCTTTTTTTTTCTAATTAAAGTAAGGTTTTCCTTAAAGTTGTTGTGCATATTAAATTTAGTGAGATTTGAGTTGTACCCATGGCGGAATCTTTTGTATCTCAGAGAGTGTTGGATTTTCCTAATGTATGTTACAATTATCGTCTCCTCCTTTCCTCCTACTCTTCTTCTTCTTCTTCTTCTTCTTCTTCTTCTTCTTCTTCTTCTCATTATTATTATTATTATTATTATTATTATTATTATTATTATTACTGGATGATAGCGGAGCACACTAAATGCGTTGCTGGTGTATATAAATATGAAACCCGATATACACCTCAGGTCACCCATCCTGATAAGGATTTATCAGTCACATATTTCACACGCAAATGTGCATGATATACTGACGTGTTATTGTTAAAACCATGCAGAAATTTGCAGGAAGTTCCTGGTATAAATTACCTTTGGCTTCACTAATTTGGTACGGTCAGACGGTTTGCCATTGAAGGTGTTGCCAAATGTCTCGATGTGACACCTAAATTACATTGCCTCATCCATCAAATACAAAAACTATCTCGACACCGACATGCGCTTAAATGCAGTTTACTCATTACTGACGCTCATGAGTAGAGATGTCCAATGCCTCAGTCGAAACCTGCTTACGATCAGGCAACTGGCAATTAAATGTGGTAGTGAACGTGGATACTTACTGAGATCCTATCACAAATCAACAGGACATGAGAAATACATGTTAACATACCCAATTGTTTAGATCACAAACCATGTGATCCATCCTTCATTTAGTATCATGGTATTTACTACTGCTACAACTATTATTATTATTATTATTATTATTATTATTATTATTATTATTATTATTTTTATTATTATTATTATTATTATTATTTTTATTATTATTATTATTATTTTTATTATTATTATTGTTATTATTATTATTATTATTTTTATTATTATTATTATTATTATTATTATTATTATTGTTATTATTATTATTATTATTATTTTTATTATTATTATTATTATTATTATTATTATTATTATTATTATTATTCCCATCGTGTTTATTTGGCAACCGTCAGCGGGGATCGATTGTTGCAAATCTTCCCAATCTTTCAGCAATCAAGATTTGCGCTGATATTATTTGAGACGTGGCCTTCATTGATTCAATTCTTTTCTGGGATCTCTTCCGTCAGTAACATTTTAGCAAATGTTTCTTTGAAAGCTTATGGGAAATAACGACAAAGAAATATTCTCAAATTCTCTGTACACTTGTAACAGTGTATTTGTCTACCACATTAAGAAAACCTGACAACGAATTGTCAATTAGTATTCACTAAACTTGCTTTACTTTTGGTCAACGTCAAAAGTATAGATCACCCGATGATGATAACATTCACTATGTACGAACTTCTTAACCATTAAACTAATTGTTTACTAAGCTAATATTGGTTTGCGTTAAGTCAGGAATTGTGGACTCAATGTATGAATTGTGGCTCAAGAATATTTTTTTGCTAAATTACCACACGATACAACACCCAAAAGGCAATCAATTTAATGGGTTACAGAATGAGTTTGTCTTATGGATTTAAATGAAGAAAATTAATTCAGTAAATATACCAAAATAGAAAGGGTTTTAAGGCAAGAATATTTCTTCTTATCATATGTATTCAACTTATAGAGTGAGGCGATTCTTACAAGGATTCCGGTTATTATGAGTTCACACCACTGAAACAAATGTCGTCCTTACATTCACGTATTGCAATATCTCACAGACTGTCCAATTCCTTTTGAGGCGTTTTTTTATTATATATAAGCGAATGTAGGTATCAGGTTGCGTGAATATCCGTCCGTTACCTGGAAGTAATCTCAGGTTAACCCTTTCCTTGGCTTCCTCGCAAAACTGGTGCAAAATTGTGTGCAAAGCCTATAATGCTACATAGTAATTGAACCCACAATCCTAACGGACACCATAGAGAGGGCAATTCAATAACCATCTGCCCACGGTAGGTGCCAAATGTTTGTCGGCTGTATGTTTCTGAAAAGGTGATGAAATTACTGCAAGGAGAATCAATAAAACTTCTTGCACAATGTGAGGAAATTAATTTCACGCTTCGAATATTTTTGTTTTGACATTCGATTTTCATTTGCTTTTGTTCGTCGGCTTCTCTTGTTCGTATATTTATTTAATTATTTTTTTAATTCGCCAGAATGGATAGGAATTGGAAAAAATCAAGACTGGTGCCGCCATCTTTGTACGCTCTGTCACCAAGTGGCGAGCTGCTTGGCTTCATATGTCAGACAATGGTCATGCCACAAGTGGAGGATTGACAGTCAGTTTGCGGTGCTCGTGATGTTGCATAGAACAGGAGAAGAACATTTCTTTCCATCGCATCTTTCTTTAGATTCTTCCATCTCGTCTTCATTAAGCACAGAAGATGAAGTAAATATATTAGCTTAGAGATTATCAGGGTCAATTTGGTTATCGATTTTTCAGGATTAGTAATAATTTGAATAATTTCACAAACTAATAGCAAATCTATAAATTAAACGAAAAAGTGTCATTGAGATGGAAGAATTAGTAGTAGTAATAATAATAATAATAATAATAATAGAAATGTGGCATATCAGAACATCAACAATACCTGTTGAGGTTTGAGCCCTCAGATTGGTTGGAAAAGATTTAAATAGTCACAATGAATGGATTCCTGGTAGCCCAAGCTTGAAGGAAATACAAGTAAACTGTTTTCATCAGTACAGACCACATCTTACGAACGGCTTTATTTATGTAAAATACGTGTTTTGTTTTTTAATTGCTCAGTGGAAAATGTCTGTGATGCCATTTCTGACCTTAGGTCTCTGGCTGGGACCTGGAAGAAATGAGTACACACCAGAAATCAAAGTAAATAAAACAACAACAACAACGCTAATAATAATGAATGTGGCACATGGGGACATCAATAGTTTCACTTGTATTTGGAGCTCTGGGCTTGACTGAAAAAGGTTCTAATGTACTCACTGAAGGACCCATGCCTTAAAAAATACACCGATTTTTACTAAGTTACAGCTCACACATTATGGTGAGATTTACCTATGAAAAATGTGTGTAATCTTAGGTTATTACCATTTCTTTTTACAAAAATTATCATTAGAAAATGACACGAAGTCATTTCTGATCTCAGATGTCTGGTTTGAACACCAAATGAAATGTATCGACAACAGATATCAAAGGAAATAATAATAGTAATAATAATAATAATGATGTCAGGGAAATAAAAGTCAACAGACCTGATACTATCAAAAAAGACAAGAAATTCAGGAAGTGTAGGCTTATTGACATAGAAGTACCATCTGAAAGAAACACCTCTATAAAAATTATCGAGAAGTTGTCCAAATACAAGGACCTGGAGATCGAGATTAACAGGATGTGGGGAATGAAGACTGAGACTGTACCAATAGTAATCGGAGCACTGGGCCTCCTGAGAGAAAGAATGGGCAATTTTACTAACAGTGACACAGGTAATATACAGGATGCTCAGATTTCCCTATTAGGAATATCCCATATTTTGAACCCGGATCTACAGGATACAAAGCAGGAATCTTAACATGCACAAATAATAATAATAATAATAATAATAATAATAATAATAATAATAATAACAATAATAATAATAACAATCACCTACGCTACACGGATGATCTCAAACTCTTTGCTAATGACGACAATGAGTTGAAAGGCCTCCTCACTATTGTATAATACTTCAGTGACGACAGGTATGAACTTCGGATTAGATAAATGTACAAAAGTAACATTCAAAAAATGTAGCTGATGTTGATCGTCTGTATGTGCCCAGTTCCGAAGGATGTAGAAGATTATTTAAACTAGAACTGTCCTTCAAAACTACAAAAAAGTGGCCTCCAAAGATACTTGGAACCTAGAGAATACTGTATGATGGTATGTGTCAAAGAACAGGGAAGTAGTAAGCGTCTTTACTTCATAATAAAGGAAGCCAACAAATTCAAAATGGAGTTTCAAATTGGCGCAGAAATACAAGTAAAGCACAGTACACCGGCTGAAAATGCAAAATACTTAAAAGGAGAGGAAAAACAAAGGCAACCGACCAGATGCAGAAATATTCGCAAGATAAACCGCTTCATGGCCAATACTCTGCACCTACCAAAGAAGCTGACGTAGATAAAACCCGTAACAATCAGTGGCTACGTAGTGCAGAGTCTGAAATTGAAGGTTTTATCCTTGCTGCACTTTACCAATGCTTGTTAAGTAGAAATTATTATTAGCACATATATTAAAATATTGTGTTATCCCAAAATGCAGATTCTGTGATAAATATCAGGTAAAATTGATCGGCTTGAATCAGTTTGCATGATACTGGCACCCACTGAGAAACAAAATGCCCCCTTATTGATATGTCAGTCCCTGAAGATCCCTGTTGTATTTGGAGCCCCAGGATTGGTTGGAAAAGTTTCCATTAGACAAATTGAAGAGATTCCTGGAAGCCAATGCCTCAAAGATATACAAAAAATGTTCTCACAAGTACAGCCCACACTTTACGAAGAGCCTTATCTATGTGATGAGTTTTTTTTTGTCAGTGGAAAGTGTCATGATGCTATTTAAAACATTAGGTTTGTGGGCGAGATCTGAAAAGAAATGTGTACACGTCAGAAATCAAAGGAAATAATAATAATAATAATAATAATAATAATAATAATAATAATAATAATAATAATAATAATTACTTCGTACTTTGTTATAGAGAATACCCAAATAAATGTAGCTCTACAGAATTATGCTGAGAATAATATGGATCAAACTACGAAGTTCTAGGGACAATGGGAACAAATGATACACTTATACATAACACAAGGGTGGGTATTAAATAAAGAGGGTTTGGAAATCTGATACTCACAGGAATGTTTGAAGGCAAGAGGCGAGGCGCTGAATAAGTTTCCGTTTGTTTGTTTGTTTGTTTGTTTGTTTGGGTTTTATGGCATATCAACCACTGTGGGTTATTTAATGCCAAATCCAGTTTTTATATATATATGCCAAATATATGAATTTTAAATGCCTATTTTGTATGGAACATTTTTAGCAAGCTAGAGATCATTTGCTTGTACATTGCAAAATAATCCTAGGTATTTTTGTTTAAGTCAAGAATTGCCATTTGATAAGGACATTTTATTTGCAAAATGGTAAAAGGTAGGATATGTTGTTTACACATCAGTCTACATCTTTGATAAGGGACAAATTCTTTTTAGAAATTTCAATATAATTTTTCGTTCAGTTTTTGCAAATAATTTCTTTATGTTCTTGATTGATTGATTAATTGTTTTGTTTAACGGAATCTCAAACTTAGTGGTCACTTTATGCCGAAAATGATTTTGAGTGACTTTAAAAGTCAAAAACGTATAGCTGGCAACATTATGGTTTCAAAAACGTATAGCTGGCAACATTATGTTTTAAAAAAAAAAAAAAAAAAAAAAACTTATAGCTGGCAACACTATTGTTTCAAAAACTTATAGCTGGCAACATTATTGTTTCAAAAACGCAAAGCTGGCAACATTATTGTTTCCAAAACACAAAGCTGGCAACATTATTGTTCCAAAAACGGATAGTTGGCAACATTATGGTTTCACAAACGTACAGCTGACAACATTATTGTTTCATAAACGTACAGCTGCCAACATTACGGTTTCAAAAAAGTATAGCTGGCAACATTATTGTTTCAAAAATGAATAGCTGGCAACAATATTGTTTCAAAAACGCATAGCTGGCAACATTATGGTTTCAAAAACGGAGAGCTGGCAACATTATTATTTCAAAAACGTATAGCTGGCAACATTATTTTTCCGAAAACATTATGTGAGGCCTTGCTGTTGGATGTAGTTTATCGCCGTACCCAGGACGCGGATGTAGTTTATCGCCATACCCAGGACGCGGATGTAGTTTATCGTCATACCCAGGACGCGGATGTAGTTTATCGTCATACCCAGGACGTTCGAAAACGTATAGCTGGCAACACTATGGTTCCAAAAACGGATAGCTGGCAACATTATTGTTTCAAAAAAGTATAGCTGGAAATATTAGTTTTCCGAAAACATTATCTGAGGCTTTGCTGTTAGATGTAGTTTATCGCCATACCCAGGACGCGGATGTAGTTTAACGTCATACCCAGGACGTGAATAAGTTTCGGAGTTACAAAATATACAAGATTTATTAAGACGGGAAACTGTGGAGATGTAGGATCGCCAAACGTCTGGTCGGACACGACGAACGACGACGACGAAGAAGATGATGAAGAAGAAGATTAAAATCTACAATTAAAAACATTTGCAATTAACAATATTTTGCGTTTCTCGAATGTAAATGGTAAGTCCCTGGGAGCGTTAATCATATGTGGGAGTTAACAGCCCAATCCATATTTCATTTCATTCATTCATGCTTTAATTGTTTATTTTTTGTTTCTTTTTCTCATTGAAAGGAAACAGAATTTTTAATATGTCATTTCTTTTTTCTCGTGATCAAAAGGGGATAATCCGATATGTATTAGGTTTTGGTAGGGCATAATGTACAATCCAACCCCCTAAAGAACTAAGGAATGAAGAACACGCAAAACTTTATTAGAATGACAGTAACAATCTCTCTCTCTGTATATATATATATATATATATATATATATATATATATATATATATATATATATATATATATATATATATATATATATAAATCCAGGGTCACAAACTCACTTCAATCCAACCAAATATGGTAGCTCTATGTCTGACATTGAGCGCTTTCTAATAAGTACTGCGCATATAATATATAAATAATTATATATATATATATATATATATATATATATATATATATATATATATATGTATGTATATATATTTATATACACACACTTTTCATATATATATATATATATATATATATATATATATATATATATATATATATATATATATATATATATATATATATATATATAATACGACACACAAACACCTAAACACATACATATATATGATTTTTGGGTGGGGTGTAACAATTAAGGAACAGTGTGCAAATTAACGAAGACCCACGCATATATCTTCGAAAACTGAACTTTTAGAAATTAATTTTGAACTTTAAAAATGAAAATTAAAACATGAGGTGGGTAAGAAAAATATGAAAAAAGAAATGTCTGATACATACGTTGATTTTGGAAGGAGCAAAATTCCGAAAGTGCAGATTGAATCTATTGAGTGTCAAAGATTACACAGACCTTCCAAAGTTTACACAGACTATTTTATGCTTTGGGAACTTTTGCAGTAAATATAATTTTGGTTGTAAGTATAAACAATTATGAGGATAATATACGAATATCTTTCCTTTGGAGCTTATAAATTGTACAATGTTCAATTATTAACGTTTACAACGATCCATTTTAAATTACAAAATTGTACTTGGATTAAAAAGTTATACTAGCTTTCCAAAAAATTATAATAACAGTCTATTTTTCATGAACAACAAGTAAAAAAGATCAGATACTGCATTTTTCTGGTCTACTAAATCAAAGATTCTAATTGATCGGTTGAACGAACATTTCAAAATAAATAAAAATGATCGATAACTATTTAGATAGATAAATAAATAGATAGATAGATAGATAGATAGATATGGATAGACTACGATAGCCAGCCAGATAGAGAGTGAAAAATAGAGACCAAACATGCAACCAGTTGGATTTAGTTGTGAATCCGGAAATACACTGTATTACAGCTGTGTCCATAACCCAATGAGCACAGAGTGTTTTTGTATTGTCGAGCAATAACAACAGCTATAACAAATTCGATAACAAAAACAACAACAACAATAATAATAATAATAATAATAATAATAATAATAATAATAATAATAATGAACAAGACAAGCAAACCACTCAGACATTATTATCAAAGACAGAAAACAAAAATGTTTGAGCAGGTTGACATGGTCGTATGAAGCAACAGAAATATCTCTCCAAAATTATTTGAAAAACGAAGCAGATATAAATATCTGGAGATGGCAATAGTTCTTGAAAATAAAAATACAATTTCTGTTTTTGGTGAAGCAACTCAAGAACAAATTAACAACGAACGAGGATACGGATTCATACCTTTTCCAATGTTATTTCCGCGTAAGTGACTCAACTGGAATTCGATCTTTCCTCATCGATCTCTCATTCCCTACTCTTCAATTTCTCATTTTCTCCTAAAAGTCGGAAAAATATACAAACATTGCGAAAAATCTGTTATCATATTAAGAAAATTTCCAGGAACTTTCACTACAGAAAAAATTTCAACATGCACAATACATATCCAGCGAAAATCTTCTAGTCTATTTATTATTTTTTTGTTAATATCTGTGTTTAGTTAAGTGGAAACAACAACAACAACGACCCGCATCCTTCAATTACTCTTGGTCATTTGTAATTAAAAATATTTTTAAAATAATATTTATAATATCAGTATTACGGAGTTCTACATACTGGTATGAACATCACATAGAACCAGTCGTTACTTAAATCACTAAGGCTATTCACACGAACAAATGTATAAACGCTATTCGCCAACACATCGGGATTAAATCCTCAAAAATGCTTTCTCCTATTTATAGAAGTGCCAGCGGAATGTATACTGCTCTAACAGCTAATACTACTATTACTACTACTATTACTATTATTACTACTACTACTATTACTACTAATAATAATAAAATCGACAAGGAAAACTCCGAGTACAACCCGAAACATAAAGTGTTAATTTTCCCGAGGAGTGAATGACAGCTGCGTTTGGAGTTCACGAACAACCGCCTACAAGCTTCGGAACACTGTCTGTAAAAGACCATTAACCAATAAGCATGGGGAATTTGCGTTAACTTTTGAACCCGTGCATCACTCGTGGGAACAATATGACTTAAAATCAAACAAAAAAGTCCAGTATGGCTTTTCCAGTGGGTAAATAAGGAGGTTGAAAAATCCGCCATAGGATAAAGAAATCCTACACAAATAATGAATCCTCAGATCCTCATAACAGGGCCAATCCCAATGATGGGCATGTGAATTCTCCAACTAGAGGAGATAAGTTCAAGAAAAAAAAGGAAATATAGTCTTGTGAGTAGTACAAACTCGTTATGACAGCATTCTATGAAGCGTTGCACAAACCCCGGTAAAGCATCACTCGCCAAACATGACAGTTAGTGAGAAAAGGTTGGACAAGCAATTAGAAAGAACGCTGCCGAAAATAAATTGGCCAATGTAAGAAGTTGCATCATGAGAAATAACCGATTGATGGATGCTGAAATTAAAAAAAATAAAAAGAATTGCAACAAGAATTGGCGAATGATCAGATCACTAAAGGGAACATTAGGGAAACCATAGATCATAAAGAAGAAACTAATATACACACTGATAACTGTGAATATAATGCTGAAAGTTTAGAAGAGTTGGAAAGGCGTGATCTTAGTCACTCAGTAACCTATAATGAAATGAGTCCAAACCAGATTGAACCATATTATTTTACAGAAAACAAGAATAACAATGAGGCCAAAGAATAAATCATGAGTCGGACCCAAAATATTGAAATGAAGTAACGAAGACAACTTCCAAAATTATAACCAACAAAGCATAACCTCAAATCTATTAAAATATATAATGTAGCACTTAAATTTATTCTGGATGAAGTAGACCCAAATATAAAGTCACAACGAAGAAATATATGCATCAGCAATAGCAGGAAGTAAATGTTAACTATCATTGAAAAAAAGGCAAACTCGTAAACATGAAGATCCATCTTGGAAAAAAAATAGTGATGAAATTGAACCAGTTAGAATTGAATCACCTGTACTCAATGAACTGGAAAGAGTCACAAAGACTAGAAAAGACAGAAAATCAAAAGCAAATACAAAATTATGAATGAAAATGAAGTCCTACCAGCTAAAAGGAAATAAAGCAAACAATCCAACTGAAGTTTCAAAGAATCAGACGCTATGTAAAAGATCAAGATATTACAGACAGAACAAAATTTTTGAAAGCAATGCGATTAAATTTTACAGAGAAATAGACAAAAAAAAATTTGAAATGACACCAGCCCCACCAATGGAAGAAGTAATGTATTCCTGGAAAATAATATGGACTTGCTCTTAAAAACATAAGAAAGAAGCAGATTAGTTTACACAAGAGGTAGAACGGGTGAAAAATAAACCAGAACAAACATGGGAAGGAATCAGAGAAGAGGATATTGAACGTGCGTTGAAAATGTACACAACTGGAAATTTCCAGGAATAGATAAGGTTCTAACTTTTGGCTCTATTATCTAAATACAGCACACAAAAACTAGCCAAAGAACTTCAAGAAATGGTCAGCGATTCTATTAAAAATTACGGCAAGGGTAACCAGAAAGAATTATCTTCCTTCTACACAAGAATGGTGGCACAAATCTCCCAAGAAACTACAGACCAATTACATGTCTTCCCATTACGTACAAACTGTTGACATCAATTCTGACAAAACAGATATATTTCTTCTTAGAAAAATATGACATACTATTAGGTTGGTGCAAAAATAATGTCATTTTCTCACATAGTAACATATGTGAGAAAACGACATTATTTTTGCACCATACCTCTTGAACAAAATAGGTGCAAACGTAGCTCTTATAGATGTAAAGATCAATTACTTATTAAAAAGAAAATCTTGGAAAAATGCTTCAATACAGAGGAAGATATCAATACTACTTGGATAGATTACCGTAAGGCATTTGACAGTGTACTCCATTCCTCGATCTTAAAGTTTTTAAATATATACAAAGTCAGCATTAATTTCATCAAACACAATATATCCATATAGAAAACAATACGCCAACTCAGTTATATAAATGAAGTCTATAAGTCTGGTGAAATAAACATCAACATCGAAATATTTCAAGGTGATTTTTGTCTCCCTTGCTATTTTATAGATACATTATAGCATTAACCAGCGAAGTTAGCAGAATGGAATATGGCAATAAGATATCTCAAAAGATAATATGCCATTTATTTTACATGGATGACTTAAAGTTGTAGGTTAAGAATGACAGTGACCTTGAAGGTCTTCTGAAAACAGAAAAAAAAAATTAACTAATGGCATTGGAATGGTTTTGGTTTGGATAAATGTGCTGAATCCTTAATATTACGAGAACCACTACAATGAACCTCCTGTATTAGCTTAGGCCCTGTTTAACAAACAATGTTTTAGAGCAAGAAGAAAGAATTCACCATAAAAATGAAAGAAATAATGTAAAGGTTACTATAAAAGGGTGCGAATGATATTAAAAACTAAATTTAATTCTCAGAACAGAATTATGGCCATTAATAGCGTTGCCATTCCAGTGGTTCTATATAGTTTCAATATCTTGAACTGGACTCTAAATGATAGCAAAAGAAAATGTATTCTAAGACAAGAAAGCTTCTTTCTAAACATAACATGTGCCACCCAAAGGCTGATGCAGACCGCCTATGCATACCCCGTAAAAAAGAGGAAGAGGTCATGTTCAGCTAGAATTGTCATACAAGACAAGAACTATTGGCTTACATACAAATGACTGGATTATACAATCAGTCAAAGAACAGGAAACAGAAAGAAAAAATATTCAATCATGAAAGAAGATTGTAAATACGAATGTGATTTACATTTAACAGATTCTATAGAAAATCAAAAATTATTATCAAATATTATGAAAAAAAGAAGCCAAAGATAAATCTCTTGAACAGATGAAACGATAATGGCAAGGCAAACCTCTGTATAGCGAATATCCAGATTGTGCTAATAACACCGATGTTAATAACAATCATCGAGGGTTACGCGAATCTGGATTAAAGGCTGAAACGGAAGGCTTTATTCTTACAGCCTAAGACTTGAGACTTTTCACTAGAAACTTTCAGGAAAATACCATACATAATAGTGTTGGTCCAAAATGCAGGTTCTGTGACAAATGTCAGGAAACCATAGCCCATCTAATCACAGGATGTTCTGTACTTGCGCCAAATGAATATAAAAATCGTCACGAGATATTCGGGCAATACCTACAGTGAACAATGTGAAAACACTATGGAAAAGATGTTGATAAACACTGGTATAAATATCACACATCACCGGTTACAAAAAGAGAAGATAGAATGATACTATCTTAACAGACAGGAATATTGAAGCTAATAGGCCAGACATAATTGTCAAAAACCGAAAAGAAACTACTAATTGATATGGCTCTCCCAGCGGAGTGTATCTTAACAACAAAGGAATTTGTAAAACTCTCGAAGTAAAATGGTATGGAAATCGAAATACAAAAATGTGGAAATTGCAAACAAGAATAGTACCAGTCATAGCAGGTGCGCTTGGAATTATAAAAAAGGAACACAACAACACATTGAACAATTACCCGGAAATCCTGACTTAAGTGAAATACAAAAAAATGTCTTGATAAATACAGTCCACACACTAAGAAGAAAATTGTCCGTGTAACGCTAGTGATATTATGGGAGTTAGAAAAACAAAACCCGTAATGTTATCATAAGAACAAACCATTACCTGACTTATAGACTTGTTAAGTAGTGTGACTATACAGAAATAAGAATATAATAACAAAAACAACAACAAAAACAACAACAACAACAACAACAACAACAATAATAATAATAATAATAATAATAATAATAATAATAATAATAATAATAATAATGAGAGTTTGGTAGTGTCTTATTGCTTTATAGTATTCTCGGTTGAATGTGATAATGCATTTATAAAAAGGTCAGTGGAATGGGATTTAAAGTATTAAAGACATCTATCGTTGTGTGCTAGTCGGATCAAAAGTCTTAATAGGGGAATTCGATTATTGTATCAGGGAATTATTCAGGTTTTGCGACTATAATTTGTTTTACAAAGTTTTAATTTTAAATCTGGTTTACGTCGAACACCACGAACTACTGCATTTTAAATAATATTTAAAGAAGAACGGCTGTACTTTAAATAAACGATATTTAAACTAGTATTACTGTATTTTAAATCATGGAAAAAGGGAGCATTGTGGCGTAATGGATATCGGCTCAGATTCTGAGATCGGAGAACCGAGTTCAAACTCCAGTTGAATTCCAGTCGTGCTCGCTACGTTCACTTACTTGGAAAAGGTATGAATCCATCTCTTCTTCTTGACACAGCTACAGGTTGAATAGTATGACACATTGGGTCCTACAGCTTTGATTGGCAACCAGTGTATCGCCGAAAGGAACCGTAAACTACTCCGGGTAAAGGTTCTGCCTAGTTAGTCATGAATAGAAAGACACATGCTCGTCCAAGCGTTTATTATGTATGACACTTAACTGATAATTGGGAACACGAGCAAAGAAATAAGACAAATGATTTCAGCAGCGTTTTCACGAATTAACAACTGGTATTATGATGATATAATTGCCAATGTCTTAAATATGAAAGAAATGTTTAAATTGTCACATGATGCCCATCCCATTTTAGAACCATCGTCTAGCATTAATATCAAAATTCACCAAATATGGTTATTCCAATTTATTTTGCAATGTCTGAGAAATTGAAGTATAACCATTTTATTCTCTAAGACTCATTCAGATGTTAATATTATTGGAATATTTCGTAGAAGAACTCAGATAAACATCAAAGAAACATACTTTCCATATGATTGTATTTAATATATGTCTTCACATACATTGTAGGTTTTTTTTTAATCATTTCATCCAAAGCAAGGTATGAAAGCCATTAAGAAGCAATAGATTATTGATTGTTGGAGAATATGAGGTAAAAAACACTATAAAAGAGAGAAAATAATAAGTGAACAGGAATAAAGAAGATAATTAGTTACATTGGCTTTAATTAAAAAAAAAAACAAATTTGACAGGGAAGCAAGAAGAGATTTTCACAAATACGACAGAAGATACTGTTAGCACTTACGGTTATATCTAGCAATTCCAATTATAAACTTATGAGATCTTGCCGCCAATCTACTACTGCTCTTAAATTCATGAAGTCTAGGTATCATAGAGAATAGATAACGAGAAAGATTGCCATGAAAATATTTATAGAAAAGACAGGGATAAGTTACGTTAAGGCGATGGAAAAGTGACAGAAGCCGAGATGCCACGCCAGGACCAATGACAACGACACAGTGACAGAGGTTTCATAGCAGCAGACTTGACAGTGGATTTAATATAATCTTTCCACTTCGTGTCAGTGGAAAATGTTAGCCAGAGAGAGTTCAATGAGTCATTCTCCTGGAGGTTAGCATCAGCCACGCTGATGAAAATTAAGAAAAGCTTCTAGAAGACTATTAAAAGGGAACAGTTCCGTTTTAGCTTCGTTAATATATTATATAGCATATATACGTTTTGGCATTTGCTGGCGTGAATCAGTATCTATCTATCTATCTATCTATCTATCTATATATATATATATATATATATATATATATATATATATATATATATTCACACGCACACGCACACAGACACACACACACACACACACATATATATATATATATATATATATATGAAGAAAAATATACGGAAAAAACAAACAAAAATCCTTATATGCAATTATGCTGTTTTAATGTTAATATAATGGCAACGTCGGACGTTTCGGTCTGATAAACCATCTTCAGGACATATTCATAAAATATAACATTATCAATTCATATAATGCGTCTTTGTCATGTTGAATTGATAATGTTAATTATATTTTATGAATATGTCCTGAAGATGGTTTATTAGACCGAAACATCCGACGTTGACATTATATTAACCTTAAAACAGCATAATTGCATATAAGGATTTTTATTTGTTTTTTCCGTATATTTTTCTTCATACTGTCGGATCTATATCCATATATTTGCTTACATATCTTATATATATATATATATATATATATATATATATATATATATATATATATATATATATATATATATATATATATATAAAGTTGTAGTTTCTGTCAGTTTGTTTGTTATCGAACTCCACCTAGAGTTGTGGAGACCCCCATAATCTTATATATTCTGAAACAACATTACCAAAGGTACTTGGATAAGTTTATTTCATTTTGATCAAATGGTATCCTGGATGCCCCCCCCCCCACCACTGAATGTTCTCTCCTTTTTTTATAAATTAAATTTAAATTTGAACTAGGGAATGATTCCTAGAATGCTTAGGTAAGTATATTTCATTTTGATCAGCGGGGTCCCCCGGGGTGCAAAAACATCTCATTGAAAATTTTTCCCTTTAATTTAAATTAAATTTGTATTTGAATATAGGAATGAATTCCAGGTTACTTGGATAATTATATTTCATTTTGATCAAAGGGTGCCCCTACTTATCCCCCATGAAATTTGTTTCCCTTTGGTTTAAATGAAATTTAAATTTGAACAAGGAAATGACTTCTAACCCAAATATAGAAGGAGAAAGCCAGAAGATGGAGGCCACATCGGCAAGATCAAAATGAGTCAATTTGGATGTCAAGTTGAGTAAAGAAAACACCGATCACTGGTTAGTACTTCACAATACATATTGTTGCACAGTTCAACTGTCATACGAATGTTGAAACCTGCTAATCAATTAAATCAATCAAGTATTGCACCCCATATATATCAAAGGGGCCAGATCTAGTGATTTTTGTCTCCCTCCTATGATTTTTCCCCTTTGATTTAAATTAAATTTAAATTTCAGCAAGAGAATGAATCCTATCCAAAATATAGAAAGAGAAAGCCAGAAGATTGAGGTCACATCTGCAAGATGATTGAGTAACAATGAAATGGGTAATTTTTCTCCAGATATTATAACAATGTTTTAAAATAAACAGTCATTTTCTTAGAAAAAATGTGTGACACACAGCAAGGCCCGTGTAATTCTGCTAGTATAAAAATAATAAAAAAAAAAATGTATTATCTATATATCGTAAACATTTCAAATATCCCAATGTCTGGATAAGTTACATCTCGTATAAGAAATTAAACACAGAATAGGTTGCGGCCGGGTTTGTTTCGCCCAACATCTCACGCTGGTAGAAAGAACACATTAAGCTAAAAACTTGAATTCTTAAATAGCCTCATCACACGGAGACGTTTATATGGGCATAATCCATGTTGCCAAATAGGTTAAAAATATATAAACTGTCAGGTTTAACAGACGGTTACAAATGCTATCAGCGAAGACCCTCTTTCTTCACACCTCGTAGACTGGCTTTACAACAAACAGCAAATAAAACGAACTGTACTCGTGCATAGAAATTGTATCGATCAATTCGTAAAACAGAAACAGTTAGCATAAGGGAGATAAATAATGCCATCAAAGTGAATAATATAATGTCTCACACTAACTCAAACAAAAGGAAAACGAGGCAACTCCCATTAATAGTGAAAAGAAAAATAACATTTACTGAACTTGAGTGACCTATTTTCCTGAAAAATTAAAACACGTTTAACGGAAAGATTTTATAAATTTTAAACAACACATTGCAGAGTCAATGAATACTGAACGTTTCCTTATACTTAAATTGCAAATTTTAACATTATCATCCGTGTATCTCAGTTATGATCTATCTATCTATCTATCTATCTATCTATCTATCTATCTATCTATCTATCTATAAGTCTGTGTCCGTTGCCAAGAGAATATATTGGATATCTATTAGTTTTCATTATAGCCAAATATAATATCGTTGTAAACATTAATATGAATGATACTGAACCATTCTAAAGGAAAAGTAAAGTTTACTCACTTCTGGCCATCTTCAGTTTATACCGACATAATGGTGTGTAGATTTGGGAACATTCTTCGAACGTTGACTTCCTTTCGACAATGTAGAGCGACTCCCCAACATTCCCTGTCATCCTGGTATCCCACGTCTGTACACATCATAAGATCAGGGGTACCGCCAATTATATAACATGTCAGGGACATTTCAGTGACATTCTGTGAAATGTGATTAGACATGTAATAGCTATGGTGACACCTTCCAATTCAACCCACTGATACACTGTTGATGATATGACACTGAGTACAAAAAAATAAAATAAAATAAAATAAATAAATGATATCGCTTAATATGAGCCCAGTACATATTGGTTTAACCAAAGAACAACTTTTCTGAGAACAAAGCTTACAGCTTGCTATTAAATTTCAATTCAGATACATTGTGTTTTCTGGCATGGGTCCCATAATGCAATAATCTTGACACTAAAATCTTTTTTTACTATACGTAATGAAACCCACATAAAGCTTAAAAGCGCACTATCAGATATCTGATGTATGGATCGCTAAAAATAACAAAACCTGATATTATTAATAATGTATATTTGTAGTGATACAAAGGCGTTTATCTTCCTTTGGTGGAGATAATTCACCTGTTTCAAATGACGGCCACTTACTGGCGTCACTCCATACAGTGAGGAAAACGGCGGTTTTGTTTACAGAAGCTTAATCAAAACGTTGCTTTCTTAAGTACTCCCCACTCCGGGCTCGAGCAGAGGCTACATCTGCCTTCACAGCAGATTAAAAGTCTATGGTGATTTTGACGTTTCTCTTCGGGAATATATCTTTCCCAGATATAGGATAAAATTTCAGCTTGCAATCCTCAATTTGCTCTTTCCCTTTCGTGTTATATTTCCTCGATTGGGACATAGATGAATCCGGTCCGTTTGAATCTGGCGTCTAAAACATGGCTTCGCCAGACACAGGAGCATATCCGTATTATATATACAATCCTTCTTTTTTGTTTTTCTTTAAAGCAAGTTTTGCTGTGTAGGTATATATGGTATATTATTCTCCGCGTGGGATATGAGTGTTTTTTGTTTTTTTTCTTTTTTTTATCATTTCACCCCAAGCGAGTCCAGAATGCCCCTATACGCATGTTGTTACAGATTGAAAGTGAGGGAAAAGACTGGGTATAGACGATGGCGATTGACGTTGCGCTTAAATTTTTGAAGATTGTAGTTATCAAAGAAGCAACTAATCAGAAGGGAGTTCCACTATTGAGAAGTGTTAAGAAAAAATGTTGGAGTAGAAATGGCCGTCACATTTAACTATTTCAACAGTGAACGGGTGAAGCCAGGAAGGCTCAGTGATATACTCTCCAAAAGTCGAGCTTCAGATATTAGGGGCCAGGGAAATTTCCCTATGGTGGTTAAATAAGGGCGGTTTAGTTTTGGAGGTATTAAAATTCATCAGCTATTTCATTCTACAGTTAACCTGTGATTGGAGGTCTTTTTCAAGAATAGTGGCCAGATTAACTTTGTCAGTATTAGCGGATTTGCTATTGAGACAAGAGGAAATTGTAGTGTATTCAGCATAAATGCCTAGTTGGGAAGGAACTGATCAGGAAGATCATTGATGAATATCAGAAACAGCGTAGGATCCAGGACAGAGCAATGGGAGACAACCGCGTTCGCGTGAAATTATCTGGAGCCGAGCCCGTTCAAAATGATCTTCATTTCACGATTTGACAGGGATAGTTGGATTAAATCACAGAATCATCATGGAATATGGTAGCCCTGTAGCTTACCTAGAAGACCAGCATGCCAAACATTTTCAAATGACTGAAATATTTAGAACCTCAGCTCGAACTTCGCTGTTATCATCAAGGGCTTGACATATTAAGTGATGGCTGTAAGGATGTCAGGGGTAGATCGGTCAAAATGGAATCTGTATTGTTTGTCAGTGTAATTCGTGAGAAGTAAGATACTTAAATACGTCTGCATTGATTAAAGCCTCGAAAAGCTTTGTCGAAAAGCGGTAGGAGAGTAATAGGGCGATAGTTAGATAGGTCGGAATATTGTCTAGAGTTCTTAAAGACAGGGACTATAGGGGATGGCTTCCAACATGCTGCAAAAGCATGAAGCAGCGAGGCAATAATTGTAGAGTTTAGAGAGAACTGGAGTCAGCTCGCTAGCACATTTCTTTAGTACGACGACTGGTATCCCGTCACCTACTCTTGCATTATGGGAGTCCAAATCAGAAATGATATCTGAGACTAGTGACGAGGTTATGCGCATATCACTCAGCAGAGCCTCAGTTCTCAGTGGGGTGCGGATTCAGGTGTGAATACTCCAGATGAGTCTAGTGTTGAGTTATATAAGAATTTCCTTGCAAAGTATTCTAACATATCTGCTCTAGATGTTGGGACTTGGAACTGATTGTATATAGGAGGGGGATTGAGCATATGCTGTCGTTCGGCAGACTATTTCAGAGTCGACAATAATCTCTAGAACCGACTTTAGGAGATATTCTGCATTGTTTTATTCTATAAGCAAACAATAACTTTGCTTCCTTGAATACAAACTTGCATTCGTGACGAGCAAAGACAGAGAAGTCTGTTGAAATTTGACGTGACGTCATGGTTCAGCCGGGAGAAGTGATTCTTGTGGGCTATAAAGGTCGGGCATGAAAGTGAGTACCAAATAGATGAATGCGATTTAACTTACTATTTCCATGCTGGAACGAAAATAATTGATGCCGGTTTTTATTAGGTTGGTGCAAAAATAATATCGTTTTTTGACGTATTTTTTTAATGTCAATAAACGATATTATTTTTGCACCAAGGAGGAAACCTTAAACGCGCATTTTTGAACAGCATGATTAAATACTTCCTTCCATGGGACCTCACGGAGGAAATCACGGAACGAGTCTCAAGCTGCTCGTTGATAATAGAAAGATATTCTTTTGGCAGAAGGTTCTTGGCAAATGTGGGTGCGGAAAGCGATGTTTACAGCCAATACCACATGATCAGATTTTCCAAGAAGGCATAGAAGCGTAGTACACGGATAGAGATAACAAAATGATCGAGAAGAGAAGCGTTTACATCAGGGTTTCTGGGGAAACCCATGAGAAAGGGAAGCGCTTGCGTGAGAGATTGAGTAATTGAGAAATTAAGAGTTTGAACGCCAGTGAGGTCAGTGAGAGTGTGTTGACACCACCTGGTATGGTGTCCATTAAATTCACCGAACACGAATATTTTTGCAAACGGATATAGGGATAAAGCCTTGTCTGTATTATATCAGATATCTAGAACGCAACAATCTTGGGACGATGAGGGAACGATAAACAAACAAGAGATATATGACCGAGTTAAGTAGAGACAGAGACATATAAGAATGATCTGGGAATTCAAGAGAGATTTTCCTAGCCACGAGATGTTCGTGGACATAAACTACCATACCATACATGTAGAATTTAAGGTCGTTTGTAAAGAGAGAGGAAGTTAGCCAGGAATCGAAAAAATCAGAGGGCGGATTAAAGAGTTATGTTTACTTTCGCAGACAGCTACGATGTCCGAAGACTTTTTCGAAGATGAATGATTCTGCACTGCAAAACTTGGTACAAATACAACGTATGTTCGTGTAGAAAAGGTTAAGTCGAGGTGGTTTAGGTTTAAATCTTTGATTGTTTATGGTCTGATGTGTTATATTGCTAAGAATGATCCTAGGGTACTAGTAGCAGTCGGTGATCTGTATATAGGGAAACCTGCGCATACATCGATATAGTGTCGTATCGGGGTTGGCCAACGCAGGTCCTTGCAGAGACACCCTTACATGCGCCTCGTGGTATTGCAAGAACCTCTATATTATACACCTGCTGATCAGAGCAACCTCACATGTCACGACGCATGGGTCCGGGCTAGTAACTACCAGACGGGATCAGCTACCAGGAAACTGCCAACTCAGGCTCACCAGTATGAAGAGGTGTTGTCACCATCCACGTATCTCACTAGTAATTCATGGCAAAACAAATATTAAGACTTGAGAAGAGAAAAGTAACCGGAAACCACTTACTACGCTGGAAACAAGGGATGAGCCTCTACTCCTTTTCAAGAGAAGTGGGAGCAATATGGACTGGGTGATAGGAGAGCCTATCAAACCCCATTAATGTAAAAAAAATACAAAAAAAAAAACGGGAAACAATTACGGATTTCCAGATAAATTATTTCAAACAAGGATCTTTCTTTCAGGCAACTCATCTGGAGAGTTGAGCTGCTGCACAAAGATACCCCAGTACACACATCTATACATGCCTGTGCGGAGATGGGGTAAAAATTAAAATTAAATTAAATAGTTAAATTGTAACTTAGTATACGTCCGAATACCAACTCTTTCAAACAGCATTTGCACATTTTCAATCATTAGTCACCAAAACGAAAAACCTATCTTCAAAACTACGAAACATTGTGTACGTCTTACTAGTATAAAACGCTTTCTGAGAATAAACCACGTTAGTTATTGGCTTTCATCTCAGACATTCTGTTCCATCCGTGAAGACTGTGTTGTTTAATACGAATAGTGTAACTGGAGAATACATATAGGAAAATATAATCTTTCTACCATGGCTCTTACCTGTTCAACATTAAAACACCATCATATCACGGGATAGATACTTTACTTGATAACCCTACCAGTGTTATCACGAATAACATTGCTAGGTATAAAATTCTGTTGCTTCTTTTATCATGGAATAATTCAATAGTTTCCAGTTCTCTGTTTGTTTCATCTGCTATTTCAGTAATTTTTGCAATTACATTCCGTTTCTCAACACAATTTTCTACTATTCGTTATCGATTTTTTAAAAATCGCAATGTGACTCGTTAAACTCTCATTTCACATTTTTTTAAATCCTAAAACAATTGTTATTTAACGCCTCACCGCTTCCTTTCCACAATGGCATCCTTCCTACTTCCGTTTCCGGCCTGCAATATTCCTGTTTTTAGAAATTTACCCAATGCTCGTAAACCATTTTGTCCGTCGTTTCTGCTCAAAATCATATTACACCATCTGCATAACATATTGTTTATTTCATATCGTTTCCATCAGATGATTTCCAACCGTAAATATTATGAATTATGGAGTTCAGAAATTCATTACTAATACTGGAATAATATTATACGAATAATTGCAGTAAGATGTGCACGTTAAATTAATATTAAGAAGCTTATTAATCAATTACAAGCAGAATTAAAATATAATAACTGCAATAATAATAATAATAATAATAATAATAATAATAATCATAATAAATAAATAAATTAATTTTATTATTATTATTATTATTATTATTACTATTATTATTATTATTATTATTATTTGGATTTCTGGTGTGCACTCATATATTTCCGGGTGCCGCGCAAAGACCTAAGGTCAGAAATGGCATCATTTCGCACTGAGCATATATATATATATATATATATATATATATATATATATATATATATATATATGCTCTGTTCGAGATATTAGTACATCCCGCAATGGTAATTATCACCAGCAATGGCGAATATATACATGGAATACTTTGAAGAAATGGCATTAGAATCTATAACTCTAAAGCCTAGAGAATGGGAGTGTGTTGTTACTCTCTCCATTGTGAACTGTATCGAAGGTCTTATTGAGTTCACATGGTCCAGTAGAACCTGGACATCTTCCTGGTGTGGCCAGAGTATGAAGGTATCATCTACGTACCTTAACCATATAGTAGGCTTTAGAGATATAGATTCTAATGCCATTTCTTGTAGCGGTCGGAGAGACGCCCTCTTTCTGGATGTCCCCACCAAAATGTAAAATTAAAGCCCAGAGCTTCTCACATCTGGTCATAGCAGATGGTCGCTTGTTAAATCCCGAGGAACTTAAGAAGGCTGAAAAAAATGTGTCAGTTTTTGTGGTGGACACGCGTTCGCTCAAAAATTTTAGATCCACAAAAGACACTCTACTCAGAACTTTGATTTCCCTGGACATTAAAGCTCAGAGGATTATCAAAAGGAAAGGCTTTTTATGTGGTACGTACTGTTACCTCCGCCTGCCGACTGTGAAGCAGCAATCACAAAAGACCTAATTACCAAACACCTAATTCTACGCACTGAATATGAAGACAGGCAGAGCGCCAAGATTCTGTATATGATGTTCCTCCTCAGATATTCGGGGAACACTGGGCTGCTTATCTGTGCCAGTGTGATCAAGTTGCTGCGTACGGACAAGAAAGGTGGGATGGGTTAGATAACTTTCGCACTTTAACCATGTTAAATACAGAGTTAAAGATTTTCGGGATTATGTTAGCCAGACTTTTGCAGCTTGTCCTGTCTAGTCTGACTGGCTCTGAAAGGACTGCCGCCGTGAAGGTCAGGACTATTCAAGATAAACTTCATATGGTATGCTTGATCTGAGAACAAGTCGACGAGGAAACCGCGCTAATCAAATTAGATCGATCCAAAGCCTTCGATAGAGTTGACTAACGATTTTTGGAAGCTGTCCTTTCGGCGGCCGGTTTAGGGCAGGATTCTCGGTCCTGGGTCCGACTTTTGTATTCGACTCCCAGTGCGCTGGTGGAAATGAATAGGGAAAGATCGGAACATTTCGTGTTGTCTCACTCCATTTGTCAATGTTATCCGCTTTCGCCTTTGCTCTACGTCCTTTCGTTGGGAACTTTCCTTCGCAAAAAGACGAATCCGGTCCTGCGCGGAATTGTCCAGCCTGGTGCTATCACCTCAGCCAGGAATTCTGCCTATGCTGACGACATTTCGGTTCTTGTGTCGAGCAAGCCGAGATTGACGAAGTCAGCAAAGAAATCAGTGATTATGAGATGGCGACAGGGGTCAAGATCAACCACGATAAATCTGTTGGCTTGCGGTTGGGTGCGTGGAAGGGAGTTTCTCTTCCCGGTTCTTTCCTCTGGAAGTTTGGCCGGTCAAGATACTCGGCGTCTGGTTCGGTCCTGATCTCCAGCTGGATATGAATTGGCCGGGAGTACAAGGGAAGGCCGAGATCAGAGTTAAACTGTGGTCTCTTAGGAATTGAAGGGGAGGGCGGAAGTATGTGTTTCACACATCTACCCGATTCTCCTTTACCGACTCACTGTACTTCCACTTCCTCCGTATCGGATAAGGAAGGTGCCTTCTGGGAAGTGTGCACTTGAGCGAGGAGGAGGCCGACCGTTCACCTTGAGTCGAATGCTCCTTCTACCGCGAACGTCGACGTGCTCTGAAACGCCTCTTATGGGCGTCGGATGGCCTCTCCAATGTCCAGGCGTTATCTCGTAGTGCAGTATATCAAATGTTAGTCAGAGAGTCTGTTCGTGATGAGCTGATTGACGAACTCGGTCTTACGAAGCAGAAGGCTCGGTCAGTATTGCCTTGGGCGCCTGGGTTGAAATGCCTCAATAACGATGAGGTATCACTCACCTGTCTGGTGATTCATGGGGCCCTCTGGGTCGCCAAAGACTTTGTTCAGCAGGCTTGGAGAAATATTCAAACTGCCGACGCTGTGATGGGGAATTCGAAAACATTGGTCACGCCTTCTTTCATTGCTGGGTGTTAGTGCCGTTGCGCAAGGTTTTTAAGGCCTCATGGTCCGCATGCTGCAAGGAAAGTGTATTGTCCTTAAGGCCAGTTCTGTTTGTAGCAATGTAATGGTGAAGATGACCAAGGCTGAACAAAAATGGCTTCTTTTTCTTACTAGCTGTTATGAGAGTCGTGATTTTGAATCAGAACGATTACACTTCTTCTCAACTGATCTTGTTCGTTAAGCATCAGCTTAAACTCAAGATTAGGACAGAAAAAGGGCAGCTCACCTCATCAGATTTGGCAAATGATCGGTGAATTTTGCGTATTTGTGTCGAGTAAAAGGGGATGACATAGAGTGGAATTTTGATGCTGGATAGGCCTTAGGATATTGTTCATTCTAGGTTGAACTTGGGCAATCCATCCCGAATTTAGGTTAGTTTAGTTTTTTTCTTGAATATTTAGTTTCTTTTTTTTCAAATTAACACCCTCGTAAGGCGGTCAGTGATGTCAGTACGCTGATGGATACAAGGCGCCTTTCGTTTCATGTGTTTTCGTATTTGTTGTGTCATAATGAGTTCGTCTCTGCGTGAGTGGTTTGGATGAATTAATGTTTGCATTTTATTATATTCCAAATTACGTCTAGTTAACTTATATTTCTGCCACATTTAAGAATTCCGTTTTTTTTTTTATTACTAACATGATTTTGTTTAGTTTATGGTAAATAGCTTTTAATCCCTTTCTACACACTCATTGAGGATTTTTTAACTTGTTGTTTTATTCCCCCCACAGACGACGATTTGTACATATAGGGTCTATTTAGGATTTTAGGGTTGAGACAATGAGGTATTTTGGTGGATGTAGCAAGAAAGGTAGGAAAGAATGCGTTGTTTTGGTGTAAGGAATATTGTTTGTATGTTTGGGTCAGTGTTTGTGCTTAGTTAAGTTTTAAAGTTAAGACCATCTTTTTCCCCATCCTCTTTTTAGGTCTTGCGCCACGTTTTTTTTTTTTTTGTATTTTAACAGAAATAAATATTCTCGAGCTGGGATCTGCGAGAACTAACAACTTTCCGATAGCAGCACGCACACAACTGTACTGATTTGTGACGTACGTGCGCATAACTATGACTTCCTTGCTTGTAATGGTTGCTACAATAAACCTGCTTTTATTTATCCACCGTGTCTGTCCATTCCATATTCCTAGTGGTTCGGAATTTAACATTAAATCGAACAAAATCTCATAGACAGTTAATTTTATGGGATACTAGCTAAAAAGCCGGATTCTATGCGGACGTTTCAGCTAGCTGTGTAGGACTAATTGGTAATCCAGGTAAAAACTAAAGGGACCTCAGATTCAGTTTCGAAAACAGCAATGATACTTTTGAAGAAATAAATTTGAATTACTCAATTCCCTCCTAAGAAATCAAATACATTTCTTTAACACTGATTCAGGCTATAAGTCTAATTCCAACCAAAAATCAGATTTGGGAAGAAATTCAAATTCCAGTCGAAAATTGTGACCTTCAAAACACAAACTTCGTGGAACTTCAGTTGACTTCCGTTCTTCTTATTACAAAATCGACGTAACCTCAAACCCTCGCGTCATCAAACCTTTTACTTTAACTCTGATTCGTTGTCATTTTGAAGAAATAAAATTGGTTTACCCAAAGCTTTAGAGATTTTTTTAAACTGAATTTAAATTCACAACGTTTTTGTGTTACTTTAAGCGCAATATAAATTAAAACATTTAAATCTACTATTTTTTCAGTTATATTAAAATTTGATGCTTTAACAATCCCATCACACAGACACAAATCTCAATACTGGATATTCAAGCTCCAAATGAAGTGCAGATTTCCATCCCGGGATAATCAGTTATGTGCCATACGTGATACACATTTATGCGATCAGTTTATCTTTCGATGCATAACTGACGAGGCACAGTTTACATGTCTTTCTGCGGTAGACCAGTTTCCATTAAAGGTTATAGAACTCGATCTGTTCTGCTATTTACCCACAGCTGGGGTGGGGAGAAGAGGATACATACCTTTCCCGAGGGCATTTGACGTAAGTGAATGCAACGGATTCGACTAGAATTCGAACTTGGCTCTCCGATTCCTCAATCCGGTCCTCTATCCATTCCCCCAACGTGATTCAAAAAAGGTAAAACATGTCTATATAGAGCGAATGGGACTCGAACTAGTGGGTTTTCAGACACATTAACTGGCAGACATAATTTGCTATATATCTATTTAGATTTTAGAGTGGAATGTTCAATATTGAATTTTACAGTATTACACATTAGAGATTCATCAAAAATAGTGTGTCAATGTAAACTAATTCGCCTCGAGGCTCAACGAGTAGGAGGCAATCATTACAGCCAGGGGGCTTTTCAGATAGCAGGCTTTCTTTGCCATTGATCTGACTACAGATATCAAAAACTCTCACAGGTGTTGAAAAGATATACACGACAGCAAAATGCCACATATTGCATCATACTTCAAAGAAATATATTTTATACATTTATATATTGTATAGGAAGTTAAAATGCAGCTCAGATTCATTATTCGTTTCGAGGATTCAAAAAATTATCTTTTCCCTACCACTTGGTATATATAATTGAGGTCTATCTGAATAATCTATCTTGAGTCCTTTTAAATTTCTTTAGAAATGTTTGACAAGATCTGTTTAGTACGGCGCAAGGTGGAAAACACAAAAAGAAATTATGTATTCCGCCTTTGAGAAACAAACGTGTTTCTGTGCTTTGAAAATCAACATTATTACAAATAATGCCCACGCTGTAAGTTAAAAAAAATTCAAGAAAGATCTAATATATATATTCCAGCTCTAGATACTTCATCTAATGACTGGTTTGACAGTGACATCAGGAAGATTACTGTCCATCTACTGTTTAGATAATTATTAAGTTTAAATGATAAATTTAGAGGAAAATACATTAGAAAGATTCTATTCAAGCATCGTGTTATATATATATATATATATATATATAATGGTCTATCCCGTCAGTTTCGACGTATGAGGATCTGCCAAACTTATTGATTCCGTTATGAAAGTTTATGCGATAATCTTAATTGACATTTATGACCCGCCAGTGATTTACAAAGGAGGCCACATATGGAGCAAGTGTGAGAAATTTGTGAGATGAGGTCAATCTTAAATTGGCTGACCTTTTAGATCTTGCTCTCGCTTCTTGAAGATGATTCAGACAAGCAGATTAAAAATTGCTGAGTCCACTAAAACACATTGATCTCCATTCTACCCGCTCTAAAGCTAAGCGCTCAAGGGTGTTATGTGGTATATTAACTACTGACAAGTTACTTTTCCGCTTGTCTTTGTATCTTATCCATTGGCGTCCTACATTCCTGTAGCCCTGATCTAACTGGATGTACATTAGAATCTTGGGTATCCTGTGATCAGACATTCTCAAGACATGACCAGTCCAGCGTAACTGAGACTGTATGATAAAAGTCTCGATTCCTATATATATATATATATATATATGAAACAAGAAGCATCAAATATAAATTCAAACGTTCATAACATTAATTTTAAAAAGGTTCAATAGAAAAGTAGAGCTAGAATCATTTTTTATAGGTTATTTCATTCGAAAATGTATATTTCCGCTACAAAAAACATTAATATTTCGATTCAACATAGCCTCTCATCAGGCGATGTTACATATGTTATATTTACAATTTTTGACGCAAAACCTTATATTTTCGATCACGTGGTCATATACAACAAGCATAGTACATTTTAAATAGATAGCAATCTGATCCTCTATTTGAACAGAACTGAAATAAATCTCCCGGTAAGTGACATCCACTGGCATAGTCACACTAATCTCCTTCATTTAAAATTTGAAATTCATAGAACTGTGAAACCCCTAAATTTTCTCTAAGGAAATATTATTAAAGACTCCAGTATGTTCAACTTCTTATATATAATGAAAGCAGAAATCTTTAATGGTTAATTGGTTAAAATTTGTTTCCCCATGGATTTCTTTTTCCCTGTATCATCAGACAACTTTTCCAAGGGTGAAAAAATGAATTTAAATTTACATATATTTTTATACACTTTTGAGCGTTAGTATTAAGTTGATGCAAGGTGATATAACGAGTTGGGAGAGATGGTGACAGACATGGTCGAAATTCGAGAAGGAAGGGTGAGTTAGGAATGATTTTAAATTTATTTTTATTATTGTACTTAATAGTGAAGAAGTTGGGTATGGTCAGACTTTGACCTATTTAATAGGTCATCTCACAGGAAACGATATAGAGAGAAAAAGAGAAGATGTAAGAAATAGGAGGCGGAATTTGGGTTATAATAAAAGAAAGGGGGATAGAGATTTGTAAAGATAATTTAAGAGAATTAGTGTGTGTGGGCATATAGCGGCTAATTTTGAAAAAAACTCTGATTTTCATTACTTAATTATATATATATATATATATATATATATATATATATATATATATATATATATATATATATAGATAGATATAGATCAGCTTAGGTGAAACCTGGGTAGGTTTGTGTGGCTCTAGGTTTATCTAGGTCTTCTCTACGGTTGTATTGAACTCTTTTGTTAGTTAGCTGTTTACTCATATCGGGTTTTTTTCTTTGGGCTTCAAACCTGTATCTGTGCGATGTTTTTCGACAGACTTTCATGTTTCTAGTTGTTTCTTTTTTAAAAAAACTTTTTTCCCTCGAGATTGATTTGATTATTGGCAAATCAAAAATTCGAGGGTTTTTCGAAACGAGTACAGTTACCTATATATATATATATATATATATATATATATATATATATATATATATATATATATATATATATATATATATGAGCAGCAAGATCTCTTTTAAAAATCTTTCGTTAAATCTGATAAAAAATGAAAATTTTATTAATTTTGTATTTAGTTTTTTCCAGCTTTCTTGAATTATTAGGTTTGGTAGGTTAAGTGAGGGCAAAAATTCTGCATCTTATCCATTGTCGACATGTTGAATTCTTTTAGTACCGTTTATTCCTAGCTTTCGTGTGCTGAGTTCGGCTGGAATTCGAATATGTTTCTAAACCCAACTCTCATTGTTAAATAAGGTGAGGTTCAGAGAGAGAGAGAGAGAGAGAGAGAGAGATGTTTAATATACACGTCTACTCTTATAGGTAGTAATGAGATTTATACAGGATTTTATTTTCGTCCATATACAAATTGACCAACATTTATTGACTAAATAACACTTCTTCATTTTGTGTCTTTTACATCTATGAATTTGATTTCATTTACTATTTAAAATAAACCGTTAAATTTTTTTTGTAAATCAGCAAATATAAATATTTCTTAAATTTACATATTACACTTGTTTCCAAAGTTAATAAATACTGCATTTATTGTCATTTATTGAGTGCGTAGACTTTTGGGGGGACAACATGCATAAATATATTTAGCTCTTGAAAATATTTCAATTGAGCACTGTTGAATGACAAGCTAATCCTTAAAACAACGGTCACCTGCTTAAATGGCTGACAGATTCCGTTGAGCGAAGATAGCTCAGTGATAGAGGCTCTGGCTGACACTAAATCTGTTGGGTTTCGTTCCGCGGTTGATACATTTGGCTGTCTAATCGCACTAAGGAGCTGTGAAACAGTATTGTCTGCGTATGATATGTGTGTGATAAAGTGGAAAATTTTTCGTATGAAAGAGTTCGCCCTCTAGGACTTCAGCGGATAAATTTTGTTCTGTCAGTGCGCACGATCGAGGCAAGCTGGGAATTCATTTTTTTAAAAATTAACAATACAAGTATCTTTCGTTCGGCCTCTTTCTTGGCAGTCAACTTGATCCTCAATAATTTAAATGCGATATCAATTTTTATCTTCTGTCATATGAATCCTTCTGTCTTATGAATCCTTCTCTCTCCTTAATAAAGCTTTTTCTTTCTCATATTCTCTCAAACTTAATAAACCATTGTGCTTTAGTGGCATTGTTGCCTTGCTTGAGAAAAAATGATTTTGATCTTCAAAAATGCAAGGGCGATATCAATCTATATCTTCTGTCTTCTTTATAACTGTTCTTTTTTTTTACTGGTTATTATAATGTTTTTCTTTCCTCATATTCTTTTACAGTCATTAACTCATTGCACCTGAGTGGCTATCTCGCCTTAATTGAGGTGAGATGATAAAAATGACCATACATAATGTTGATCAACTAGCAATATCTGAACTCATTATTAATATAGGAAGAAAGCTGTCTTTGCGCCTCATCTTCTTACAGCGTTAAAATACATGGTTTATTATGGCTTACTTCATATAAACCATAATTGGTTATTTAATGCCAACGATTTTTATTGTTAATATTTTGCTTCAAAAATATATTGCTGATAATATTTTTTTTCCTTCAATTCAGAAATGTATAGCTGGTAATATTTTTTTACAAAAATGCCTTGCTGGTAATAACTATTTTTTATCAATCATGTATTGCTCGTAATGTTTTATTTTTTTCGAAAATATATTGCTGGTAATAATTTTGTTAACAATGTAGTTCCGCTATTAAAACCAATTTTTACACTTTTATAGTGTTTTGACCCCAGTTTAGTGGTTAACTATTTGCCCATATAGATATATGTCAGTCCCTTAGTAAACGCTGGACGCCTTTCGCCTTTTACATTTCGGGTATGTTTTATGCAATTGTTATAATGTCTGATTGAGCGCGTGTTGGTAGAGTGAATAATTCCATATTTATTCAGTCCCGCATAAATATCGTTTGGTGAACTGATATTTCTTCTGTAGTTTAGGATTGTTGGAGTTTTATTTACTCACATAGTTTCATTTAAATAATTCTGTAAATAGTTTGTTTATGTATACGGAATACACATTAGGGATAGCTATTGTTATTTTTATGCCTCACGCCTACATAAACAGAGACATATATTTGAAAACTAGGGTTACATAGAGAAAATGTTTTATTTTGCTGACTGTAGTAAAAAACAGGATACAAAGATATGGTATTATAATGAATGGAACATAATCAGATGAATGTATTAGTCATTGGTTTGGTTTGGTTTAGTTTATTTTGTTTTATGACATATCAACCTCAATGGGTTATTTAATGCCGACAACATTTTTTATTGCTGGTAATATTTCGTTTCGTCAAAAATCTGTTTCTGTTAAGATTTTTCCTTCAAAATTATACTGTTGGTAATAATTATTTTTCAAAAAAGTATTGTTGGTAATATTTAACTATCTTCTCATAGCTGGAACCCTAACAGGTGCTACCACACCGGGTAAGTGTGGACCTGGGAACACCAGCAATTATGAGATGGTTCCACGCTTCTCAAAACCTCCTGATCGGAGTCGTTGGTGCTGGATGTAATCCATCGTCTTACCCAGGACGCGTATGTAGTTCATCGTCTTAGCCATGACGGTTAAAATAAATGGAGTATACGCTAAGACCTTTAGATTACTATACATTTATTAAAATGAATCGAGCCTCTAAGCGTATGTTCTTTTATTTAGCAGATACATATTGAACATTGAGATGGGCAAGTTACATTTTTGCCCATTGTCTTTTTCTCGCCTTAAACCTATTCGATTTTTCAGAGTGCTCAGTTATAAATTATAAAATATTCCGTTTTAGAGCTT
>OZ010579.1:28297742-28312742 GCA_963932145.1 Acanthosepion lycidas
AAGCAACTCATTTGTGCAGTTTTCCTTTCTTATTATTTGCTCAAAATATTTGACGTATTTCTCTTTTTGTATATATTAGGTTGGAGCAAAAATAATGTCGTTTTCTCACATGTGTTACTATGTGAGAAAACGACATTGTTTTTGCACCAACCTAATATAAATCGGCTCGTGTCGCCTGTCTTTGTCGTAGCCTTGTCTTTAGACCAACGTTACGATAAACATTTTTTGTACTAAGATAACATATGCTTTTGAATTATTACTTTTTTTTACATCATAAAAAACCTTATAGCTACGCACCGTAGTAAAACAAACTGTACTGCGTACCAACATTGCCTGTTTGCAATTCTTCCAAACATTTGCTCTTGATTGGTCAGTGTGTTGATAGTTTAAAACTTGTGACGGATGGACACACGCACGTCTAAAGGAAGTCACCGAATATTATATATAGATTGCGACAAATCAATACGATTTTAGCAATTAATATATTTTCAGAGAATATTTATTATTAAGATGATTTAAAAGAAATAAACAAAATAAACAAAATGCTTTCAACGACAATGTTAACTACCCTATGGAATTCATGGAATCTACGTCTTCCCCTGTTTAAATGATTCAAATCTGATGAAAGTATCCTACATTACTGCAGAGACAGTTAAACGCCTGCATATATACATATACCTTCCCTGTGATTTAATGCGACATTTTTAGCCTTTGGTTATACAAAATGGTATTAAAAAATCCCAAAATATATGATGAGTATTTCAATTTAATACAGGATGAAATATTGTATTAATACGAACCTGGAAAGACAAATTGATATTTTAATTAATTTTATTTATATAATTAATATTTAGGCAGATGGTAGTTTAGAATTAACGTAATTCCATTAACAGAATTCTCACAATAATCTAAAAGGATAAAAAAAATTCAACGCATAATTTAATTAAACATTCATAAGAAATAAACCTTAAAAAAAAAGATATAAAAATCAGTAAAATCAATTGATGTAAATTATAAACTATACATATGGGAACATATTACAAATTAATAAGCAGTGTAGTATCTTAGATCTTAGTAAAATTAAACTTATTCCAAATATACAAATTCTGTGCTCATTTATATATATATATATATATATATATATATATATATATATATATATATATATATATATATATATATATATATATATATATATATATATAGAGAGAGAGAGAGAGAGAGAGAGAGAGAAAGTTGCAAATTAAAAAAAATAATAATGTTTTTTTTATGAAAGTATTTATTTATTTATATATATATATATGATATTTCAGATTGACCTCAATCTTTCTTCAGAAATAACTGTTTGTTTATAAGTAGCGTCCGTCGCGAGACGCGGACGTCACGTGATATGGAACACTACTAGTTTTGAATATTCCTAACGTAAATTTAACCGTAATAATATTTTAGATGTTGTTTAAAAAAAAAATGTTTAACTATATTTTAAAAAATGTTTAACTATTGGAATATTTATAAGGATTTAACATACCCAAGTCTTTATTTAACCCTAGTTTATATGTATTTAATTTTATATATATATATATATATATATCAATTTATATATATATATATATATATATATGTGTGTGTGTGTGCGTATATATATATGTATATATATATATGTATGTTCGTGAATAAGAGTGCATTGGAAACACACAGAAAGATGAAAACCAGTTAAACCTTCAACAAAAGTGTGTACAAGCGCATTCCTTCGATTTTATATGGTGCACACACTGGAAAAGTAAAATAAAACAATTTCATTCGTTTATTGTTTGTCCTGTAGATCAGGTGCTATGGACTTCAATGAAATCCATACGGAACGTCTTCACTGAAACCAATTTTTTTAAAAAAATTGATGGAGTCAAGATTATTTCATATGTGAGCGGAGATCATAGGTTAATATATATGGACATTTCATCCTATTTACATTATAATAATGTATACTTTGTACTTGGCATCATCAAGAAGCAGAAGAACTTTCTGAGACGCGTAATAAGGACGAGAGACACGATGCAAAATTTATGAAGAGCTACAAACGGCAGAAAATTGATCAACCAACATGGTCCCATCAAGACACCAGTTAAGTCCCTCACCATATTCGCCGGTTCACACTGCTTTTTTTCTTTCTTTTTTTTTCATTTAATTTATAGTTTCTTTATGTGAGACAAATAGACGCATATACATATTTGTATACAATATCTTGCATGAATTTAGTTAACTGTTATACCTGGCACACAGTTGGGCGATCATGTCTCTTTCGATTCATTATTGACTAGGTAGTAGACTTACTCGCAGTAGGTTGCATTTCTTTCTGCGATAGACTGGTTGCCAACCGAGGCTATAAGCCCCAGTCTGTCCTGTCAACCCATAGCTAGGGCGAGCAGGAATGAATCCATACCATTTCCAATAGTATTTGTGCATGTGATTGTAATGAACATCACTGGAATTCAAGTTCGGCTCTGCGTGCTGTTATCCATAAAGTGATATATAAAATATATTTGAGAATATATTTGTCATTCTGTTCTTTCAACCATCATGGTCCTTCCTTCTCTTGTATTAATGTGATAGTATATAATGGATACGCTAATGCCTATAGTGGGGAACAGTAAACTAAAAATATATCGTCACATTAAAAAAGGAAATGTTAACTTCTAGTTAATTTTAATATGCACCTTTTACTTAATCAAATAAGTAAAATAGCTTTGCTCTATATATCTTCAACTGTCGTAAGAATCACGGAAGACATCCTTGTTATTCAGATGAAAATAGAGGAAGTTAAAATTGTTTTCTGTTGAACCACTGTGCAATGGTGAGAGGAAAAAGATAATTCAGGCCTTCAGTAATGGTACCAATATTCATACTCTGGCTACCACTTTCAAATTCCATTCAATAACCATCATGATAAAAGTGAATAAGTTTCAAAAAGAGGGAAAAGAAGACAGGAGACTAGCCCAGGACGTCACAACAAGAAGAGGGATGATCATTTCACTTTGGAGCTGAAGTGATCAATTAGAAATGATCCAACTCAATTCGTAAGCTCTTTTGCAAGTAGGAGAGAACTGTCAGCTATGACTGCCTAAAGCGCAATGAAAAAAGACTTTAAAATGAAATCCTACTTGAAATATGTGATGCAAATTGGTACTCCAGGACAGAAGGTTAGAAAGTTAGAGAGGACGACGATCTCTTTGAATAAGTTAGAAGATGAACATATATATATATATATATATATATATATATATATATATATATATATATATATATATATATATATATATATATCAATTTATATATATATATATATATATATACAGTGCCGTTCGATAAAAGTGATTCACCTTCTCCTTTGAATTTAGCTCAACTTTCGTTTCATCGGAGAAGAGAAAATTTTTTCAGTCTTCATCGGTGAAATTTTTGTAATAATGAGCCCATTCAAGTTTCTTGGTTTTGTTAGCTTTGCTTATTAGTGGCTTAAACCTTCGTGTACAAGATTTGCAGCTTTGTCCTAACAGCCACTGGCGGACTGTTGAAGAGGCAAGACTAACACTTGTACTTCGCTTAGAATGGCTGCAATTTCTTTGCTAGTTATAGTCCTATTCTTCACAACTTATCTCTTGATTACCCTGCCAGTTCTATCATCAATGTTTTTTCTTTCGTCCCCTTGTTTCCTTCCTTTGAACAGAAGTGGCATCATTATCTGCCCTAAGCACTCGAGAGACAGTTGTTTGCGAGGTTATAGTAATTTCTGCAATTTCTCTCGTAGAATTGCCTGCTTTCGAGATGGCAATAATAGATACGTGTTTGTACCATTTCATGTGGTTAGTGAGTTGAGTGGCTTTTTCGGGCTTTTTTTTATACTTTATGAGGCTTTTGGGAATATTCTGGAATACTCTAGATTTAATTTGAGCTGATCTAGAATTCTTTAGAATATTGTTTTGAGTGTATTGTAAAATAGTTTTCAATATTTTGTCAAAGGCTCTTTAAATTTAACTGATTAATCATTAGAATGCGATATCTGAGTCATTTTTTTGCACATATTTTTTTTCCTGAATCTCTTTTATAACCAAATTTATAATTATCAATAGAATACCTTAGGGTGAATAAACTTTTTTCCTAGGTGGTCCGGAAAGGGGTCTTTATATTAGTATGATTCAAAATTATTTTAACCCCCAAAACAATAGACAAAAAATAAAAACAAAAACAGGTGAGACACTTTTATCGAACAGCACTGTGTATATATATATATATATATATATGTTTGAACTTTGTTTCAATACTTCCCCCGCTTCCGATCCTTAGCTATAGTAGATTAATGACGAATATCTCAATTTCGCTTATGATCAGTTCCATCACGATATTATCTGTTAATCTTAGAGGGTAACTATACATTCTTTTTGCTCAAAGTAGAGTTCAATAGTGTTATAAAATCCTCGCAGAATTCCACTAAGGTATCATTTCTAAGATATAACGGGAAAAAGCTTAATCTAACAATTTTATAATTTTGCAGTTTCACGATTTGTACAATGTTGATGTTCCTCCCGTTATGTTGCACTTGGTGATCTATTGAATTTGAAGAACATATATGTGTAAGACAACTGCAATGTGATCAAGTATGACATTAAATGCTGGAATAATTTCTTACAGTTGAAGAAGAAAATGGAATCGTCTGAGATGTGGTTCTCCAGAGGGATGAAATAATGCTATATAAAAACAAAAAAAAAAAAAATCATGTAAGCAACGAGGAAGTTCCAAGGAAAATACGACCTAAAAAAACAGAAAAAGAATTAAAATAAAAAAAAGGTGATAATTGAAAATGTCTGCAAGGTGAGGAAAACTCTCAGGTAAATTTAACACTCACAGATTTACAGAAAGCCGGAGAGTTTGCACAGGAAAAAAAGCGAATAAGTTACGTAAAAATTTTCCTGAATGACAAAGCGCGGATAAAAATTAGTGTTAAATAGTAAAATTTTAATAAGCACACAAAGGACAGGAATTAATGGGAGGTATGCTTCACTCATGTTTTGTAGTGAAGAGCCACAAAAAAAGTGTAATAATATTAACTGGGTGAAATTGTAATTAATTTAGGAATAATATACAGGGCATCCAATGAAAAAAAAACGGTGAATTTATTAAAATATATTTCAATGAATTTTAAAAGTCTTAACTATATTTTAAATGATTGTATACTATTTGTAATGCGTATACGATATTAAATATTGTATTCTTTTGTGTCAGTCGGCTCCATGCTTAAGTGCAATCTTCAGGCCCTGTGCGTTGTATGTTCGCTCGATTATTTATATATGGTAGCCTATAATGCACTAGGTGTAGTAATGTCTATAATGGTTATGTTTGAAATTATTCTAGATGAATAGAAATTATTGTGGAATATCTATCTATCTATCTATCTATCTATCTATCTCTCTCTCTCTATATATATATATATATATAAAAGTTGTAGTTTCTGTCAGTTTGATTGTTATCGAACTCCACCTAGAGTTGTGGAGACCACCATAATCCTATATATTTTGAAACAACATTACCAAAGGTACTTGGATAAGTTTATTTAATTTTGGTCAAATGGTGTCCTGGAGTCCACACACCAACACTGAATTTTCTCTCATTTTTTTATAAATTAAATTTAAATTTGAACTAGAGAATGATTCCTAGGATGTTTAGGTAAGTATATTTCATTTTATGAGATAACCATATATATTTTATATTTTTATATATCAAGAACAATACTGAGGAAAATGTATGACAAAGTGAAAAATGTTTACTTGCGTGGCGTATCGTCCTTCGAGAATTCATTCATTTGTTACATATTCCACACACACACACACACTATATATATATATATATATATATATATATATATATATAGATAGATAGATAGATAGATAGAGAAATGTACTTACTTTCTTCCATTCTGTTTTTGATAATATCATATTTTGTCAACATCGTAAACATATTTTTTTTATCTTTCAGGAATAATTGGCCTTGAATAACCTGAATGAAGTTCTTGGACATTCATGACCTTGGATAATCATTCGACTCTCGCGTAATTACTTAACTGATTGGTACTTTTTTATGATTGATTAATTGCAGCTCGATCGTGTAATTCGTCATTTGCAGACAACTTTCGTCTTTCGTTCTACCTTTTTCGTACGGCTAAACAACTCACTGATTTTAAGCGTCAAGTTATCGTACTTTTCAAAGAACCTTCAATCTAGGATTAAAGAAATATGCAGAAATTCTTCCCGAATTTTGAGGCACATGAGTCTTCACCAGTTTGCAACGGTTCTCTCACATACTTCTGTATTTACCGCTTTTTTACTGGACACCCTGTATAATTTATTCATTCATACAATTATATCATTTATAGTTACTCTGCGGATTTTCGTCAAATATATTTTATATTGGGCAA
Organism: Acanthosepion lycidas; assembly: GCA_963932145.1. Taxonomy (NCBI): domain Eukaryota; kingdom Metazoa; phylum Mollusca; class Cephalopoda; order Sepiida; family Sepiidae; genus Acanthosepion; species Acanthosepion lycidas. The sequence goes on from OZ010579.1 coordinate 28,304,203, forward strand.
TATCTGTTGTGTTGTATGTAATCTCAAAAATAAGCTACCTATTTTGTGGGTATAGTATATCATTATATATTTTGTGTTTGCTAAAACCTGTTATTTGAGATGTTTCACCGAAGGAGATAAATATATTAAAAGGCACTGCATCTATTTTTTTTTCAGTGATTCATAATTTGTGTAGTTCTATAATGTTATCAATGACATTAATATTATCAGTTACAAAAGCGGGAAAAAAAGTTTTCATTATTTCATCCTATGTAATGTTTAATTTTTTAGATTTAAATCAAACTTGGCTGTTTTCCCTTTGATGTCAGCCAGTCTAAGAAAAAAAACAAAGAAAAAAGAAATCCCTACTGCCTTGTGGGTCTGTTCGAGAAAAGAGGAACCTAATGAATAAACCGCACATAAACCATGAGTGAACCCTCGAAAACAGGTGGCTTGTGTACTGCATCAGTTTCCGGCAATTCTTACAGCTGCCCTTTCATCAGACTGTATGAGTGAACCCTCGAAAACAGGTGGCTTGCGTACTGCATCAGTTTCCGGCAATTCTTGCATCAGACTGTATCAGGGAACCCTTTCCTTTGGACTCTACCTGCAAGGGCGAAATGGCGAACTTGACGTACGGATAGCACAAGATTTCCATAGCATGCACCTACGCTTCTGACCATTACTACCAAAATAGCCAGTTGTCAAGTAAACACAACGATAGATACTGAGCCTACAAACACATCTCTGAATAATTTGAAGCTTTGATGATTCCTTCATCTATATATATATATATATATATATATATATATATATATAGCGAACGGGGTAATTTTCTTTTTTTTTTAATTCGCCTTGAGATATACGTAGGATCAACATCTTCTGTCATTGATGGATATATTAATGGCAGTTATTAATTTTAATATGTTCGATTTTGTATTTTTATCGATTATATATTTTTTATAACAGTGAAAGTATTAAAATACATAATCAGACAATTTTAGATAAAATATTACCATGGCATAAAGTTTTATAACTATCTGTATTATCAAAGCGAGAAAAGGAAGTGACCCTGAACCGGTGATCAGCTTTATTTTATCCTTGGAGCTATGTTGTTCGTAATTTTCAGCAACGGATTTCATAATGTCATTAGTTTCAAAGTCGGTATCTCTGCTGATGATAAAACTGTTTATTCTTCCCTTAATAATAAGTTTGTTCAGTTCGAAAAGGTCAAATTGTCAGTTGACCTCAACACTGACTTACAACCTGTTGCTAACTGATTCAAGGGATGGCTTTCTAATTTTAATCTCTCCAAAATGAAACCATTTTCTTTTAATCGCTGGACACGACGCTTTTTGCCATTCATCAGCATGGCAGATGCTAACCTACAGGACTCGTTTTCCGTTGATGCGTAAAGATTTTAAGGAATCAAATGTCACACACACACACACATATATATATATATATATATATATATATATATATATATATATATATATATATATATTCCCTCCAGTTATGGGTAAATAGCAGGACAGACTGGGTTCTATAGTCTTGGATGGCAACTGGTCTAGGAGAAGGACAACTCTGGATTCAAAACTTGCGGAGGGTGGTTTGGGGACCTTGTGGCACATAGTGCACCAGGTCTCTGTATTCGACCCATCAAAAAGTGTGGATGGTCCTGCACGAAACCTTCACCACTATAATCAAATTTCATGTGCTGTTGTCGGGTTGTCGGTTTCCTGGGAACTGATCTGCTTGAGATCACACAAACATAAACATATGTGAATAGTGTGGGATTGGGCATATATGCGCATCCATGTGTCGTTGCGTACATAAGTAAGCATTTGGTCGCTGTATTCAATGTTGGATTTTTCAGTTGCAGTTTCAGAGCGCAGATCGTTCGTCTATTTTGTTCGCTGAACAATGTTTTCTTGCACACATGTATATATGCATGATGGGGTCTGTGGAAGAATATGGTAGGTAAAATTACTATTATTTTTAAATTTTTAATACGGTTTGGATATTATTTTAAAGCCGGTTATTTGCTTGTTTTAGGGGATTGTGCAGATCTAAATTGTAGAAACTCCAATTTGTAATACTCATTAGTATTTATGCGGTGGCATTAATTTTGCTGCGGGAGGGAGAAGTAAGTGGACTGATACGGTAATGATAATTGTGCTTCAGTAACAAATGTGGACTAATGCGGCAAGCGTAATTGTGATGCGATAATAATGGTCGGGTAGCGAATGATGTTAATAATTCAAGCTGCAAATATTTATTGTGAAGTGGTAGAAGTGATTGTAGTAATGGTGGTGGAATGATAATAAAATAATTATAATTATTATGATGGTAGTTTGAACTAGAACATAATTGATGTTGTTATGGCGTCAGCGGTGTCTCTTTTCCTGTTCATGGGGTCAATGATGGTTTATGTAGTTTGGTGATTTTTCTCCGTTTGGCATAAATTGTGATAAGATAAGAGATATTGTTTTCATGTCTGCATTAAGAAATTATTTATGATATTATATGTAGTAATTTCTTTTGTTGCATATGAGAAATTATTGCTGCCTTTCCGTGTAGGCAAATTAGGCATTTCTTTGTAATGTTGTTGTAGGCAGGTTCATTTTAAAATAACTTCCAGCTTCTTCTTGGTGTAATATTTCTGTCTTTTAGAGGCAATATGTATGTAGATAGTGTAGTGCTGTTTGAGTATTTTCTGTTGAGCAATGAAAGGTCGTGTTTTTTTCTTCTTTTCTTGTATGGTCTCTCAGTGGCACTGATGTAGTACATTGTGCTGTTTGCACTTACCTTAGCTTTACATATTATATTCGTTTGTCGGCAATTTCATTGGAGTGGACATCTTTTATTTCTGTAGTTGCATTGAGGTTTCTTGTCAGTGTCATTGCAGGATGTTATTTTTTATTGTGGCTTTTTATTATTTGTGTAATATTTTTTTTTGCAGCTGTAACAGATTTTGTTGAATATTTTTGATAATTGTTTCGTTTCATGGAAGTGCTTTTCTATTAAGTTTAGGAATGTCCTTCCTATGTTTGTTTTGACGGTTTGGGTTGAATGGTGAATTAAACCATATAATGTTTCTTCTTCTGTTTTTGCGTTTCGGTTGTGGAAGTTGTATTGTAGTTGTGTGTATCCACTTGATTTTAGTGCTTTGTTATATTTTGTTTTTGTGTTATTGAAAATGTTTGACGCGTTTTCAGATAGCCTGTGCATGATTGATTTGGGTATTTGCTTGATGATTGAAAGTGGATGTTTGGAGGATGCGTGTACGTATATGTTTTGTACGAATCGTATGTACTAAGGTTCAGGTTGAGTGGTGACGTCTAAGAAGGTTACTGTTCTTGTACCTGTATTTATTTCTATTTTATATCCAATGGTTTTTAGGGCGTTTACTATTTTTTTTATAAATATGCATAATTTTTGGCCATTGGGTTCACATATCAGGATAAGTCCGTCATCTCTATAGAGTCCTGTGTTTTTTCTCTAGGATCCTGGCAAGATATAAGAGGAAGAGTATACCTACTAATTCACATGACAGGCTCCATCGTAGCTACCAATTGTTACATCAAATAGGTCGTGTTTTTTTGCCCATGGTTCATTATTGTGAAATATCAGATTTTTAGAGCAGTGTTTGATTATTTTAATATATCCGTCTGCGTTTAGCATGTTTTGTGCTAGTCATATAGCGTCATTCAGTATATTTTCCATGATGGATGGGTTGAAATCCACTATATCAAATTGGATGAAAGTAGCTTTGTTTTTGCCTTTTATTACTGTAAACCGGTCTATGATAGCTTTGGCATTTTTCCATTGGTTAAGACCTAACTTTTCCCTTAACTAAATTGATAGTTTCTAATATGTCTAATATGTTTTTTTGCTGATTTATTCTATTTCTCTTTTCGCAGGGTTGATTAAGCGGAATTTAGGTTTTTCACGAAGCTGGTTTTCTGTCATGAAAGCTTGTTGGTTGTCTATGCAGTTTATCATTGGTTTATCAAGTTTTTTTTGTTTTTACGGTTGTCCTCTTATATAATTGTGTGATGTTGCTAGTTATGAGTTTATTGTAGGCTATGGGTTCCATTGTGTATATGTTCATAGTTTTTCATCTAATATGAATGCCTTACTGGAGTTCATTATTTTTTTCTTACCATCTATAATTTTCTTCTAGAAATTGTCCAAGTGTTTTTGGAACGTCAAGTTTATGACTATATTTGTCATGTCTTCCCCAGATTTCTTTACATTTTAGTCGGGATTTCCTTGTATTGTAGTCAAATGTCACGGGGTTTTCATTTTTTTTTTCGTTTTATATGACATCGAGGAAGAAGTATGCTTTCTATCTCATTCTTCTTATGAGAATTTCGATTTTCTCTGCTAGTTGAAGTTTATATGACGCATTGCGGGGATGTTTTTCAGTGAGTATCCTTAATGGAACTTATTCATTTCTTTAAGAAAAAAAAAGGAACCGCGCGAGTGCTCAACGTCTGGTGGAACGGAATATATATATATAGTGTATATATATTATATATATATATTTCATATATATTATTTATATATTATATATGAACGGTACTAATTGGAAAGGGCACAATATCAGATATAGATCTAACATATTTAGTTGTATTTGTGTGAGTTTGTGACCGTGGGTTTCTCGCTATTTGCTATGTTATGTAACAACATAAATAACACACACACACACACACATATGCATATATATATATATATATATATATATATACACGCACACACACACATATATATATATATATATATATATATATATCAGTAAATAAAAAATAAACAACAAAAATAATAATATTTACTCTATTCCATATATTAGTCATTAATTATATCAGTTAGCCTCCTCTAGATTTTACATTTCCCTACACAGTATTCAAGAGCGTTCTTAAATTATAAATCTTGAAAAAAAATGATATTTTCACCCCGTTTTTTTTTGTTTTTAAATATATATTCCAAAATAAAATCCTTACGCCTACCTTCATAAAGTGCCTCAGTGGATGAAACCCGTTGGTAAAGAAAAGTGTTCGTTTTCTCTTTCTTCATATTGTCTTTTTTGCACATATATTTTATTTATATATGAATTTTTGTACGCACACGCACACACATCGACACACAGACACACATATGTACTGGCATCCAAAATGTGGAACAAAGTCAAACACTGACTTGTCTTGAGTTAAAGGTTATGTATGACGAAGATTTACTATTTAATTTAGCATTTAATCCTCCAAACAATTGGGAATTAATTAGTTTTCATCCGCCTCGATTGTTCTCCGTTCATGGCTCTGTCTCGACTGAGCGAAATCTAATAAATATCTGCAAAGAGAAACGCATCTGTACACCGCACATCGCACACGCAGAGATTCTACCAAGTACACGTATACGCATTCATATTAGGGTGTCTGAAATATTTTCAGAACAGGAGAAATAAGTCGTTAAAAAGATTTAAATTTGTCACGAATATAATCGACTTGATTATCAGAGTCAAACACGTCAGTGAAATGAATTATAAGAAAAGTTCGCGACCCAATTTCCAAAATCTTACCAAATTACCAATAAGAATCTAATTTAAAGTCTTTTTTTACGCAGAGCGTAGCTTTCTCGTCCCCCTGGTGTCTACATACATGAATGCACTCGGTATTAAATTGTCTATATATAAAAAAAAAATGTTGGTTCACTGAATGACAAAATGGAAAAATAAATCTACATAACATGGTTTACATTATTCGGACTATTGTTCTCATCTTTGTCGCTATATTTATTATAACGTTTTGGCCGTTGTACGCTCCGCCCTACTTCAGGTGGTTGGAATGTTGAACAGAACCCATTATTTCGTTCACTGGGGTAGACTGTTCAAGTTCCACGTGCCATGTTTAATGGATGTCAGTTATCAGTTATCTCCTGTTAATTTCCCTGTGAAAGCTCTCCACTGCCTTAACTGAGTAGTGAACCAACCACCTGAAGAAGGCCGGGGCGTACAACTGCCGAAACGTTGTAATAAATATGGCGACAAAGATGAGGACAATAGTCCGAATAATGTAAACAATGTAAATAATAACTCATCTCAGAAATATAGACATATACTGAACTCTACATAAGTTTAAACCATATTTACGTTTATACTTTTCATATAATCACAACCAATGATTACGTTTCATACATTTACACACACACACACACACACACACACACACACACATATATATATATATATATATAATTCCGTCAATAAAAAAAAACTGTACGTAAGTCTGATGAAGTCCATTTGGAGAATGAAACGTGTTACAATGAATTATTTACTATCTTATGATTCTGCTGGGATGTGGGGTCTGGCAATACACAACACTTAAGTCGACAAAGTGAGTCGTGATAGTAGTATCCAATACTCAGTGAGACAAGTCAATGTGATAGTATTATTTTCTTTTTTCACAAATACCCAGGACTACGTATCATGAATGAATCAGTCCATTCATGATACTAAGCCAGATAACTGGCTGTTACCACAACACATTGAATAACACATACTCACAAACACTCACATACATACAGGCACAAACACACACATAAAAACACTACCATATACATATATATATATATATATATATATATATATATATATATATATATATATGAATAATATATATATATATATATATATATGAACATAAATAAAATAAAATAATAACGCTAGTTATTAATAGTAGCAATTACTATACGTAAAATTATACGTTTTAATGAATATCAAATTTAAAAAAAAATCTATCTTTAAAGTCAAGATTAGACGATAGTATTGAAGCGATAGTTATCGATTCAATACTAATGTCTAATTAAAATTACTATTAAGTTACATATAATATGGCTCACTACTTATGGAAGGTGATCTTGGAGTATCATAATCTTCCAATCATTCTTACTAAGAATTATTTTGAATTCAATAAAAAGAATGAAACATCTCTAGAATCCCGATGGGTAAATTATAGAAATTTCATATATATATATATATATATATATATATATATATATATATATATATATATATATATATATATATATGTTTATGCGTGTGTGTGTGTGTTGATTAAAATACATTATATTTATTGGCGGAAGCATCAGTATCAGTATTAGAGATATGCGCATTTAAACAATGTGACCAATATTTCCTGATCATGAAATTTACTGCACTGTTATCTGTTCTCTATATTCTCGTCGCAAATGAAGAAAAAAATCTAAGGCAACTAAAAGGTAATTCTAAAGAAGGAGGCTGTGGATACTATGTACCGACATTGTGAGCAACGCGGAAGTTATACAGAAAACCGAATCAAAATGACATTCTACTTAACATCAGAAACAGACTGTGAAATACTCTAGGGCACATCATGTGAAAATGGGATATGGTCTTCCAAAATATATTTATAAGATCAGACGTCAAGGTTTTAGATTCCATCTTCATTTTTATCGTATCTTTGTTATTTGCACTGAAATAGAAAATGTTTATACTAAGGTTTGATAACAAAAAATTGTAAACGGTCTTTAAAAAGTTTTTGTACCCTTTTCCCCTGCTGCATATCTGATGAAGTTTTTCCTTGACAAAAGCATAAAATAACAAATATATAGCGAATATGTCCTTTCCAGTCTCTCTCTCTCTCTCACACACACGACCAAACATATATATATATATATATATATATATATAATAGGTTGGTGCAAAAATAATGACGTAACAATGTCGTTTCTTGACGTATTTTTAACGTCAAAAAACGACATTATTACGTCATTATTTTGCACCAACCTAATACATATATATATATATATATATATATATATATATATATATATATACATATATATATATATATATATATATATATATATATATACATATATATATATATATATATATATATATATATATATATATATATATGCGGAGATATATATTTCGAATATTCCAGCTACTACACGAAAATAAATAAATACTTGGGGCATCTACTCAAATACGGGTATCCATTAAAATCACTTTTAATAATAATAATAATAGCAATAACAAAAATAATAATAATAATAATAACTATATGTGTGTGTGTTCGTGCCTCTCTTTGTGTGTGTATGTGTCTGTGTGTGTGTGTGCGTGTGCGTCACAGTTAGTTTACATGCTACCTTTCCAACAATGAAAAACACATTCGAATCAGAGCATAGTCGATTTTTCTTGAGTCAAGGTAAATACAGAGTTCGGGCTCATTAGCAAAATGCCCTAAAATCATACCAGTGGAAATTGGTTGTCAGTAATCTTCGAGAGTCAGTGTTGCGTGTGCTATCACGATGTCACAAGTCATCGTAAGATAGGGTTTGAGCGTACTAACATTGTTCAAAATGCGGATCATGGCGGATTATTTTTGTCCGTTCAACAGAGCTTCATCCTAAGCAACAGGAGACCTTAGCATGTGCTGAACAAACACCAACAAAATGAGTGACCCCCAAATCTTATATATATATATATATATATATATATATATATATATATA
>OZ010579.1:28317742-28362742 GCA_963932145.1 Acanthosepion lycidas
GGACGTATTGATGGTAAGAGAGACAGAAAAAACGGCGTATAAAATACCTCACGATCTTGTGTAACTGGGTAGAGATAACGAAAATGAGTGAATTTTCTAAGAGATAATTTGACAGGAAATTGCGGAGAGCCATGGCCAAGAACGTTCTGAAAAGACACGGCACAAATAATAATAATAATAATAATAATAATAATAATAATAATAATTTTGAAGCAGAATTTACGGCACCTGGGAGACTTAAAAAGACAAGAGACAAGGATACATATTTTTATGCTTAACCATCGCGAACGCACCACTTGCATGCACGCACACACACACACATATAGTATATTTAATCGTAGAAATGATCTAAATAAAGAGACATGGTCAATATATAAGTGAGGGATTGCGTACACATACATGTGAGGATATAACAGTCATCAGTTTAGTTAAACAAACTCAAAGATTCACGGCTTTCCTATTCATCAGGTACAAATAGTTAAGAAGTGTTCAATACGATATTGAACCATTCATAACTTTTTGTACCAGATGGATTTGAAAACCATGAACCTTTGAGTCATAAACGTAGGTATATGTGTAATTATTTAATTATGCACACACACACACACACAGATATATATATATATATATATATATATATATATATATATATATATATATATATATATATATTACATAACAGAGAAATCCAGAATTACCTCATGACTACTTCAACTAACGCCTAATGTATCAGCCGTTTTCAACTCAAATGTTAGACTGTATTAAATGCCGGGATGAGAGATTTAAAATTTAATATTTAATAGAGACAGCAGATCAAAATTTGATACAGAGTCAACTCATAACACAGCAGTCAAGACAGACTGCCCGGATGGCTGAAGTTATCTGTCTTAAATGGAAAGAAGCTACACACATACAACCCAGATGTTAATCTTAACACCCCAAGTTGGGTCATAAGAAAGATGAAGTGAAAGGAACGATGAAAAAGAGTTGTATAAAATGACATTTTTTGTTAATCTTATTTGTAAGCATAGTTTGGTAAATTTTAGTAGTAACAAATTTTCTAACTGCTCTCTTTGTAAAATATGAAAATTAAAATCTCCACTTCTGTTAGTGAATACAGCCCACTATTTGAGTTGAATAAGACTGACGCATTCGACATTAGTTGAAATAGTTTGTACTAATGATATAATTTTGGATTTCTCTGTTATGTAATTTCTTTGCTCTGTTATAATTAATACAGTGAGCTCTTTTTCCATTAGTTTTAATTGTGTTAGTTTTTAGAATGTTGTAAATATAGAATTATTCTTGTAAATAATCTAATAAATGAAATGTTTAGTGGTTCTATTGTAAATCCTCAAGAATAAAGAAAATGTATAAATTCAGTTTCATCATATGCTTAGGTTTTATTACATTTCTAATCATTGCCTAAAGCACGGCGGATATATATATATATATATATATATATATATATATATATATATATATATATATATATATATATATATATATATATATATATATATATATTAGAAAATCATAAAATCCAAAAATACCCCATACGAGATAATTTTGGATTTTATGGTTTTCTAATATTTATCTGCTCTGCATAATACATTCATTGTGCACATTTTGTGGCTCAGTTTTAATATTTTATATTACTAGACTCCACTTGTATTATATAGCAACGAATCTTTTAACTGTACTACATATATATATATATATATATATATATATATATATATATATATATATATATATATATATAATGTGTGTGTGTGTGTGTGAATTTGTTATAATATATACAGGGTGATTGAAAGCACCTCCCTATTTTATATATGATGGGCTTGCCCGACTTGCCCTGTAAATAACATAATATCAGATGTTAATTTTAGTGGATATAATTTCTTGAATTAAACACCCATGATTTTATTTATTCATATTAAATTGTGTATCACTCTCACTTTCTCTGTCCCTCTTTCTTTCTCTCTCTCTTTCTCTCTCTCTCTCTATATATATATATATACATATATATATATATATATATATATATATATATATATATATATATATATATATCCACAAGAAGACTGTTTTGCTGTTTCACAGCTCATCAATGTGGCTAGATATCCGATTACCTCAAGCTCGAAACCCGACTAAATTGGTATCAGTCGGAGATTTTACCCCTTTGCGCACAGGGATGAAGGTGTATTTATGCGTATTTGTCATAAGGACATGAAGGTTAATTTAGACGTATTTATTCTTAGACAAACACGCCAGAGACCAGAGAACTCGATTCGTCTAAACGAAGGGTCTTGCATAAGCAGCAGTAATAGTCACAGTTTATAAATTCATTTTGCTCCTCGAAGAGCTGAAACGAAATCATTCTTACGGAAGCATATATATCTGTTTGCGAGAGAGAGAGAGAGAGAGAGAGGGAGAGAGAGAGAGAGAGAGACGGAGATAGAGATAGAGAGGGACAGAGAGAGAGAGGGGGTATTTCGGGAGCAAGTTTTCTTTCGAACAACTTTTGTAAAACAATACAGTTATGTTATGTATGTTTAATATTCATTTTTTTTCCGGCTTTCGACTAAGTTGTTTCATATCAGATATCAGTAATAAAAACATGACAATGATGGTTTCTACGTGCATATTGTTCCTCATTAAATGATAGATTTAAATTAAACTTCGGGAGAAAGAATATAAATTTCATCAGGGCTGTTATGAATAATTTCACTTTTATAATATTTAATATAACCAGCTGACTGTTCATTTTGGGGAGCTTATGACATTACAGCCATAAAGGATGAGAACATTTAATATATTCTAGTGTAACGTGAAAACTTGATATGTAGACATTTGTGAGTTTTTTTTAATATGCGCAATAATGATTACAAGCCGAAACACGGATTCCAGAGCTTGTTGAAAACACTAAAATATCTAAGTAATTTATCAGAAAGAAACGAAAATATTTTTTTCGGGGTGGGGATGGATATTTTGAGAATAATATCAGCACCTGTTCCTTTCTTCAGAACAGTAATGCAAACTTCAGTCGATGCAGTTCTAGCTTTAGCACTTGATGAAAGGTGAATTGCCAATGATATTTTCTATCTGGCATTTCAGTAAGCTCACACCAAATGCCAATGGCACGCATCCAATTCTCATAATTTTCTTCGTCCACCATTTCAGGAAGACGCTTGTATGAATAAAAAGTATCATTTACGTTTAACTGTTCCATAAGTACGAATCTGCTACAAGCGTAAGAAGTAATACATCGGATCAATGACATTTCCAATATGGCTGCAGCCTTTATGGCCACCTGCAAACAGATGACCCAATATGGCTACCACCAGTACAATCATATTAACTCAAAGTTATATATATATATATATATATATATATATATATATATATATATATATGTATATATGTATATATATATATATATATATATATATATATATATTATATATATATATATATATATATATATATATATATATATATATATGAGGCAGGATGTGTGTGTGTGTGTGTGTGTGTGTGTGTAACGAATGCACGGCCGCAATTTTTTGACGGATTTGCACCAAAATTTATATGCACATGTTCCAAGTTAGAGAAAAGGCCAAGACCGACTTTGCATTTCCCAACTCCCATCGATAGTGGAAATAATCGGTTTTTCATAGTTCTACGGCAGTTTTCATGTAATTTGCGGACATTTTCTACTGGCCAGTGTGAGAGCCTATAGCTGGCTGCCACGAATAGGCAGGAAGATTCTATTGGCCAGCGTGAGAGCCAACAGCTTACTGACACGAATGTTAAGTAGCATGCAAAAAAAAAATCGATAGTTCGTCAGAAGTGGGAAAAATTTAAATCTGCATGGCACTTTACTCCAATTGGCTCATTCACCTGCTTAAACTCAACATTGATTCTGATTCTAAAGAACTGGGTTGGCTGTGAAAAAGTATTTGTTGTTAACATTCTTTTTTCATTCGGTTTTTCCAGTTACGAGTCCTTTTTTAAAGCTGGTCGTTTTCTGTTCATTTTGTTTAGATCTTTTTTCGTAACAGATTTAATGTTTAATATAGAGCTTAGAAAAAATTCGCAGTGTGAGATAGGCCAGAAGTAAGGCATGTAGCAACATCAGAATGGCAAAGGGCACTCCTTTAAAGGCAAGGAAGGACAAAAATATTTTAAGTCAAGTGATAGCGATTGCTGTATGAGTCGTACGCTTTTGAATCAAGCACGGGCAACGCCGGGCTATGCTGCTAGTATATATATATATATATATATATATATATATATATATATATATATATAACAGAAGGAAGAATAATATTACAACGTTTGAAACATTATTTTAAAACAGGGCTCAATACACCAGTAGAGAAATAAATACTTAATATACACTGTTACATTAGAACATGTAAGTAGTCACTAAAAGAATCTACATTTTGTTTCGACGATTAAATAAAAAGTCTCTCCCGGTAATTAACATTGATAGTAATAAGCGGTCTTGTTTAAAGTTGGAATTTATGAAACATCACTTCATTTTCTGTTGTTGGAAATTTCCTATGTAAGGTAAAAAAAGAATTTCTATAAAGAAAAAAGGAACGAAAATAAGAAATCGACAAAAGGAAAATGAAGAATTAAGAAAAGAAAGGTAAAAGAAGGAATAGCAAATAAAACCTACTATCAAGAGAATAAAAAAAAAGAAGGTTAAAGAAAGAGAAGCATATATTCAAATTACACAGATACAAAAGAGAAAAGTTAAGAAAATAACATGTGACGTTGATACGAATTAAGCCAATGGAATTATATTGAATAAGAGAAGTCAGATTTGAACGGAAATGAACCGGCATTGATTAACAATGTCGCATTTCAAATTTTATGGCATTTTTTATGTAATCACATATTCAAACAAAATTATCGCTAGAACTTAAAGGACACTTTAAGAAGCAATACAATACTTAACATAACCATCCTTACAGTATAAATCAGAATATAAAATGTATTTTAAACTTAATATTTTTATATTAATTTCAAACTAGAAACTATTATCAATACAGCAGGAGAAAAAAGAAATAAGCATATTAATGGGTAAGCATACTACCAGTAGTCTAACCAATATAAATCCGACAGCCAAATTGAAAATGTCCAATCGGAACTCTCTAAAACTTAGTTATAGTTGTTCTAATAATAATATCCTTTACATTACCCCCCCCCCAATTTGGGAACTTGTGGCTTGTATAAATATCAACATTCAAAATGCTCAAAGTGAGCAACATCGATGTTTTACATAAAATAGGGACTGCATAGAAACATAGGATGTATTGGAGGCGATACGAACTAGGGAAACAGTAAATTGATTGTGAATAGGTGGTAGATCAATGAAATACAAGGATCGTATAGCGGAAAACATTACTTAAAGCAACAATCTGTTGAGAGTTTTGGAGAGATATGATCGTTGATTTTCGGAGCATAAAACGACCCCCTAAACTGAAGATCTTGTTTTCATGTATGCATAAATCAGCAATTGAAACCACCTTTACAAGCTTACATAAAATCATATATATTATATCTATCTTCAATGCATTAAATATTGCTGTCATATGTGTTCTGTTGATTTCGCTATGCATTTAAATAATATTTCGTAAAATTCAATGAAATTTTAGCAATCCTTATCTAGCACCTCGGCTTCAGTCACGTTCCAGTATTTTCCCTGTGCCTTTAATACATATATTTTCATGATAAGTCTTCTGAGGATATTTTGTATTTGGTGCTTAGAGTTTATTAATTTGAGCACAGTACTGGATTGGCAGATAGGTCTCATCATTTTACAGTTGAAGTCCTTTGAAATTGGATGAAGCCTTCAAGGACGAATTGCGTCCCACGATAGTTTGTTTATATATATATATATATATATATATATATATATATATATATATATATATATATATATATATATATATATATATATATATATATATATATAATCCTCTAGGATATTGAATCCGTCCACTAGAAATAGCCAATTAACTAACAGTTCTGGTGCTGCTATTGCTGAACATTTGATAAATAGAAGGGAATGTGTGGAATCTTTTTTTCAAGAAAGAAATTCAGATTACTAACACAAAAACAGAAAATGTCTCATATCGAGAATATTTAACATTGAAAAAACATAAGGAAAAATTTACTTATTTTTAATAATACGTGGAAATCCTCGGTTTTACCTGAAGACGGTCGGTAGAGCAGAAACACGTGTAGTAAAATTATGGACAACAAATCATAATATTTTTCTAAATAAATCTACATTACAACCAAAAACGTTTGCGGCACATCTCTTCTCTTCTTTTTAGTATATATATATATATATATATATATATATATATATATATATATATATATATATATATATATATATATATATATATATCAGAGATCGATAAATGACAGCAGTTTAACTGTTTCAACGAATGGTTATAACTATATAAGCACGAAACTCCGAAAGAGATGAATTAATTAAAAAAACAAAACTTTTTCATATTGATTCTCTCACTCTTTCTCTCTCTCTCTCTCTCTCTCTCTCTCTCTATATATATATATATATATATATATATATATATATATATATATATATTGAAGAGTGTGTACATATATATTTCTATGCACTTTCTACTAATATTGCGCATACATTTTCTAAGAATCTTGGCAGAATTATTATAACTCACGCTTAAATAGCCGATTTCTTTTGCGGCGTGTGTGTTAGCGTTTACTTGGTAATAAATTGCCGCCTTTCATTTAAGAGGTTTGTGGTCAATAAGTTGTCATAAACATCACAAGAACGAGATGTTTTGAACTCACAATAGGAAAGCTAAATTTTTAAATGTGAAGTCATCGCACCATGTCTTGTCAATAAATCGATACAACAGGAACATTCTGTGTTTCAGAGGCATCACACCGAACTGATTCTTCGACGCCAGCGTCTAAAAAACAGGAGGTGGTGTTAAACTACATATAAACTAAAGCACTTTTCGCTTACAGGATGAACCATCGATCTTATATTTACAAGTACATTTAAACGTCAACCAGATATATTTGTTTTCATTCATAGTTATTAATCATCTCTCGAAAGAATTAACTTGTGTAAATAAGAAGGGGTGATTTAAAGCTTTCCAACTAATATCTAGATGTAATCGTAAGTTCTCTGTAAACAGTGTCTTCTCTTGCACCATTTGCATATGTGTTGTGGCCTTGTAGGTCCAGAAATAATGACACAAGAGAGGAATTGAGATAAACAAATATATTAACAGAAACAGTCATACAAACATATACAAACGAGAGTGTTACAGCAAGAATGTTCGGTCTGACTTTCAGAGTTGGCTGCTGGAAACTTCCCTCTCCAAAAGGCATTACTTGCTCCTATTTTAACTGGGAGATTCCATGCGCGAGTGGGTAAATTAACATAGCAATATGTAAGACACTTTTCGCTTGGCAATGTCAATCAATAACTTCTTCTTGTCCACTTATTGTTCTCTCTCATAAAAAAAAAAATATTTCTCTCATATTCACTTACACTCAGTAACCTCTTGAATCCTAGTGTCTTTATTGCTTTTCCTGGGGCGAAATGATGAAAATATAACCTATTTTTTAATTTATTCGATTTCAGTCCCCTCAGCTTACTCGTGTGTTTATATTCCAAGATCTCTAATTGACTTTGAAAAAGTGGTTAGAATTGTAATCACGTAAAAGTGGTTAGAAATTATATCGCTTTTTCTATAAACCCATTCTTTTCCATGGCATTTCCATCAGAATATTGGCAATCGTAACACTCTGAATATAACTATTTTGTATTATTTCTGAATTGGGAAAGATAAATTCGTAGTTTCTACATGTAATCTATTCTACCTAACTAGGATTGTGAAAATGATATATATTCATGCCTTTCACAAGAGAGAAAATAAATGCATCATACTAGATTGAGATTTACACTCATTTCGCCGGTTCAAATTTCATCGCCAATAATTGTTACGCTAACCGCACTTGGTAAGATTTAATTTATTAATTATACGCAATAATAGAATAAGAAGAACGAAATAAGAAAACCTACTCTTACTACTACAACTACTAGAACTCATAATATTAGGTGCCGCCAACAAAGCAATTAAAATGATATGATATAGCTATTCTGTATATATATGTATATGTCGCACATTCAACCCTTTTCTTTAAGGAAGATAGCACACACCGTGCAGTAACAAGAAGTTCCCATCTTCTGTAATTTCACCGTTTAGACTGATAGCGAAATGAAGGCATACTGATGAGATATAATTGCCAAAATATTAGTTTAAATTTTAAAAAAAGGGGTTTGAATGCGCGACATATACATATATGTACAGATTAGCTATATCATATCATGTTCTGTTAGATGTTGATAAAAACACGTCTTTGGAAACGTTTGTGAAATTAAATAAAAAGAAGTATCACGTGACAGTATGTGGCGTCTCATGACAATATCGTTACTCTTGTTATTAGGTTACTTGGAATTGTAGAAAAAGAGCAGACAACCCTGTCCATGTCCATTGGTAGTCTTACATAAGATATTCGAAAAAAAAATGTTATATATACAAAACATGCACATGGTTACTTGGTGAAACTTGCGTAGATATCTCTTCATTGAGTAACCAGTCACATCATGATTTTATTTTTGATTGTATGGCTCCTCATTTATTTGTATCATCAGCTGCAAAAACTCATTATCATTTAAGTTAGGGCAACTACATAAAGCATAGGCAAAACACATTAACAAAAACAGCAACAACAACAACAACAACAATTATAATAATAATAATAATAATAATAATAATAATAATAATAATAATAATAATAATAATAATAATTTGTTATGTACAGCAACCAGGCCCGGATGCGGAGATAGCAACAACTGAATATAAATCTAGTCAGGATAGAGAGAGAATTACCCAGACTTACAAAGATAGAACCTGTAACAATTTTATGGGACTTCACAATACACACTGACAGAACAATGAAAGCTAATTAGAGACCGGAAACAAACAAAAATTGTCTCGTTATTGACAGTGCAGTCCCTGCAGCCTGCAATGTATGTTTGAAGAACTTCAAAAAGCTATCACCATACACGGAACCTTGAAATCAAAATCTAATATATGTGGCACATAAGAACATCAACAATACCTGTTGTAGTTGGAGTCCTCGAATTTATTGGAAAAGATTACAATAGACTCAATGAAAAGATTCCTGCTATCCTATGCCTTAAAGAAATAGAAAAATTGTTCTCACGTGTACAGCCTACACCTTACAAAGGGCTTTATTGATGTAAAATATATATTTTTTTTAAGTGCTCAGTGGAAAATGTCATGACGCTATTTCTGACGCTATTAGCTCTCTGGTCGGGACCAGGAAAGAAATGAGTGAACACCAGAAATCAAAAGAAATAATAATAATAATAATAATAATAATAATAATAATAATAATAATAATAATAATAATAATGTATAGGGTCATCTGCCTTGCAGAAAAAAACTGAAGAAGTTGGAAAACCCACACCATCGCCGTCCTGATAATATATATATATATATATATATATACATATATATATATATATATATATATATATATATATATATATATATATATATATATATATATATATAGAAGTCGAGGTGATTAAGAAAATTACAAACTACTCAAATTTAAAAGTTAGGATTCCAAGTTTGTTTGGAATTCAAGACTTGAAGGCCAATTGGTTGATCGATTCGATTTTATAGCTTATCAAAACTTTGCTGGTTATTTAAAGTGATCAAATATTATTGGATTGTAAGATTTTTAAAAGATAATAATGAATTAGTAAAATAAGTCTTACTAATTAATCAATAGGTGGGGGAAAAGGATGTAGATTCATACCTTTCCCTATGGTATTAGCGCATTAGTAAATATAACAAAACCAACATGATTTAGAACTGGGCCCTCTTCTTAACAATTCAGAGCAACTATCCATTACACCACTCGTACATTCAAACATACAGCATCTGATTTTGCTAAACGATTACCCATCTATGTCCTGACCAGCCTCAACGTTACTTAATTCCAGTGATTCAATATAATGTAACCGTAAGCAAGGAATGTCAAGATAATTCCAGTGTTGATTGACACATTGGGATCAATCCCATTAAAACCATGTGACTTCCTTGAGCAGCTGAAGATACCATACCAACTAGTCCTACTCCAAATGTCGGCTCTTTTGGACACTGTGCATATTTTGAAGAAAGTTCTGTGTTGGAACTTGACAGATAATTTACAGTGTATTCAAGAAATTACACTCTGTATGAAAACATTATACCAACAACAACAATAATAATAATAATAATAATAATAATAATAATAATAATAATAATTTATTCAATATTAAAGGTAGCCAATATGTTCAAAATGGATTTTCAAGTGGAGAAGAAATGCAAGTGAAGCATAATACATAGACCGCAGCTGCAAAATACTTTAAAAAAAAAATGAAAGCAAAGGCAAATTCAGAAGATCTCTTACAGACACAATAGCAAGATAAACCGATTGACGTCAATATTCTGTCCGTACCAAAACAACAAAAAAAGCTGATGTAGATAATCCCCATACAAATAGTGCAGGATTAAAAGCTGAAACCGAAGGTTTTATTTCTGTTGCATAGGACCAACTAGAAATAACCAAGAACACATACTAAAAAAAATGTGTTGACCCCGACATGTAGAATCTGTAATCAGTTATGTGCCATCCGTGATATCGAAAGATACATGGCTGACGAGGCAGAATTTTTGCCTCAGTTTTTCTGCGGTAAACAAGTTGCCATCCAAGTCAATAGAACCGAGTCTGTCTTACTATTTACCCATACTTGGGGGAGAGAAGAAGAGGATTTAAGGGTATTAGCACGTAAGTGAATGCAATGGATTCGAATGGAATTCGAACTCGGTTATCCGATTCTTCAATTCGAAACGTTATCCATTACTCCACCGTGCCTTCTCTGTAATAAATATCCAAAAACAACTGATCATCTTGTATCAGGTTACGCGGTATGGGCATCCTACTTTATTGCTATTTATGCGTCATGTCCTTTCATGACTTATGCGATTATAGCTTTCCACCTCCACCATCTTCTATCTCTTACAGCTCTGAACAAGTTCATTTCCTCTGCTTCCTCACCCAGACCAAATATTGTCATTCACTTGCTTTATTCCGGTAAGTATGTCACCCGCTGCTTTCTCTAGTTTCTCTTTCTCTCTATTCGACCCGTGAGAATCAGATTCTCCAGGCCCTTCTTTCTCATTTCACTAAATGACCATTTGATTCGAGTAGAGCAAGAACTGAACACGAGGTCCCATGTATAAGTAGAAAGAAGCGCTTTATCCACAATGTTGGGTAATCGCATATTTGTTTAGTAAGGAGCAATGTGAGTTAAAACATAATTAAAAAAACAAAACAAAAAAAAAACTCCCCTTTTCGGTAAGTATTCCAGTCGACTAGAAGTGGTATCTCCATAAACCACCATGGAGAGGGCAAACGGGAAACCACTCCACTTCCAATCCCAAGACAAATCATGGCTAACAACGCAAATTATGCGAAACTTAACGGTGTGAAGGGGGTTAAGTCAATGGGAATTAGCTCGTCGCTCGCATAAACGGCGTAAAAGGGATAAAAGTCCTCGAAACATATCCCTCAGCCGGAAAGGAAGAACGACAAAGGAGAAGGTCTAATATTAGAGATTGCATTTCAGAAATTCGTTCTAGGTACCACCAACTTTCCGAAATAATTCTGGTAGTGAAGCTGAAAAGGAAGCCGTTCAAAGTGGCTAATATAGTAGTGTACGAACCGACGGAACAATGCAAAGAGGAAGACACCGAAACAAGGAACGCAAAATTCATGCTCACAGTGTTATCAGAAAGTGCAAGACAGACGCAGAAGGACGTGTACTTATGTTTCATAGACTACGCAAAGGCCTTCAACAACGTACGCCACAAGAATCTCATGGAATTGCTCACGTTCCTTGATATATTTGGGAAGGATAGATTAATCAAGAAACTACACTGGTAGCAAACAACATACATACACATAGGGAACGAGTTCAGTGAATATGCAAAAATAGAAAGGATGCATCTTCTCACCCGACATGTTCAACCTATACAGCAAGGCAATTCTGAGGGAATTGGAAACACTATCCTACCTTTAGCATTTAGCAAACATAAAAAAAATGATACGCGGATGACACAGTACTAATAGGAGACACGGGAATAAAAATCACAGAATGTGCAGAAGGTAGAAACAGAGAGTGAGAAGAAAGGACTAAACATAAACTAGAAGAGGATAGAATGCATAGTAATCAGTAAGAGGAAGAGCCCGGATTGCGATGTGCATGTCGGGAACACTCGGATCAAGCAGACGCAGAAGTTTAAAAATCAGGGAAGCGACTTGAAAGAGGACGGAAGTGCGACAATGAGATCCGTACACGTATTGTGAACACATTGCAAAACTGGAAAGAGTATTGCGAGACAGGAGGATATCTTTGGTATCAAAGAAAAGATTACTGACCTTTTATGTGATATCCATTATTTTTTACGGTAGCGAATATTGGACGATTTCTTCAAAGATGAAGAAGAATTTCGAGGCAACGGAGATGCTAACGATATCATGGACAGTGCTTATACTTAACATCAGGAAGAGACAGCTGAAGTTTCTGGGACACATAACGAGAAAAGAGGGCCTGGAGAATCTGATACTCACGGGTCGAATAGAGGGTCAGAGGGTGGTCTGGAGGAGGAAGCAGAGGGAAGGAGCTTATTGACATCTGTATGGTATAGAGGGAGGTGGTGAGCCATGATCGCCTTCGTTCTGAAAGGACACGGCGCATAAAAAGAAAGAAAAAGATGCAGATCCAAATCTAAATCTAGGGCCTTAATATTCTTGTTGGAGGAAACCCTTCCTGGTTGATCTCTACCAATTCTTGCCATACTGGACCATGTGGACCTGAGATCACGCGTCATAGCATCGCATAATCTTGCATTGTACTGCCCTCTATTCCTTTTCCACTGCCTTTATGTCCACGCTGTCGCTTTAATAATCCACTTGAGACGAGAGACGTGGCCAACATACCTATATTTGCCCTTCATGATTGACAACCAGAAACCCAATAGAACATATTCTGAACCTGTTTTTAGATTAAACACGAGTAGTAATTGATATATATATAATATAAATTAAACTGACGAAAATACTCACAAAGTTCATGACATATGCCATATCAGTTTAAACTAATTTCCGTCAAATTTATTAAACGTACCTGGGCACTAAAGAGAGAATTAAATATTATTTCTAGAGCATGTAAATGCTCTAGAAATAATAGAACAGTAAAAGGTGAGTAAGCGGGGAATATACTTACTGTATTAGTATTTTCATAATAAAAAAAAAAAAAAATTGGTGCGCTATTCCAATTTCCTTATTAATAGCAAATTTGTTTCAAGTGGTCCTAAAACTTTGCTTCCAACGCTATCATATATTTTGTTGATTAGATGCAACGCCAAAAATGAAAAAAGAAAAGAAGAAAAGAACGATAAACGTAATATCCATCATCGTAAATATGCAAACACCAGATTTCAATCACAAGAACTATTAAATTATATCAATAGAAAAACAAAAACATGTTTCTAATATTTTTCTATATAAATCACCAGATCTAGAGCATCGACATTTTTAACATGAATAATTAGAAGTTTTTGAAAAAAAAAAGAAAAAAAAAGGTACCTTCATTATAAACGTTTAGCTAATCTATTAAACTATAAAAGTTCGTAAGATTTCAGTTCTTTAGAAGATTAGTTTAAAAGAAATAACATCCAAATTTGAGTCGCTTCTCTGTTTAGATATCCTGAGTAAACTTGTAGTATGTTTCTACTAAAATGACTTTCTTAACGGGGTCTCCACACTATTAGTTTATCTCCCAGCATTAGTCACAGTTACATATTTTCTACTCTCTCATTGCAGAGCAACTTGTCTATTTGCAACTTCTTTACTGATACAAAAAACAGTCTGTTCTCACTTGAAATCTTGAGGAATCTCTTACTAAAATTCACTCAAAACAACAGTATTAACAACGACAATAATAATAATAATAATAATAATAATAATAATAATAATAATAATAATAATAATAATAACATTGTTATTAGGGACCGCAAAAAATAATAACATTGTTATTAGAGACCGCAAACAAAATTGCCGCCTTATTGATACGACAGTCCCTCCAGACTGCAATGTATCTTTAAAGAAACATGTATATTTACCAAAATTACATGAAAATAACTTGAAATACTAAACAGTAAAACGATTTTAACCTGTTCTCTTTTTAGTTGAATAACTCAAATGTTTTTTTAAGTGATTCTTAAGACATATGGTATCAAGATGAAAACACATCTTATTTAAAAAAAAAAAACTGTAAAAAAAGAAACTCAAATAGTTCAATCTTTATATATATATATATATATATATATATATATATATATATATATATATATATATATATATATTAAACATTTTGTAAGATAGACAATTATGCTGTTAAACGATTTGGACAATTTTGTTGCTACACCAGCCATATATATATATATATATATATATATATATATATATATATATATATATATATATATATATATATATATATATATTACTTTTATTTCTATGACCGTAAAATCTTTATTACTAATCGGTCTCTATTTCTCTCTTTGTGATATTTACCTATATCTATTACTCATACCCATACACACACAGAACATACACCCACAGATACACACACACTCTCATACACACACACACACTTACATATATATATATATATATATATATATATATATATATATATATATATATGCGTATTGTAAGATGGATTTAATGACGAAAAATAATTATAAATCCATCTTATCTACGTAGTGAATCAGTCACTCGTTAAAATATTCCATTTATTTTGCAAATTAATGGATATTTAGATATGGCTTCGCTCCGTTCAATTATTTTCTTGAAAAGAATAAAATGTTAGCAAATAACAGAAGATAAAATCTCGTGATTTTTATTCCAAAGCTACATAATAAAAAAAGAAGATTCTTTTTTGGGGGAAATAAAAGCAAATATTAAAATCAATTTGAAGTGATGAGCGTCTCTAATTTCGTGCCTCATTATGTGTAGGTACCTTTAGAATCTGAGCTACTCGAAGCACGCGACACACTTAGAGACAATTAAATAGCAAATATTGAAATCGGTCGTATTCGATGACAAGAAGCCAAAATATTTCGTCTGAAGAAGGGAAGCAATTATTCCTGTTATCAGGAAGTATAAAATATGATATTTCAAGTAAAAACAATAAAAAAATTGTACAAGTACTATTCTCTTTTTATATTGTAATCTTGTTTTGTCTACCAATAAAACTGTTTGACTGGATTTCTTTATTAGTTTTATTTACTAAGTCTTTTTTAAAAAACTTGGAACTTGACAACCTGCATACGTGGTATTGCGAAGTAGTCACGCTTGTAAATACTGAATAGATAATGTTTCTTAACTTTAACTATCTCTTTAAATCAGAACATTTTTAAATTAATTAGGGTGGAACAAACATTTTCATTTCGAGTAAGACCCCCTCCCCATAGAGGAGAACATGACTAAAGACTGTGTTTACACTATCCCGTGGAGCTGTAGAAAGAAATATAAAGTGGGAACAGGCCGCCCCTTAACGTAAGGCTTCAAGAACACTAGAAAACTGTAACACGAGGGTCGTGAAAACATCTGGTGTGTCTGGCCACATATAGAGAGAAAAGGGAGGTCACCTCCTTCTGTGGGATCAGGTTGAGATCATATACAAAGAACACCATTGGAAAATTCGTAAACTTAAGGATTCAACACATATGCTACGCCACAAAAAATTCCTGAGCCGACCGAGCATAGAAATGAATACACTATGGGAACCAGTAATAAGGAGTACCAGAGAAAAGCGATAATAATAATAAAAAAAATGCAATATGCGTTCTGGTAAAAAAACAAAAAAAAACAAGACATGCGATGCCCCGTTCCCGTATGTTTTAAGCTTATTCTATTCTCTGCGAATAGTATTCTTGTATTTTATAGGAACTGTTTCGGAAATTTTCGATTAAAAATGTCGGGGGCATTCGCTTTGTTACGCTTTAACTTATCGTAGTTGAGAACCCATGAATTTTAGTACGGTGCAGGAAATTTGAGACAATATACTCTGTAAGTAGTCACCTTCTGCTCAATCCTAAATATTATATGTTAATATATGCAGATTTGCGAGAAAGATTTGAAACAAGCAGATCGCATCGCAAATCCTGTCAGCGAAAATGTTCTGTTACGGAAGGAGATATAAAACGTTCAATCTCTAGCGACTACAATCAAATAAATAAATATATAAATAATAATAATAATAATAATAATAATAATAATAATAATAATAATAATAATAATAATAATAATAATAATAATGTGGAACATGTTGATCGAACATGCTGTGATAAAAATGCAGCAAAATATTAGTACTACTACTTCTATTTTAAAAACATTAATAACAATAACTATTAAGGGAGCATTATCAATTATCGCAGCAATGAAAATGGCGTAAAAAATAGAGAAACAGTTGACCGAAAATTCCATATTGTAGCTTCATTAAGTCATGGACGCTTTCGTGTCAAAAGTGTTTAATTCTGCGTCAAGTCAGTCGAGTTTCAGATTCAAGAATTGCGAGTTCAATTCTTGTCAAAAGCTCTTTTTGACATCACATTTGCGTGGAAAATATTGAACGACATTGCCGTAATAAAAGCAGCAAAATATCTAAAACGGCTACTAATACTATAATATAATTATAATTAATACAATAATCATGATAACTAAATCTAAAAATAGCAATTGACAAAATGTGGGTCACGAAGCCCCACTCTACCAAGCAGTAATATGTCCACTCGGCCTGTTCGAGAATTGCATTTTACATTTTAATATCTTATAACATCTGTACAATATATATATATATATATATATATATATATATATATATATATATATATATATATATATATGTGTAAGCAAATATATGGATATAGATCCGATAGTATGAAGAAAATATACGGAAAAAACAAACAAAAATTCTTATATGCAATTATGCTGTTTTAATGTTAATATGTCAACTTCAGACGTTTCGGTCCAATAAACCATATTCATAAAATATAATTAACATTATTAGTTGAACATGATATTTCCGTATATTTTCTTCATATATATATATATAATGTTCCTTGAAACTCTTTCTACCTGGAAAAATGGAAATCCATTAAAAATAACAATGTGTCTGCCCCTCAAAATCTAACTAATCGTAAAGTTCATGCCATTTAAAATACATTCTTCTTTTCTTTAATTCTATTTTAACTCTCTTTGACTTTATTTAACTTTAATTTTCTCATTTTACTTTTTCTCCTTTTCCTTTATCCTGTCTTCTTTTTTTTTTTTATAATACGCCTCTGTATTAAAGTTTGTCCATCTCTGATATTTCATCTGGTAGTAGTCATTGCGATTTATACTAAGTTACAACTTAGTAGAGTGAGTACCATTTCTATGCACCTATTCTATCCACGCCCCTTAATGCAATACTCAATAATGAACTCTTTAACCATGCATATAAGAATATAATCCCCGTCCCAACTATCTCACGGACAAGACGAGGTCTCTGGCTTTGTTCGTCTGTCGCCCTAGAGCTGGTAACTTGAACAAAATTAACCTTTGGCGGTTAAGAATAAACGCAAAATTTTACAAATCTCAATGATTACGAATAAATTTTCATACCGAATCGAACGTCATCCGGGTCAGTAAGGACCCCGTGTACCTCAGAGTACCAATCTGCTGCCAAAACATCTGTCATTGGAACAAACTATCCCAAAACCGAAGAGACACTTGGTCACCAAAATGGGGCTGTTACCAACCTTGGATCAAGTGACTCAGTAACAAATCAACTAATTAAAAAAATGATAACGAAATGGTTTCGCGAAGCTGGTGTTTTAACGGGATTTGATGTTCATTGAAACTCTTACTATTTGGAAAAATGAAAAACTATTAAAAATAACAATCAAAATCTAACTCATCGTAACTTTTATACCATTTAAATTACATTACAACAAGTCATGACATCATTCTTCACCGCACTCGAAAATATAGAAAAGAACACAATGAATCAGACATACCAAATATGGAGAACTATGGTAAGGAAATGAAATAAGACTTCATTTCAGCCCAAATATGCTTGGCAATGTCCGGAGCGACACTGTGCGAAACAAAAGTCTCTCGATTGCAAAAATGGATGCGATAAAACTAGATATATGAAAAATAATCCATTACTCAGACAATAAAGAAATGAGAGTAGAAATAAATAGCATGACAGAGGATGACTTAAAAACTAAAATAAATCATATACGACATAATCTCCCAGGAAGTAAAACGGAAAAATCTAAGTGTGATATTACCTACAGTTATCCAGCCGATGTCACTGAATATGACTCCAAATATATTAAGGTAGAATTCCTTGAAAACCACAGACGTTAAATCCCCGAAGCGAAAAAACTACGTCATTCAAGTACTCAGCAGAGTAACTCTCACACAGATGTCAGATAGAAACCAGCTCCCAGAATTACATATGACAAAGTCCAATAAGCACATTGTGCAAATATACAACACTGCAGCGGAAAAACTGTTAACGGACATACCACTTGGAAACATTACAGAAGTTGACAACGTCATATACGCAACACCTTTAGCAGCTACTGGAAAAAACCCAAAAAAACAAATAAAACAAACAAACAGACAAAGAGATCCAACTTGTAAGACAAAACAGATGTGAGAAATAATGGAATTCGAATGTTAGATTCTATAGTATATGATATCACTAGGAAACGAAATATTGCAACACGCAAGCGCAAGAAGTTCAAGCGGAAATATAAAATTGAAGCACTAAATAAAATTCTATCGGTCAAGCAAATGATGGAACAGAAATTGCTGTTGCAGGCACAAGAAAACCAGACGATATGAAAAACATTGTAGGTTCTATGGCCAATATAAAATATTTCAAATGGATCATAAGAAATTTTACAGGGAAATTGGAAGTGCACCTATACATGACGAAAAGCCACCATCTATTGATAATCTGCAGACATCTTGGAAGAATATATGGAGCAGCCCAAAAGAATATAACATAAATGCAGAAGAGATCCAACGCGAAGAAAAAACATCCTGGATAAACCTCTGCAAGTTTGGGAAAATATAAACATGAATATTAGGTAAGCTGTAAGCAAAAGCCCAGAATGGATATCTCTAGAAAATGACAAAGTGCCCAATTTCTAGCCCAAACATATGTCATCGATCTATAAAACCCTTGCATATACTATATGGAAGCTTGTAAATAATCCCAATGAAATCCCGCATTGGATCACTGAAGGTTTGAAATATTTCATGCTAAAAACGAATGAAACAGATGATCCGAAAAATTATAGGATAATAACATGTGTGCCCACCAAATATGAATTGATCACGTCTGTGCTGACAAACTGTACTTACTCTTTTATCGAGGCAAACAATATTCTTCTGGAACAGAAAGGATGCAGGAGAGGTTCATATGGTTGCACAGATCAAATACTGATAAACAAAATAATCCTGGAAAATTGCAGATGATGTAGAAATCTTAACACATCGTCGGTCGTATAGCCTTTGCTTGAGTACCACACTCTTGGATCCTTAAGAATTTGAAATGTACAAAGTCTGCCTCGTGATAGTAAATTTCCTTAAACACAGCATGGGAATGTGGAACGGCCCATTATACCTAAATCAAACCAGCCTGAATATCCGAGGAGAAATCTTTCAAGGAGACTCACTGTCACCCCTTGAGTCCTTAATCTCCCTTACGCATGTACTATACAATAATAGCTATGTCTAAAAAGTAAAAAAAGAAATTATTCAATCACCTGATCTACATGGCTTATCTTAAACTGTTTGCCAAAGACGACAATGGGTCTCCTCAATACTGTAAAATGTTTCATGACGAAGTAGATTGGATTTCGAATTACATAAATCTGCAAAAGGAACATTCAAGGAAAGGAAAATTACAGAAACACACCATAGTCTTAGATTTCGTCACAAAGATTAGGGAACTGGAATAAGATGAAGCCTAAAATTACCTAGGAATTAGCTAATGAGATGGAATACAGTGTACCCAAACGAATGAGAATTTAAGTAATGAAGACGACAGGAGTGTGCGTCTGGTACAGAATAGCGAGATTAATTTAAAAAAAAGAAAGAGCATCAGCCATAAACACCTTGGCTGCACCTGTGGTGCAATATAGTTTCAACAACTTTAATTGGACAAGAGCTGACATAAAGAGAATGGACGCCAAAATGAGCAAGCTTCTAATCTGCCACCACATGTAACATCCTAAAATTGATAGTGATATTCTGAATGTGCCAAGACCCGAAGGACGCAGAGGATTAGTTCAACTGTCTTACAAAACTACAACAATTGGCCTTCAAAGAAGACTGAATATGTGTCAAATAATATGAAATTAGGGATTCATAAAGGCAGCTAACATGTTCAAAATGGAGTTTAAAATGGTTTATGAAATACAAGTAAAGCACAATACACAAACTGAAGCTGTATAATACTTTACAAAATAGGCAAAAGTAAATGCAACCAACCAGATACAGATACGATGGCAAAATAAACCACTCCAGGACCAATACTCTGCCCGTACCAAGCAAGCTAATTAGACAAACCACGTACCCATCTGTGGATTCGTAATGCAGTGGTAAATGCTAAAATCGAATGTTTTTATTCTTGCTGCACAGGACCAATACTCGTTAAATACATATTATCAAGCATACATACTGAAAAATAGTGTTAGCCAAAAAATGCAGATTCTGTGATGAATATCCAGAAACAATTGACCATTTACTGTTATGTTTCACGTTACTGGTACCAAATGAATATAAAACACGGCATGAATGATTGGATCAATATCTTCACTGGAAAATCTGCAACTTCTACGGAAAAGAATCTGAAACAAATTTCTATGAACACCACGTTGACCTGGTAACAGAGATAGGAACCGTAACAAATTTATGGGTCTTTTCAAAACACACAAAGAACAAACAAATCTAATCGTCCAGACCGAAAAAAAAAATTGCCTCCTTAATGTATGTTTTAAGATCTTCAAAAAGCTATCAAAATACAGAAACCTTGAAATCGAAGTCACAAAAATGTGGCACATGGCAACATCAACAATTCCTTTTGAGTTAGAGCCCTAGAAATTGATTTGAAATTAGTCCAATCGACTCATTTAAAGGATTTCTGGTAGCCCATGGCTTAAAGTTATACAAAAAAATGTTCCCATAATTAGAGCCCACACCTTACGAAGGACTTTATTTATGTAAAATATGTGTTTTTATATTTTTTTCTTAATTGCTCAGTGGAAAATATTATGATATCATGTTTTGAATGTGGAAAGAAATTATTATACTCAAGAAATCAAAGGAAATAATAATAATAATAATAATAATAATAATAATAAGAAGAAGAAGAAGAAGAAGAAGAAGAAGAAGAAGAAGAAGAAGAAGAAGAGGAAGAAGAAGAAGAAGAAGAAAAGTAATTGTAAAAATTCCAAAAAATGTTCTCACGAGTACAATTGACACCTTACGAAGGGCTTTATCTATACAAAATATGTGTGTGCGTACTTTTTTTTAATTGCTCAGTGGAAAATATTATGATGACATTTCTGAGCATAGGTCTCTGGACGGAACCCGGAAAGAAATGCGTACACACCAAAGGAAATAATAATAATAATAATAATAATAATAATAATAATAATAATAATAATAATAATAATCGGTTTCAAAGTACATGAAGGAAATAAGAAACTATATAATAATAAAGGAAGACAACAAATTCAAATGGGAATTTCAAGGGGTTAAACATTTCGAATAAATCACAATATACCTACTAAAGCGTCACAGAACCTAGAAATAAAGAAATAGCAAATGCAATATCCCAAGTTGTGAAACGATGCCAAAATACGCCTCTTCGTGGTCAATACTCTGCCAGTACGAAACAACCTGATGTAGACAAACCACGTACCCATCAGCAGTTACGTATGGCAGATTTAAAAGCTGAAAGCGAAGTGTTGTTCTTCCTGCACAGGCCCAATGCTTGCTAAATATAAATTATCAAGCACAGATACTGAAAAATTGTCTCTGGTTGCGTCACGGAAAGAAATGAAATGAAATCGAATCAAATAATAATAATAATAATAATAATAATAATAATAATAATAATAATTGCTTATATTTCTCTTATACAATGAACAAAATTACATTTTTTCTGATCGCATGTGTTTACATTTCCTTGTGTAAAACAATACGATGAATCTTAACATTTATTAATGAGGCTTTGGAACCGATCGTAATATGCAAAGATGACAACCATAACAACAACAACAACAACAACAATAATAATAATAATAATAATAATAATAATAATAATAATATTATCAAACTACAGGAAAAGTATCATTGAAAAAAGACGTAACATTTACCATTTCTTACATGTTCGGAGCATGGCACAAGTGACTTTCCACAATTCTTCAATTTTTCGTCGTCAACGACAGATACTTGTCAAATTTTATGGGGGTAGGCTGGACTTATACTAAAGATTGGTAAGGGGGGATATCAAAGAATTCATTAAACAAAATGGTAGAAGCAAGCGAAACAAAGTTAGACTTTTCCGGTCATCTCTCAATAGTCAAAGGGCAGAGCATTGTAGGAAAATTACACCTGTAGCCACGAAACAAAACAATACAATATATTGTATTTTATATATGCGATATATATATATATATATATATATATATATATATATATATATAGATAGATAGATAGATAGATAGATAGATATATAGATAGATACACACGAGGGAGAGCGAGAGAAACAGATATTAGTAAACATGTACACATACACGCACCGACAGAGATATGGGATGCCTACGATAAGAGAAAAAAAACAGAAAAAATATAGACGGAGGTACGATTAAAGTCGGGGGGTGGAGAAGGAAATATTGAAATATAAGTTAAAACAAAAACAAAAAAAAAGGAAAGAGAAAAGGGAACTGAAAAGGAAAGAATTTACTTGAGTCAAAAGGATTTAGAATCATATCAAACTACTGGAAAAGTATCATTGAAAAATGGTACAACATTCTACCTTCGATATATTAATAAATCCACAATCTCAATGGTTGGGCGTGCCTCTTGGATCTTCTCCGAGACTCGTCCTAAAGCTGGTAACCTGAACATAATTACCCCTTGGCGGTCAAAGTTAAAACGCAACTCTACCAATTTCAATGAATATGAATAATATTTCATACCGGATCGGCCGTCACCCGGGGCAACAAGGGCCACGTCCCTCAGAGAGGAAGCAGTCTGAGGACGAAAAACCTGTACTGGAACAAACTCTTCCACACACGAAGAGACACGAGGTCACCAAACCCGGATTATTGCCAACCTTGGACCAAGTGACTCAATACCAAATCGACTAATAAAAAGTAAACGAACGAAATGGAGCCGCAAAGAGTATCGACAAGTCATGATATCCTTCTTCACTGCACTCGAAAACCCAGCAAAGAACACCACCACTCAAACATACCAAATATGGAGAAGTATGGTGGGAAATGATATAAGACCTAACCTCAATCCAAACATGCTTGCCAATGTCCGTAGGGATATCATGCGAAACAACACACTCTCAAAGGCAGAAATAGATAAGATAAAATTAGATATAAGACAAAATACTATGACCCATCACTAAAACTCTAATGAGACGAATGTAGCAATAAGAAATGCGACAGAGGATGAGGTAGAGGCTGAAGCCAAAGAAATACGAAATAATCTCCCATGAAATCCAAGACTCTACCTTAAATACAACCTACAGTTCTCCAGAAAATGTACCTGGAGTCATCTTCAGTAACAATAAATTAGAATTACTTGAAAACCAAGAAGCTGAAATCACCGAAGCAAAAAATGATGTCATCCAAGTACTAAGCAGAGTAACTTTCATACAATTGTCAGACAGAGAATAGCTCCCCAAAATCCATATGACGAATTCCAACAAGCACATCGTGAAAATATATGACGCTGCTCTGGAAACACTGTTAACAGATAAACCACCGGGAAACATCATGTAAGCTAACACTGTAATATACGCAACAGCTCTAGCAGCGAATCGGAATCTTAAATAAAATTAACAGACACAGAGAACCAAGTTGGAAAGCAAAACTGATACGAGAAATAAAACAAATCAGATGTGAGATTTCTATATTAGATGAGCTCACCAGAATCCCTAATGTTTCCACACGCAAGTGCAAAAACATCAAGCGGAAATATAAAATTAAATCTCTAATTGACATTCCATCAATCAAGGAAATGCTGAAGCAGAAACTTCAGCTAAAGGCACAGAGAACAAGACAATACGAAAAACGTAGGTTTTTATCACCAAAATAAAATATTCCGAAGTGATTAAGAAATTTTGGAATTTGGAAAAACACCTATACATGTCGAAAGGCCACCATCGATTGATAATGTACAGACATTTTTGGAAAATATTTGGAGCGGCCCAAAGAAATGTAACTCAAATGCAGAATGGATCCGGCGTGAAGAAGAACGAATGGTGGATACACCTCTGCAAGAATGGGAAAATAAATCAATAGATGATATTAGGCAAGCTCTAACGAAATCCCAAAAATGGAAATCTCCAGGAAATGACAAGTTGCCCAATTTCTGGCTGTATCATCTCTCTTCTACCCATGAAATTCTTGCAAAAACATTATCAACGCTTGTAAATAATCCCAATAAAATCCCGGAATGGATTACTGAAGGTATTACATACCTCATACCAAAAACAACTGAAACAGACGACCCGAAAAATTATAGACCGATAACATGTCTTTCCACAACGTATAAGTTGATCACGTCTGTACTGACGAACCGTACTTACTCCTTCTTCGAAACAAACAGCATTCTCCCGCTGGAACAGAAGGGATGCAGTAGAGGTTCATATGGCTGCAAAGATCAACTTCTGATAAATAAAATGATCCTGGAAAATTGCAGGAGACGACGCAGAAATCTCAGTGCAGCGTGGATTGATTATCGTAAAGCCTTTGATAGTGTTCCACATTCTTGGATCTTTAAGACTTTGGAAATGTACAAAGTCTCCCCTGTGGCATTAAATTTCCTTAAGCACAGCATGGGAATGTGGAACACCAAACTATACCTTAGTCACATCGGGGGCACTGCCATATCCAACCGTCTGAATATCCGACGTGGAATCTTTTAAGGAGACTCTCTATCACCCCTTCTGTTTTGTTTATCCTTAATCCCTCTTACACATGAACTGAATAACAGTAGCTATGGTTACAAAATAAATAAGAAAATATTCAATCACCTACTCTACATGGATGATCTCAAAATCTTTGCCAAAGACGACAATGAGTTGAAAGGCTTCCTCAGTATTGTAAAATACTTCAATGACGACATAGGTATGGACTTCGGATTAGCTAAATGTGCAAATGTAACATTCAAGAAAGGTAGAACTACAGAAACACCCTTCATAGATTTAGATTTTGTTACAAAGCTTAGGGAACTGGAGCATGATGAAGCTTATAAGTACCTAAGAATTAGCGAAGGAGATGGCATACAACAGCCCCAAATGAAGGAAAAAATAAGAAAAGAGTACTACAGGCGTGTACGTCTGGTACTAAATACTGAGCTAAACCAAAACAAAAACAGAATATCAGCCATAAACACATTGGCTGTCCCTGTGGTGCAATACAGCTTTAATCTCCTTAACTGGGGCATAGCTGAAATTAATCGAATAGACCCCAAAACGAGAAAGCCTCTCACTTGCTATCGCATGCATCATCACAAAGTTGATGTTGATCGTCTGTATGTGCCCAGATCCGAAGTAGGAAGAGGATTAGTTCAACTAGAACTTTCCTACAAAACTACAACAATTGGCCTCCAAAGATACTTGCAAACTACAGAAGACTGGATGATGGTATGCGTCAAGGAACATGAAAGTAGTAAGCGTCTTTACTCCGTAATAAAAGAAGCCAACCAATTCAAAATGGAGTTTCAAATGGGTGTAGAGATACAACTACTGCACAATACACCGGCTGAAACTGCAACATACTTAAAAAGGACAGCGAAGACGAATGCAACCGACCAGATACAGAAGCGATGGATAAACTGCTTAATGTCCAATACTCTGCCCGTACCAAAGAAACTGACGTAGACAAAACCCGTACCCATCAGTGTCTACGTAGTGCAGGGCTGAAAGCTGAAACTGAAGATTTTATCCTTGCTGCACAGGACCAATGCTTGTTAACTATGAATTATCAAGCACATATACTAAAATATTGTGTCAGCCCAAAATGCAGATTCTGTGATAAATATCCAGAAACGATTGATCATCTTGTATCAGGTTGCACGATATTGGCACCCACTGAATATAAAACCCGACATGAGAGTGGGCCAATATTTACACTGGAAAATCTGCAACTTCTACGGGAAGGAAACTGAAATAAACTGGTATGAACACCACCCAGATTCGGTTACGGAGATAGGACCTGTTACAATTCTATGGGACTAAACAATACACACTAACAGAACAATCAAAGCCAACCGCCCAGATATTGTTATTAAAGACCACAAACAAAAACGGTGCGTCCTTATTGATATGGCAGTCCTTGCTAATGCAATGTATCTTTGAAGATATTCAAAAAGCTGTCAAAATACAAGGACCTTGAAATAGAAATCTCGAAAATGTCGCATATGGTAACATCAACTATCCCTGTTGTAGTTGAAGCCCTAGGACTGGTTGGAAAAGATTACAGTAGAGTAATTGAAGGGATTCCTGGAAATTCATTCATCAAGGAGATACAAAAAATTGTTCTGACAAGTACAGCCCACACTTTACGAAGGGCTTTATCTATGTATTTTTTTTTGTCAGTGGAAAGTGTCATGATACCATTTCTCACCTTAGGTCCCTGGGCGAGACCCGGAAAGAAAGGTGTAAACGCCAGAAATCAAAGAAAATAATAATAATAATAATAATAATAATAATAATAAACCGTACGTACGCTTTTTATTCGAAGCAAAGAATATGTTTTTCCACTAGAACAGAAGGGATGCAGAAGAGGCTCATACGGTTGAAAAGATCAAATACTGATAAAGAATCTGAATAATCCTGCAAAATTTACATAAGGTGATGTAGAAATCACAGGGCGGCGTGGATTGATTACCGTAAAACCTTTGATAATGTAACACACTCTTGGATCCAAGAGACATTGGAAATATACAAAGTCTCCCTCATGGTAGTAAATTTCCCTAAGCAAAGCATGGGAATGGGAAAAAACCACACTATACCAGAGAAACTGCCATTTCCAGTCGTCTGAATATCCGATGTGGAAACATACAAGGAGACATCCTGTCACCCCATCTGTTTTGTCAGGCCTTATTTGCTCGTATGCATGAACTAAACAACAGTAGCTATTGGTACAAACTAAACAAGAAAGTATTCAATCTACTACTCTACATGGATGATCTCAAACTCTTTGCATATTTCAGAGTGCAAAATGTAATATAAAAAATATACATTGTAAAATGTTTCAGTTACGACATAGGTATAGATTTCGAATTAGACAACTGTAAAAGAGTAACATTCAAGAAAGGGAGAATTACTTTAACACACTTAATCGATTTAGATTTTTCACAATGTTTAGGGAACTGGAACAAGATGAAACTATAGTTACTTAGGAATTAGTGAAGGGCGGGACCCGGAAAGAATGAGTATGCACCATAAATTAAAGGAAATAATAATAATAATAATAATAATAATAATAATAACGACATTATTTGGACTATTTCCGCCGTTGTACGCTCCGGCCTTCTTCAGGTGGTTGGAATGTCGAACTGAAACCTTATTTTCACTTACTGGGGTAGACTGTTCTAGTTCCACGTGCCATGTTTAATGTTTGTCAGTTATCAGTTATTCCTAAGTTACGACTGAGCAGTAAATTATCCCACGCTAAGGGAACACTTTAACGACAGGTGTCGCTTGACTGTCATCCAGCGACAATTCGGATCAAACAAAATATAACATACTTACTGAATTTGTGTAAATGTATGGCGGAACAGGGTTTAGGAGAAATAAAAGAAAAAACAATTATTAAAAGCTACAAAAAACAGGAG
Source organism: Acanthosepion lycidas (assembly GCA_963932145.1). Lineage (NCBI taxonomy): Eukaryota > Metazoa > Mollusca > Cephalopoda > Sepiida > Sepiidae > Acanthosepion > Acanthosepion lycidas. Next base: position 28,346,132 of record OZ010579.1, read on the forward strand.
GTTGTGTAAACTCATGATCGCTTACCTTCCTGAGGGGACACGGCAAATAAATAAAAAGTGAATTTAATACTCACTGTGACCTTGTGCCACGCTTAGTAAATCGCCATTTTTTAAAATTTTTTGGTAGATAGATGTGGTGTAATATTTAGCAAGCATTTCTCGCTGTGTACGCCATCGTCGCCTTTTGCGACTTTACGTTTAGGAAATCGCTAAATTATTAACATTTAACATTAACTTCACTGAAAAGCGAGATCTCATATAAAATCTGCGAATTTGAAAAAGACAAAATTTTGAGAAAAATCCAAATTATATATTAACCGGTTGATGATCAAACTTGTGGTCATACTTACGCAAGTCGAGGAACAATGCTGGAAGGAATGTAACTGGTCCTTGGAGATTTCAATTCCATGGCAACATATCACCATTTCCCATAAGAGAAGAATCGTGGTTCACCATCACGCATTAGCAGCACAAACCACAGGAGGAATATATTAACTCGAATTTGTGTCGTATTTTCATTCATGGGAGGCAAATATATATTCACCTTCTACTTGACTTCGAGAAAAGGAGCGCATAAATTGAAGCATGCTTGGTTCCTGAGGACACAACTTCCAGGCGACACCTTTCCATTACATTAATGCTACTTGGTAATTCTGGAACATACGAAAGTGCACTAAAGGAGAGGGTCGTTGGTTGATTTGCTGCATATAGTGTACATGTACAGGGACGATGCGCAAATATTAGCATGCGTGTTCTTGAAATCTCAACAGAGAAACGAGGACAATATCCATGAATTTAACAATACAGAGAAGGAAAGTTGCCTGTCTTCATACAAGAAGTGGGACAGAAAATGCCAAATGCAATTTTCCACCCTTATTAAAAATTTGCCTTGTTTCTTATATATATATATATATATATATATATATATATATATATATATATATATATATATATATATATATATATATATATATATATTACGGCTAATAAGTGACAGTGTCTTTATCTAAAAATAAATACGCTTAAATTCACCTTCATTCCTGCCTTGCGCCAATAGCTTAGTGGTAGAATCCCGACTGTAGCCACTTCTGTTGCGTTTCGATCCTAGCTAGAGGCTAGTCATACTGATGAGCTTCACAACAGTCTGTCTGTGGGCGACAGTATATATATATATATATATATATATATATATATATATATATATATATATATATATATATATATATATATATATATATATATATATATATATATATAATTATTAAGAGCTGTAGGACTATATATAAAGAAAAACTTTAATAAAAAAAATATTTAATCTTTCTTTAAGGATATACAAGGAGAATTATAAAAGAATAGTAAAAATGTATAAAAAAACATGACAGCTTTGGCTTTCTTCCTCTTCTATTTTTGTGTTAATTCAGGACGGCAATTACGGCTCTCCACAGTTTCCTATCCTTAGTAGTTCTTAAAATAATTATTTGCTAAGAGTTTTTGGAAGATAGCATGTATTTTCCCCTGTGAGTTACGCTATTTAATAAATTTATTGTAAGTAGCACATATTTGTGTTAACTTACTTTGTGCATAATGTCTACCAACTAGTTGGCGAGTATGACCATAGAAAGATATTGCAAGATTCAATTGTCACTTGCAATATCAAGCAATACATGTGCATGAAATATTTAAAGTGTAGAAAGACATTTCACTAGGTCAATGCCACACCAAAAATTAAGAGAGCCTACCACAAAAGAAGAGCCTTTCAAAATCTTTGGATACTGCTTAGCGGCAGGTGTTACATCAACGTTTTCCTTCTTACCGTCCTCCTGGACGCGAACACTGCTTTTTCTTCATTGCAATGTTAGAAGACCATTGATCAGATGAAAAGATTTATACATCATTTAAAAGTTGTTTTTTTTAAAGTTTTTTTTTATTTTGATACTGCTGGGTGTATGGCCAGAAATGACTAGTTTATGTGTGAAGCGGAAACGGAAATGAACACCAAGACAGTCAAGCATTAAATGACAAAAAATGTTTTTTGATTCGAGGGATTGGCGCATCCTTCCGGTTAATAAATTACTCTTTTGAGAACAATATGTGTATTTTTCAACCAATTGGCCAACCCACGACAAAATGAATTGTGATTCCTCTAAAGAGTATTTAAGTAAAGTCTCTAGACGGACAAAGCCTTTAAGGGGAAGAAGAGAGCAACATACGGAAGCATACGATGCGCACGGCTTCAAAGAAATTCCCTCACCAAGTTACGTGGAGATTATTTATCAAGCTACGTGACATTTATATATTACTCCTGAGTTTCGGAATTGAACGAAAGAAGGGCACTGAGTAAGAGGTTCCGAGGTACCGAGTTTGCGAAGGAAGACAACGCCTTCATGACCCACTCTTGTACAATAATTAAGTCGCTGGCCACAGACAGCAACCGATGTCCGCGGCCGAGCTAGCAAAAATCAATAGGGTAGTCATTTTATAACATTGTAACTGGCACCATCATCTCCCACTCTTACGATCTTCTTCCTTTATTGCCATGTGCCTTTAGGGCGTAGGTGATCATGTCTTTTTGTTATTTTCCCCACACCCTATTCTGCAATCCACTTACTCAAACTCATTAAATATGCCACGCTTTGTTTTCCCCTGACTCTCTTTCCCCCTATCCACCTGTCAGATTTTCGAAGCTCTCCATCCTCATTACGCGTCCCAGTAATTTCAATTGCCTCTTCCTGGTGTTGAGTAAAAGTCTCTGTTTCCATTATCTCCAAAACTTCGACGTTGCTCACATGTTCCCCTCATGGTATCCTTAGCATCCTTCTGTAGAACCACTTCTGTTACTTCGAGTCTCTTCTTCATCTTTGAGGAAATTGTCTAGCATTCACTGCCAGACCGGAAGACACATATAACGTAACGGTTCAGTACATTTTCTTTGTTTCCAACGAAACTTTCCTGTCTTCTAATACGCTGCTTAGCTTAATGGGATGCGTCTTTGGCCATCCTAGTACGTCTTCGGATCTCAGTGTCACACTTACCGTCCTCCCAGATATTTACATTTCTCAACCTGCTTGATTTTAACGTCCCCGACCTGTGAATTGTATTTAGGGCTAAACTTTTTGCTTATAACCATGAATTGTATTCTTGTAGTCTATGCGTAGTCTCTTCCTCTCGAACTCCTTTGCTAGATTCTGCAAGGGTTTTGTAGTTTAATTTCCGTGTCTGCTATCAGGAATGTGTTATCTGCATAACGAGTTGGTAAGTTTGTGGAGGCCAATTATGAATCATAGTCGGATTTCCAGTTCTCTCAGAACTGTCTCGCTCTATACGTTGATTACGTCCGTTGAGAAGACACATACTTCACTCACAACACTTTCTATTTTTGCTTTAGGTTGGTGCAAAAATAATGACGTAATAATGTCGTTTTTTGACGTATTTTTTAACGTCAAAAACGACATTATTACGTCATTATTTTTGCACCAACCTAATATATCTCCTGAACTCTGTTTTTCTCAGTGTGCAGGTGGTTTGCTGCCAGTAGATGTCTTTGATTATTCTGTCTTTTCCGAATATTTTAAGATTGCTGAGCAGCTCTAACACGTGGCGTACTTTGTTGAACGACATTGTGTGGTCTAAACATGGTTCAAATTCTATGAAGTCCGTTGCGTTCCTTTTGCCACTAATGCTTTTGTGAAAAGTCTGGATTAAATTCTTCTCCAGCAATCTTTAGGCTTAATTTTAGGATAGACTGTACTCTATTTTACTTGGTGGTAAGAAAAAGGACAAGTCTAAATGAAAAACGTTGGAACATACGACAGGAACATATTATATTTCCCAAAATATCATGGAAACTCACAGACAAAAAAAAAGAATCTATGGCTGCATTATTGTCAGCTACCCTCAGAAAGGACATTTTAAAAGTAATGAATGAAGGCTAAGAAAAACTGTATACTTTTACATTGCGATTTTATTATTAGTTTATTGCAGTTTCATTGTTTAAAATAAATGAATCAAATATTTAGAAAATTTATTTGGCGTATACTCCAGCTTTTCGGATGGGCAAAAAGAGATTTGATAGATCTCGTCAGTGTGATTTTAACTTCATTGATCAACCACGATCCTGGAGAACGTTCGATGTCAATGAAGAAACCCTGCTTGCCATCGTGGAGAATAAAACGAAGGTTTTGACGAAGGAGATTGCTAATAGTGTGGAAATCGATATCTCGACTGACATTTGCCATTTGTGGAAATTTGGTTCAAAGTAAAACGGCCGGTTTTGGCAAATGGGAAAGGTGTCATTTTCCACCACGACAACGGATGACTGCATAGGGCATAACTTACCTTGTAGAACCTTCATGATTTGAAAAGGTAAACACTCTAGCATCAACCGTATTCTTCTGACTTGGCTAATTCGAATTTCTTGTAGTACCACTACAATTTAAATGAGAAAAAAATGTGACTGTAGAGTTAATCGAAAACTACCGCACAACATTCTCCGAACAAAAATCTCGAAGTTTCACCGAAAATGTCATCGACAAAGTTGAAGAACATATCGGAGAGTGTAGTTAAAGTCCATTTACTTGACTAATTTTTTTGACTTTTTTATGACATAAAATTTTGTTCTTTATTTTTGAATCGGACTTGCAATGTGTTAATAAATTTGCCTAAAAATATTTGTCCACGAATGTTCCTATGAATCGACAGTCTGAGAATAAGGTCTTTGTGGATAAAAACTGACCTTATCACCAAACCACTCTTAAATAAAACTAGTTAGATAAGACCAACCTCTTTCCACGAGTGTTTTGTGTCTACGATTTTTTTTAAATATATACTAAAAGTACACCCAATCCAAAACACAAGAGTCACTCAAGCCAGAAATTTACTGAATGAAGTGTCTGATTTAAATTTAAGAAAAAGACTATATATCTGAATTTCTGATGGTTTTTCATTATTTCCATCACTTTTACGCTGAAAACTCACTTCATCATAGTTGTCGTCATCAACACGTTCCTTCGTCGTGCCCACTGATGTGCATGCAGATACGGCTAGCCTACTATTTTTTAACTGAATCCTTTGTTTAATCTACGAAGATATATTGTTGTTCTTTCACTAGTAGAATCTCTTGACATGGTCAGTGGAACTTCGTCGTGACCAGATTCAACCTTTATTTATCCTATATATCCTAATAATTTACAATTACTTCCTACACTTACATCCATAAAACTAACGTACAGTAGCTATCTACCTTGATGCATTCTTATGCATTTTATTTGGCGACATTTAGTAAAAAATAATGAAGCTCTATATTAGTATATCATCTAATTTATGCAAGTCAGGTTTTTGTGTATTGCGTACAGGTAGGGTCACTGTATTTGTAAAGGAAGGGACGAGTTGGCAAGTTGCAGAATAGGAGGTACTAAAATATGTTTAAGAAATAAGGTTTATGAATATTAGAATTTCGGAAAGGCCCTGGTGTTTTAAGAAAAATGATGAAAATTATACGACGTTTTAAATCTTGATGAACATTACAATAACTATAAAATCACTAAAAAAGAAAACACCTTTTGTTGAGATTATTTCACCCAAAGCAAGCAAAGAAATGCAGCTAGGATGCAAGGGGTTACTGAGAGTGAAAAAGAGAGGCCATAATTGAACAGGATTCAAGGAGACAAAAACTGTGTGATTTTTTAAAATTTTTTATAGAAATTACAATAACTATAAAATCACTAAAAAAGGAAACATATTTTGTTGAGATCATTTAACCCAAAGAGAGAAAACAAAAAGGAGCTAGGATGCAAGGGGTTACTGAGTGTGAAACAGCGAGGCCATAGAAGAATAAGATTCAAGTAGATAAATACTGCCGATTGACATTCCATTTACATTGGTGAAAAATTATAGTTGACAGGAAATCTAGAAACACAAGATAGTTTCACAAGCTAGAAGTATAGAAGTAACTCTCAGCATAGAATTTACGGTGTCATTTAGCAATTTCAACAGTGAGATTATGAGACGTAACTGCTAATCTAGTACTGCACTTAATTTCGTGAGGTCGTGGTCCCAGCGAGGACAGATTAATTACGGAGAAAATATTTAAAGAAGTTGTAAAGGTGACATACGTTGTGAGGTGGGAAAGCGGCTGAAGCTGAGATGCCAGGTCAGGACAGATACCATTGCCGATTCTTCAATTTTTAAAAAAATCTCTAGATAATATAAGAGAAGCACTAGAACACATGTGGCAGCAATATATTCTTTTATTCGTAGAATTATCCAGAAACTGAGCTCTCTGAGATGTCTGGCAAATATGGTACAAATATCACCAATAAATCGAAAAGGCAAATAGTAATATCGTAAGATGCCTTCCAGAACCTAAGCAATTTCTTAATGGATAGAAAACTGTACCATAAATAATGACAAATGTGCTGTGTAACATATTCTTTTTTATGTCAGGGAATTCTTGGACACACTCCTCAGAGATAATGAATATCATTGCACATTTTATTCTACCGTCGAATAAAGGGATAGTATATGTCATAAATGAGAATGTTTTAAGGAAATTCTAAAGCCTGATTAAGCGGATATTAACAATCAAAAAGTGATAGCTGACATTTCTGGTACACGTAATGAGGTTCTGTAAAATCTATGAACTTAAAAGAGATAATGAAGGTAATAGGAGTTCGCACACTTCCTCAGTCATTTTAGCAGAAGTAAACGTTTATCCCCTTTTCCTAGTCAGGAATGGATTTCCGGTTCATCCTTTCCGTTTCACTTCAGATAACTACTACTATATTAGTGACATTATGGCCTGGATTGAGGTGGTTTGAGTAATAAAGAATAGAAACTGCGGTTAATAAGTTAGTAACCTACTAAATGAATTTGAATGAAAATGGCTAAAGAAAGACGAAGATATATAGGAAAGAATAATATATTAGTGTGTTCTACCAGCTTTATAGTATTGGACTATAATCTTTCTTGGTGTTCTACAGATAGTATTTAATTACTGTATGGCCACACTTGGTGATCTAGAAACAATATGGAACTAGGTTATGGCCTCACTTAGTGTTGTATAGTCAGTATTGAACTGATTGAGTGTTTTATTAACATTATCGTGTTGAAATATGGCTTCACTTAGTGTTATATAGATGGTATTTAATTGTGGTATATTTATACACGCTGTTTTAGAAATAATATGCAACATCTATGGCCTCACTGGGTGTTGTATAGACAGTATTGAATTGAGTAATATATGTTCTAACAACACCGTTGTTATGAAAAATGGCCTCACTTTCTGTTCTATAGATTGTATTTAATTACAGGATGACCACACTTACTGGGCTAGAAACAATTTACAGCTGAGTTATGGCTTCACTTCATTTTGTACAAATAGTATTCAATTATGGAACGCTCCGTTGGTTATTCTGCAGAAATTCTAAAAGTGCGATATGTTAACACTGAATATTCTATAGATACAATTGAATTGTTTTCTGTTGTGTATAGATAGATTTAGATTTGAGTTTCGGCTTCATTTGATGTTGTAGACGTAGTTTTCACTCATTCTAGGCTTTAGTAAAGATCAACATCGATAAACTTATGAATGATTCTTATAGGAAAAGAGAAAGCATAAAAAGACAAACTTTTCAGCGGCTAAAGCTAAAACTTAGATGATTTAGCACTGATCCTTATCATAACGTAATCTACAGAAATAAAGGAAGAAAAGAGAAGAGAAACTACTTAAGGGAAATAATAATAATATATTATTTATATATATATGTATATTGTTTATTATATATATATATATATATATATATATATATATATATATATATATATATATATATATATATATATATATATGTATGTATATATATATTGCATTAGTCATATTCCTTGGAGGCTTGGAGCGAAATATATTGAGTTGATGTAAGTGTTGTTTTCATCAAATAAACTGTTGTCCTTCTTACAAACAGCCCATGGATATGATTTTTGTGATAGTGATGAAATTGTTTGATGGATTAAGAATCAACGAAATGCAGAGAGAGAAACGCATATAAAACACAAATAAAAAGGTTTCTTAAGTCATCATTTTTTTTTTGTTTATATCTAATTTACTTAATACCATTTTCTTCGATCCGAGACATGACAATTGTATTTCCGCTTGCATTAACATCGCCCTCCAGCTTCTTTGAATTGTGATAATGACAGCGGTAAGACAATGTCATGAAGAGACACACGTTCGGAATAACAATGAGCAAGTGAAAACGAACAGAGCTGACGCTTGTACACTTACAAACATGTACATAGTCGTAGACATTTAATAAGCGTATATTCGTACAGTAGGAAGCTAAAATCGGGTAAAATGGAACAGAGAATATTGTGTTGCACCAGTCTCTGTAGCGTAGTGGCCTTTTAACTCAATGATATGTCCCGGAAAGGGATATATTTGTTCAAAATAGCAAAGTGGTTGTTCGCTACTCTAAACGGGTAAGACAATCTATTAGGTTGGTTTAAAAATAATGTCGTTTTTTGACGATTATTTTTATTATCGTTCACCCATTTATCCAAATTATTTGACTTCCCTATTTGCTTTAAATGGCGAACGACTGTTGAGTGGTCGACCTCGAGTTCAACAGCAACTTCTCGTGTGGTTTTGCGAGGATCGACTGGCCGCGACCGTCTTCATCTTCGAGGCTCTCGTCACCATTGCGAAATTTCTTGAACCACCGTTGTGCCACACGTTCGTTAGTGGTTCCTGGGCCAAACACATCATTGATATCACGAGCTGTCTCGGCAGCTTTTCGGCCTAGTTTGAACTGGAACAAGAAAATCGTGCGGATTTGAATTTTGTCCATGCTGTCGAAAAGCCTGCAAAAAAAAATGATGGAAGAGATTGATAACGGTAACGAATAATACGATTCGATAGAACGAAAAACGCGCTTCAAAATGATATATAACATGGCTATATAAATCAATGAATTAATTCAGAAATCATATATAAACGTAACATATGTGAGAAAACGACATTATTTTTGCACCAACCTAATAGCAGGTAACCGTAATGGACTGGTCCTCATCGTAGTGGTAGGCAATAGGCGAAGGCATTTAGGCGAAGGCATTTAGGCGAAGACAATAGGCGTAGCCAGTAGGGCCCCCCTGTACCTCCACATCAGTCTGTATTTATGGCTGACACCAACCAAACATATTAATGTGAGGGGGAACCCAGGTGTATGCATATTCATTACATCACTCAATATAAGAGATTTTAGTATGTATCTCAGCTGTAAGGTATTAAACACCTGTCATCACTAATGTAGCTCGGAAATAAATCGGAATACTAATTTATCGGTGCCAGTCGGCCAGTTGTAACCAAGCCGGACCTTGACAGACCAAGGATCTAACAGCCCGATGCAACTAGGTTTGCCAGATCTCGCGTGTCTCAATCACATTTGAGCCGCGAGGGAGGCGCTTCTGGTCAAGTGTGTGGACATGGCTATCAAAATCAAATCCACGCGAATAGTTTCGCTGGACTCCTTTTGATTCACAGCCATCTCCGCCACTGTAACCATCAGATAGAAAGGCAGTAGAGAGAGAGAATGACGTCCCCGATGCCAAATGCTAGCGGGTGGCGACAACAATTTGTTAATATATTTAGTGAGAAGGGTCGAGAAATTTGAATCGCTGCTAGGTTTATAGTGGCATTTGGGTGACCCTTATTCATATAGGATATGGATATTTCCGGGTTAAGCAATGGAAATGCATCCCTAAATAGGGTAGTCTAGAAAGTTATACACTTTTACTTTCCTTTGTAGGTTAACTTAGCTATAGTACGTATGCCCACTGCCACTGATTATTTTATCCCTTTTTTTCTTCACTTCAATTGCCTTGTCCATTTCTCGATAGGTGATATACATTGCAGTCCCTTAGTAAACGCTGGACGTCTTTCCCCTTTCACATTTCGGGTATGTTTTATGCAATTGTTATAATGTCTGAATCAGCGCGTGTTGGTAGAGTGAATCATACCATATTTATTCAGTCCCGCATAAATATCGTTTGGTGAACTGATATTTTTTCTGTAGTTTAGGGTTGTTGGAATTTTTATTTACTCACGTTTCATTTAAATATTTCTCTAAATACTTTTTTTATGCATAGGAAATACACATTAGGGATAGATATTGTAATTTTTATGCCCCACGCCTACATTAACAGAGACATATATTTGAAAACTAGGGTTTCATAAAGAAAATGTGTTATTTTGCTGACTTTAGTAAAGAACAGGATACAAAGATATGGTATTATACTGACTGGAACATAATCAGATGAATGTATTAGTCATTGGTTTGGTTTGGTTTGGTTTGGTTTATTTTGTTTTATGACATATCAATCTCAATGGGTTATTTAATGCCGACAACATTTTTTTTATTGCTGGTAATATTTTGTTTCGTCAAAAATCTGTTTCTCGTAATATTTTTCCTTCAAAATTGTATTGCTGGTAATAATTATTTTTCAAAAAAAGTATTGTCGTTAATAGTTAACTATTTTCACATAGCTGAGACCCTAGTAGGTGCTACCACCCAGAGTCAGGGTGGACCTGGGAACACCAGCAATTATGAGGCGGTTCTACGCTTCTCAAAACCTCCTGATCAGAGGCCTTGCTGCTGGATGTAGATTATCGTCTTACCCAGGCCACGAATGTAGCTTAACGTCTTACTCAGAATGAATTAGTGATTGAGACTAGCTATGTTAAATGTAGGTTGGATGAAGATTACTCACTTCTTCCCCCAATTTCGGACTCGTGCTATACTTACTGTCTGTATTCAATAAATACTCTAATTTGTTGCTATTAGCGCCAATTTATAATGTAACAACATAGTCGCTAGAGTCCAGTCGAAGTTGGCAAATTCGGTAGTAAAATGCTTCTTCCTGTGTCCCGCGACCCTTCATAACTCTACACAGCTTGCTCTTCTTTGTAGCTCTTAGCATTGTTTATTTCTTTTTACTATCATTCCTACTCTCTCATCTGCTATCTTTTCACAAAAATATGTGTTATCTACTTCCATGTAACGCATATACTTTCAATATGTCCCGTGTGTATTAGTTTCTCCAAGAACCCTTTCTTCGTTATATGCTTTCGAAATTTTAAGTGTTCGTTTTTGATTCTTAGTATAAGTGTCTTTTTTTAATTTTTTGTAAAATGTCCTAGTCACTTAAATGGTCTGCTTGTTATATTCTCAGCAATTCTTCTTAGAAAGACGTCAGATTTGGCTCAAATTTCTTCATTATTTCTGAAGAAATTGTCCAGTTTCCAGTGTCATATGCTAGAAATCATATTATATAGCAGTTCAAAGGATACCGAAAGATTAAAAAAAATTAAACAAGTATATATTAAGAAAAAGAAAAAAAAATCCGTGAGTAAATAACGAATTTCTATTTTTCTTCATATATTTTTCTTTCTTTCTTTTTAATCTTTCGGTATTCTGGTAACCCTTCGGATTTCAGTCAGCCATTTTCTTTCGTTTGTTAAAATATTTCCCAAATTTCGGTAACAATGTCTGCATTATTATTATTTTATGTTTATGAGTTTTCGCTTAATCCTGTTTTGATGCTTTACTTAGAATGACTGCCTTTTTAAACCATTATTGATCACGTGTTTTCACGAAAGTGGTGCTTAGTCAGATGTCAAATGAAAGAATAATCCATCTTTGGTTATATGAACAATAGTTCAATCTGTTGAGGATAAAGTATATCCAATCTTTACATCTATCATTTGCCCGTTAATCTCCTGCCTTCGTCATGCGCAAATATTTTTATGAGATGTTTGACCCAACTGAGTAATATTGAAACTGACTAGAAAACTTCTGCTAAATCATGCTGGCGATTTCAAGTGATGGGGATTATATAAATTTACACTTATCAATTGAGGGTATATGCTTTATTAAAAAACATAGACTGCAGGAAGCTATATTAAAATTTAAATGACAAGGATAATTTCTACCGTCGTTTCACGGAATTGAATAATGATCTCACTATACAAGCAATATGAGTAAAAATGATATCACGTACAAAAACGTATGTTTTGGCAACCTACACCTTACACCTTTTTGTATTACTCGTCTCTCACCATTTCTCTCTTTTCCTCTACCTCTCTCGATATATATATATATATATATATATATATATATATATGTGTGTGTGTGTGTGTGTGTGTGTGTGTGTGTGTGTGTGATAAGTCCTAAAGAACGAAGAACTGCGCTAACTGTAACTGTATATTTCTGAGATGAGGTATTATGTACACTATTTACATTATTCAGACTATTCGAACTAGAACAGTCTACCCCAGTGAGCGAAATAAAGAGTTCAGTTCGACATTCCAACGACCAGAAGAAGGCCGGAGCGCACAACAACCGAAACGTTGTAATAAATATGGCGACAAAAATGAGGACAATAGTCCGAATAATGTAAATAGTGTACTGCACTAAGTTTCACATAAATGGATCTTCAGGGTAAGCTGGTTTGCTCTACTTAGCATACAGACAACTCTACTTTTTATCTTATTTTTTTTGTGTTTTCTTATTTATCTTAATTTTTTTGTGTTTTCTTTCTTTGGACTGTCAATTTATGGCATTGGACAATTTTTTTTCACCTTGTTGGGATGCTTGTAATTCTTTCTTTTTTTTCCAATGTTTTCCTCGGATACCAATTTGTTTTGATATACTTTTTTACAGCCTGGTTTTTTCACTAACTGTTGTGGATTCCGAGAATGGAATCCTGCACGAATAAATAAACAGCGCCAGTAATTGAGATAGAAAAGTAAGTGCATTAAACGTAAGAATACAGACTTGAAGTGAACATTAGTAGTTCAGTAATGCGGGTTAGTAGAAAGTATATGTACAAGTCTCTGTAAATAAAGCCTTAATCTCTCTCTCTCTCTCTCTCACACTGTGTCTCTCTGTCTCTGTCTGTCTGTCTGTCTCTCTCTCTCTCTCTAGACTCTTTTATAACTCTCTGAGAACACCCTGTGTCTGTCTCGGTATCTCTCAACCTGTTTCAACATATCTCCACGTATCTCCACGTATCTCAACGCATCTCTGTATTTAGTATCCCATCCACGAGTTCGAGTTTAAAGTGGGTTTCTCCGAGCCCGTAAGCTCGGCCAAAAATATATCCTTTGAACCCGCCTAGCGTTCAATATTTCCTGTTAAGCGTCAAATTTTCTAAGCTATGTTTTTCACTATGTGCCCAAACAATTTTTGTGATTTTCTGTATAACCATATTTTTTCGTTCCTATGTTCCTTATAACTTCGCCGTTACTCATATGTGCAATCCATTCTCAGCATTTTTCTGGAGAATCATATTTCTGTTGCCTCTAATCTTTTTTGGTAAGGAGATTGTCAAGTATTTACCGGCATATATGAGAGCGATTATTAAATGATAGTTCAGTAGTCTTTTCTAAAAAAATGTGCTGTTTATTAATAATTTGCTTAACTTTTGGAAGGCATCGTTCGCTATTCCAATGCGCCTTCTGATTTTGCTGTCGCATTTTCCGTCTTCCGTAGAAAAACCTCTTAGGTATGAATAACTAAGCGATTAAATTTTGAAAGCTACCAAAATTGCAACTGCTTATTATTTGAATTCAACCATTTGCACAAGATTCCACCGTTACTCTTGTCTACATTAATTTCTGTGAGTGTCACATTTTCTAAGCCGTCTTACATAGTTACATGCCTTTGAAATTTCTACTATGTATTTCTCATGTATATTATAAATTTCTTTAAATTCCATTTACTCTAATATTTCGTTATTGCTAACTTCATGATATTCTCAGCATCCTTCTGTGGAACGACATTTCTGCTGTCTTTCTCCATATGTGATGAGATTCTACAGCATTCACTGCCAGATAGAAGGACTGATGCTAAGAAATAGTTCAGTATAACTTTCTTTTTTTTGGACAAGATTTTTCTGTTTCTTTATTTTTCGCAATGCGATTTTCAAAATTCTGTGTCGCACTTTCAGACATTGTAAGAAACTGTAAAAAAAACAAAGAATGAGCATTAATTACGTTTTTGGTGACGATTGTAACGCAGTGGCGTCTAAATGCGTCTGTGGAGTTAGTGTAATTGTTCATTTTAATTTTCGGTCGATTTCGGAAATTTTCCGATATCCGTGTTATACTATAACGGAAATAGAATAGTTATTTGCACGTATATATCGTGGTGGAACAGAATGGATAATGGAGGAAATGCAAAATTAAAAATAAACACATAAACGAATCCCTTTGACGTTGCGTAATAAATAATTCAATTCCAAATTGACAACGTCATGAAAGGTAAATATTGGACATCATTTATCTTCATATGTTTCAAGCTTAAGTATATTTTATAAATTATCTTAATCGAAGACAGCACTCGATCACCGTTTACGCCTTATACACACACATGATTAAAATGACGATAAGACAATAAACAAAGTGACCACGATTCTTCTATCTACCGTAACTTTCAGGACGTGATCACTTATGATTGTCTACAACATCTTATTCTTTGTGACACTTAGTAAGTAATTTATTTTAACATAACTACAACTAACTGTTCTGTCACACATCTACACAAGCCTTTTAGGTAGATGACTCTCGTCGTGGTGTCTGAATGTTAGACGAACAACCGCAAACATTTAAACTGAAGAAGTGACACAGGAAGAGGCAAGGATAAGGAGAACAAGAAGCTTAGATAAAATAAACAAAAATTTATTATTGGCAGAAAAAAGTAAATACAAACTAGGAATCTAAAGATTTTAAATATCCTGGGTGTTCGTGTTGGTATTTAACTGCTGGTCTTGATGCGGCGACCAGAGCAACTTGAGTGGTGCCCAAACCTTGAAAAACGTTGGTGTGTTGGGTTGGTACTAGTTGGTACTTTGGCACACATCGTCAGTGTTGCTTTTAACCGAGATCATTAGGGGTTTTGATTTTATCAACATCATTCGACCTCTCCACAGTAACCCAGCCAATACTCATGTGAAAACATATCAGACATCCGTCAGCATTCATAATGCCCGGAACACTCTGCGACTCGTACTATATATATATATATATATATATATATATATATATATATATATATATATATATATATATATATGTATGTGTGTGTGTGTGCGTTTGTGTGTTGATACATATGTGTATGTATACATATATATATATATGTGTGTGTGTGTGTGCGCGTTTCTGTGTGTGCATGTGTTAGTGTGTGGTTGTGCTGATACATATATATGTGTGTATATACATATGTGTACCTGTGTATATATAAGCGTATATGTATATATGCATATGTGCATGTATATTAATAATATTAGTGTCTGTACATATTTATGTGTGTGTAAATATATAAATATATGCGTGAGTGTATATAAATACTTAAACATATATATATATATATAGGCACACACATACCTCTCTCTCTCCCTCTTACTCTCTCACTCTCTCTCTCTCTCTCTATATATATATATATATATATATATATATATATATATATATATATAATGTATATTGGAGGCAATCGCAAGAAGCACGTACAGATATTAGTACCGACTATTCAATATCTGAATGGAAAATATCTTCCGTCTAAATTATTGAATTATCGCCGTTTTGTTAATTAATTAATATTAAATTATTCAAAACTTCTAGCAACCAGTCATAACAGCGGCCGTGTTAATTCAATAAAAGCGAATTTTGTTTATCATTACACTCGCTAAACCAGAACGCCATTTAAAGAGCAAATAATGAGAAAGGCAATTTGGAAATACTGGTATAAAGATAATATTCTCGTTGCAATATAAAGAGAGAAGCAATATAGCAAATTATATAGACAAAGGAATGTTGAAAAGTTCTGTTCTGACATACTTGTAAAATCTCTCGAAACTTTTTTTTTCGTCTGGCTAGAACGTTCGAAGGGAGAAGGCGATCTCTGCGTGCAGCACCAATTGGAAATTTTCAGAAAATCTTACCACATTTTGACACAAGCATTGTGAATAAAATTGTGTAGTGGGAACCCATTACTAGCCGTCGATGGTTCTGCTAGCAAGAAATCACTAGTCATCGTGACCGAGGGTGTGAGCGTGCTAGCCTTATTCAGATTGTTGATCACGCTATATAACGCGTAGCTGTAACTAAGGTTCGCTCACCATAGTCGCAGTATAAACAACAGGTGTTTGACACGGAGATTAGCTAGCCACCCTACTAGCAGACAGACACCCTTGGATATATATATATATATATATATATATATATATATATATATATATGTGTGTGTGTGTGTGTGTGTGTGTGTGTGTATACACACATATATGTATATATATAATATATATACCCACATATATGTATATATGTGTGAATATATATATATATATATATATATATATATATATATATATATATATATATATATATATATATATATATATTAGGTTGGTGCAAAAATAATTTCGTTTTCTAACATATGTTACTATGTGAGAAAACGAAATTATTTTTCCACCAACCTAATTGATAAGCTGAATATTTTTTATTTTGGCTAGATTCCCTGAAAATGCACTAAATATAGGTACAGTTGTTTATCTAGATATATTTGTCAA
>OZ010579.1:28367742-28432742 GCA_963932145.1 Acanthosepion lycidas
TACAGAGAAAAACGTAGCAGACCGAAATGTTTCAAGATTGATGAAAGCAACAAAGAGTTTATTAGTCAAAAAAAAAAATCGTGGAATTATAATGGATCATCTGAAAATTAAAGAATATATCTTGCATGTTATAAGTTCTGAAATCCCCGATGAAATATGCTGGCTGTCAGAATTAAATGATTAAAAACAAAATATTCTTCTGAAACCAAATAAATGCTTCCTTTCCCTATTGATAAATAGGATCAATTCCGTTGGATGACCGTCCTTTATACAGATTAAAAACAGTGGGAAAGCAAAATATGGTCGGGAACTGGTTCCAGCTAACCAGTAAAAAAAACTATTGTTCAAGCTGCATAACGAGGATCCGTATCATTAAAGTAGTTACAGACATAACTAATTATCGTATTATAATTTTTCTTGCCCTTCTCATATTTCCTGAGCACGGACATTACGCTTTATTCGATCGAGCTATTTCGGCCAATCCTGAGTCTATCACGCCAAACATCACGGTTCTACAACAAGGTCAGAAGGTTATTAGGATGGCATTCTGTTTTGTAACATATTTGTCAATGTAGGTAGTTACTAGGCAACCAGTTTATCTATGCTATGGCTAGGTTTCCAGATCAGTAGATCATTCACAACTTCCTGTTTTGAACGCCAGCTTAAGACTGTACAAAAATGAGTGATAGATCCATAGAGCAGTGATTTAGTTGGATGTTGTCTTCAAGATATGGTAAGTATAGCTACCTGCATTCGAGTGTAGGTTCCACCAAGCTTAGACTCTAGGGCTGTAGTTAATGTCGAAGAATTAGCACCATAGATTAAACCTGCCTCTAAAGTTGCTCGAAAGAATCTGTGTTTGAGGTAGTCTGGTAGATCAGATTTCCAGATTACGCCCATTTTAACCGAGGGCAGTTCAGTCTTTAACTATGCGAATTTTCACATCGTTTTCAGTAGAATTCTTTCACTTTCTGGGCATATTAACAGATTTTATTGATGCACTCGAGATATTCTGTATTGAGTCTTGCTAGTTGAAGCCTATGAATTTAGTTTTCGTCGAGAAAATGCTGCCAACCAAGTTGCGCGTTACATTATGGCCAGCTAATACCTAAATGAACTATTCCATTTTGAACGCGTGGAAAGAGGGAAAAGACATACCAGAGACGCTACTTGACTATTAGTGAAAGAAAGACTGAAAGAAAAAACGTAATACTCTGTCAGTACTTAATAACTAATGGGTTGTTCCGTTCAGACGACCAAAATGTATCTCCTTTTGCAATTGTACTATTTTTTAGCAGGATGCCTCATATAAAAATGATGCAATCATAGTAAGAATTTGTCGTATTGAATTCATTCGAACTAATTTTATCATCTTTGATTATTATAGATGTTATTAAAGACAATGATTGTATCAAATGATGAACTCCAGGTATACATAATTCATCTTATTGATTTCACTTATCTAGGGATTGAAATCTTATTATAGATGTAATATCTATAATAATTCTATAACATAGACGGAAACAATTTGAATAAGTAGCGAACTGACAGTTCCTCATCTAAAAATAATAGTAAGGAAAAGAAATTGAAATAATTACAAAATTATAAGGGAGCCAAGTTCACGAAATAGACATGGCGAAACTATCTTCGATACTCCTGTCAGACATTTTGTTTTGTTCTTGTTGATCTGTATTTAAAAAAAAAACAAAACATTTAAATGTTTACGTCAAGGAGAAATATAAGTCTGCTTATATAACCAAGGGTAAAATAGACAGTTCTCGCGCTCGTGAAAAACATTGACTAACCTCTTCAAATGTTACAATTCTGTACCATTTAAACCTTGCTATTCTTTGAGAGAAAGCATTTTCCTGTTTTGCTATCCTTATTTTTCGATTCCTCTCTTTCTCTTTCTCTCATTCTCGTTCTCTCCCGCCTCTCTCTCTCTCTCTCTCTCTCTCTCTCTCTCTTTGCTTGAAAACGTAACACAGTAGAAAGTATCTATTTTGGTAATAATTTTGTTGGGGGAAATACCGTTAAAATTTGCTAAATTAAGGAAAAATAGTCCTTATTTCAATTCTCAAATTTATATTAACATTATGTGTTTTGCATCTCACTGCAATAATATTGATTAAATTTTCGATGTGTTTATGATTGTTAGAAAGACTGACTAGAAAATCATATAAATATTATCTACTCAGAGCAATATTATATAAATTTTCTCATATCAATATTATGAAAGAACCGCGATATTATAATTATTATATATCAATATGTACTCGTAGCAATATTACCATAGCAAGATATCCGTTACATAATGAAATTTGTAAAATTGGAAAACGAAAGAATGTTTATTATTTGGTAAGATATTAAATCACGATATCGTAAGACATTAATTTGACTGAATAAAATATAGTGGTGTCTGCTAAATCACGAATACCCACTAAATATAGCGCTTATAGTAGTACGACGAACGCTTAGATACCTGCTGATTAGCGATTAGTAAAAAAAAAATGATAAAACCACTTTTAAATCAGATACGTACATTGGAAACAAAGACAAGTTTACTGAACTGTCATGTGATATTTGTCTTCCTGTATGGCAGCGAATCCTGTAAATCTCCTGAAAAATGAAGAAGATACTCGAAACAACAGAAGTGTCCATCTACAGAAGGATACTAAGGATATCATAGGCCGGACATGTGAGAAACGACGAGGTTCTGGAGAGAATGGAAACTAAGAGGAAACTTATACTTAACATCAGGAAGAGGTAGCTGAAATTTATGAGACGCATAATGAGAAAGGAGGGCTTAGAAAATCTAATACTCACAGGGCGGATATAGGGAAAGAGGGACAGCGGAAAGCACCGTGTCCTATAGTTTATGGGCTTCAGTAAATGAATCACAGAACAGGGTGTGTGAGAAATAACAAAGAAAATAATTACTAAAATCTACTGGGGACAGCAGGAAGTGTGGGCCATGATTGCCTACATCCTGAAGGGACACGGCACATCAAAGAAAATTAGAGGTAATGTAATTATATAATAATGGTCGGCTTAATGGTGAAGTTTAGTTTCCATATAAGAAATACTGGCAATTCATTGGATGAACATTTAGCGTTACTGTTGGTCGAAATTTATAAAACTTTTCCCTTAAAACGATTTTTCAGGAATATATGTTTCTCAAGTCCGTTATATGTTATAGATCGTTTTAGTAATGGTGTATCGTTTGTAACATTTTCTATATGTTAGTAGGAAATGTGCTATCCATTTTAGTTGTTGCTGCTGTTGGAAATCCTCAAGTGATGTGCTTTTATTGGTATTTTATAGAGTTCTTTGTGTGATTCTGTAGCACAAATCTACAATCTTCCAAGAAGGATAGTTTTCACTAAGATCCATAGGCTTCACTCGCTGAAAACCATTTTAAACATTGACCGTAGAAAATTATACCCTCAGTTTAGATATTTCTTAATGGATTTATTGCCATGCATAACATCTGTATGAAAGTGTCGATCTGACAAGACTATTTAAAAACAGGAAACGAGTTTTCAGGTTAATCATTTGGTTTTATAGCAACTTGCGATGTTGGGCAAAACTATATCTGGTGCATCTTATTCTACACCCTTGTGCAAATTAATTGAAACAACTGCTTTAGTCTCCTTTCCTTCACTAAGGGATCAGTTGTAGACACTGGAGTTACAGGGTTGAATCAATTTCAATTTTTTTCCTCAGATTAGCTCATTTACAGTGGTGTGCAGTAATATGAATCCATTTTCGGGTGTACGATGAAACTTGTTTAGCCTTGAAAAATAATGCGTTGTCTGTGATTGCATCAGATTTTCATGACGCCCAAACACTATTGTCTTGACTGTCGACTAGTTGTCCTACGGCCATTGTTTACGATGGACAGTTGAGGATGCATACGAAAATTGGAAAAATGCACGAATACAATAGCAAGCCTTCCAGTGAGCAAATAAAAATTCTATAGACTGGCACGGAAAGTCACCTGATATAAATCCAATCGAGAATATGTGGTTAATCTGCAAGCAAAGTCTTTGTGGAATGAACGTACGATGTATTAATATATGCACTGAGGCATGTTTCATTGGGAAAAAAAACGAAAAAAGGGAAATAATAATGGAATTATTCATTTTGTTACAATTAATTTGCACACGGTTTATGTTCAGTTTAGAAAAAAAGAAAAAACAAAAAAAAACATTATAACTAATCCATTTCACACCAAGCAAGACAAGAATGTCACTGGTACACAGGGGGATTACAAAGAGTGAAAATGAGGGTAAAGACTGTGTATAGTGGGTATTGATGAAAGGAGAGAACATGTACGGGATTCAAGAAGACAGAAGATGGAGATTGGCATTGAATTTAAATGTTTGAAGATTGTAGTTATCAGGGAAGCAAGTATATGTAAAGGAGTTCTACACGCGGGACGTGCGAGAATAGAAGCTTTTGGAGTAGAAGTGGAGGTTACATTTAACTATTTCAACAGTAAAAGGGTGACACCTATATACCAATATTGTAGAACGCTTACATCCATGCAGTAGGGCAACAGGGAAAAGACGTGTCAGCAGAGTTGTCATGAAAATATGAGGAGAAAAGACAGAAGGAAACCACGTCACCTAAATGAGAATGCAACTGATATCAAAATGTCAGATCAGGATAGATTATATTGCAGATACTTATTTGGATTTTCTCAAAAACCTCGAGATGAATAGCAGGAGCACCAGACAAGATATGGCAAGAGTATTCAATGCAAGAACTAAATGTAGATTTGTAAATGTGCAATATGGATTCTGAGAGAAAAAAACTTTCTGCCACGATCCAATGATCTAACTTTCCTTGCAGTAGATTCAGCTACTGATTCGATGTAGTTGCTACACTTTCAGATTCAGTTGGAAAAGTTTGGCCAAGAAGGCACAGTGTGTTGTTTTACTCGAGTCTAGCATCGACCATTCTGATGTCGAGCAGGAATGCTTGTCTATGGTGGGTAAATGAGAATAATTTCGGGGCATTAAAATTTACAAGCCATTTCTTTCCCCTGTAAAACACAGGTTCTAGGTCGTTTTCAAGTGCAGCGGCCAGTTTAACTTTGTCAGCTCTGATGGATTTGCTATTGAGGCGGGAGTAAATGGTAGTGTCATTTGTAAAAATGTATGCTTTGGAACTGATGACAACATGAAGATCAATGATGAAGGTCAGAATCAACGCAGGATCCAGGATAGATCTGTGGAGGGTACTCTCGTTCGTGTTAAATGGTCTGGAAATGAGCCCATTTAAACGGATTTTCATTTCACGATTCAATAGGATGGATTGGATTAAATCAACCAATCGTCATGTGATGCTGTAGCTTTGGAGCTTATGTGGAAGCCCAGCATCCCAAATCCTGCCAAACACAGACACGATATCTAGAGCTACAGCTTGCCATTTTTAGTAAGAGCTTGATATACATATTCAGTGATGCCCGTTAGCTCATCAGCGGTAGTCCTAGTAAAATGGAAGCTTTAGGCTGTGAGATTGAATTGATTAAACCTTCGAATACCTTGCCGAAAGACGATAGAATGCTAATAGGTTGATAGAGGGGTCGGACAATTTTCAAGAGTTCTTAAAACAGGAACTCGAGAGGAAAGTAGGAAGCAACGAGGCAATAGTTGTAGAGTGGAGAGAATTGGAGCCAGCTCTGGAGCATATTTCTTTAGAACGACAACTGGGATCACATCAGCCACACTTGCATCACGGAGGTCTAATTTAGAAATGATGTTTGAGACCTGTGACGAGGTTACTGCCATGTCACTCAGTAGACCTTCTGTTCTGGGGTGGAAATTATGCGTGGGTACTCCAAATAAGTTGGAAGCATTCGACTTTGTCTGTTGTAGATTTCAGAACTTCGAAATGACTTAATAGAGAAGAGATTGAAGATTTGCTATTGTTCAACAGACTCTTGTAGCGATGACAATAATCTCTAGAACCGAACTTGCGAGATGCCATACGTTGTTTCATTCTATCAGCCTACAATAATTTTGCTTCTTTGAGGACACGTTTGCACACTTTACGAGCAGAGACAAACAGGCACCTGTTGCAATCAGTCGTATCGTTTGCTGCAGTGAGAAGTAGCGATTTCTCTTGACCATAGAGGCTCAGCTTGCAGGTGAGAACAAAGTAAATGAAAGTGATTTGCCCTGGTAATTCCTTGCTGGAATGAAACGATCGATGCCGGCTTTCACCACGGAGGAGACCTTTGACGCATTTATGAACAGGATGATTAAAACCGCATTCCAGAGGACGTCACTACTCGTTGATACCAAAAATATATTCTTTTAGTAGGAGCTACTTGGCTAGTAGTGGAAGTGGAAAGAGATGTTTACAGACCCTGCCGCAGGATTAGAGCTGCCAAGAGTGCAGAGTTGCATAGTGTATTGAATCATGGATACAGGTAAAAAAGGGATCGAGAAGAGAAACTTGTCTCTCAGGGTTACTGGTGAAAATGCTGAAGTCTATCCACTATTTACGTGAGTTAGTGAGTGATAGAGAAGTTCAGGATTTTGAAGCCAGTGAGGTCAGTGAAAGAGTGTTTATGCCAACGGGAATGATGGGCATTACAGTCACCAAACACAAATATATTTGTAAATGGTTGTAGGGGGATGGCCTTTCTCCATGATCAGAAAAAAAAATATCTAGTTCGCAACAATCATGGGAGGAAGGGGAACGGTAAAGAAATAAGTGAAAGCTGATTGAGTTTAGTAGAGAGGGACGGAGACACATGTAAGAAGGGTCTGGAGTTTCAAGTGAGACTTCTCTAACCGGTGGGAGATGTTCGCAGACATATACTCCCAGGCCATGCATGTGAAAAGTATAATCTTTCCTTAAAGGAGGAAGATAGGAATCGAGATATATCGTGGTATTTGATATTACGTATTTTCTAATTCAGTATCTTGATTTTTTAATATGAATTCAGGGTAGATGACATTACTCCTTTCCTTAAGATACCAGATATGATTGTAGTATAATTCTCTTAATAAATTAATTTATTTCCTGTCAACTTACCATTCTCTTACAATTTATTTCTAGAGCAGAAACATCAGCAATGCGTTGACACATAAATATATTGAACACAGGAAATTCAAGTCATATGCTTTTGGCTATTTCGTAATGTTCGTTGTGATTCTATAGTGCTAGTCTTTGAGATTTTGCATTGTCTTTTTTAAGACCTAGAAGATTCATTCGCTATTTTATTGACTGAACTGAGAAAACGGTTGTATATAGTTGGTTAGTGAGGCATTTCCAAACAAGTCGGATGCCATGAATGGCATTCATTTGAACGTCTAGATCTGAGGAATTTATTTAAGCCAAATTATCCCGTATTCTGAGATAGCTGTTCTTATTTATTCGTAAATAAAAAATAAATTCTAAAATACAAAGTTGTTTGACATCAGTGTGGTTTAAACAGATTCATAAAAAATACCATTCCTCCGACACCACATAATAAATGTGACTAATCTATTTGTACCATTTCTCCTGAACTGATTTGGATTGTTAATCCGTATCTACACTTGTGGATCTCTGATTTACATTTGTATGTACATCAACAAGAATATTTTATGCAACAAATATTTATCATTCAACTTCATCTCTTTTCAACCTACTTAAATCAATAATTCATTATTTATCAAATTGAATGTATATTATATAAGAAAAACATCATATTAAAATATGGTTAACAGCTGTTTTAAGCTATGCATTAACCAAGCGACCTTTAGTAAATATTTGTGCAACACTCTCAATTGTTAGCATATCTACAGAAATGTATAACCCAGATTGTTTGCAGGGCAACGAGAGTATTTATTAATGAGCCTGTAAAGCAATATATAGCAAGCTATTTAATGAGGCAATTCTAGGAA
The DNA here is from genome assembly GCA_963932145.1 of Acanthosepion lycidas. Classification (NCBI taxonomy): domain Eukaryota; kingdom Metazoa; phylum Mollusca; class Cephalopoda; order Sepiida; family Sepiidae; genus Acanthosepion; species Acanthosepion lycidas. The sequence goes on from OZ010579.1 coordinate 28,375,650, forward strand.
GCGTGTCCTCATGCTTATTTAAACGACGGGAATCAGCAACACACTCGAACCACATTGAAGCACGGACCGAGGAGTTCTGTTCGTTCGCAAAGCTGTACATGTGCCAAACGTTAACGCAGGTGTCCTAAGGAGAGATCATCTAGGACGGAAACCTCACCTAGAGAAAAAGGGCAAAAGCTCGCTTGATCTGTACTTTCAGTACGGATACGTACAGCGAAATCGTCGCACATAGATCCTTTTCCTAGCGGTTAGCTCCGTTCTGCTGAGTGGTGCCAGAAATGTTACCACATAATTGGTTTGTGGCAGCTAAGTATACATAGTGCCGTCGCTTTTTGATCCATCGATGTCGGCTCTTCTTATCATTGCGAGGCATAAATCGCCAAGCGTTGAATTGTTCATCCACTGACAGGAAACGTGAGCTGGATTTAGACCGTCATGAGATTTTATTTGGGAATTGGCGGATTTTATACTATGTAGTTAAATGATATAAGAGAGTTCTCATTTAAGCAATAAACATTAATATATTTTTAATCCTAACTTGTTCAGTAGTAATTTTTATATAGGGATATATTTTTGAAATGACGTACAGCTCCAAGCAGATGTGTAGCGGGTATTTTAGTCATGATATAAAATTTGATGAAGCTTTCTTTCATTTGTTCCAGGATAGCCTGTATAATTGGATACATATTTATCCACCATCATATTGCGGTAATTAACACTGTGGAGTGTAAATATTTGCGAGCTCATGGAGAATTTATCCCACAAGCAATATCGGCGGACATAATATTAGTTCAAGTAATGAATCAGTAACACAAATTAATACAAAACAAACAACAACTAATTTTATGTATTGATAAAAGGAATTACAATTACGATAAAAAAAGGAAACATTTAAAATTTAGTTTCATAGAAAACATTTAAACTAGGGAATGTGATTTTTATTAGTTTGGAATTTTGTTAAAGGTTATGTGATAGAGACGTGTGTTAATGAATATAAAAATTCAAGAGAGAAATGTAAAAACATGAAAATGAACGTTCCCCCCACGTGCGACTTCATCTTAAGGCTAGGGCTGGAAAAAGGAATAGGGAGAAAAATGAACCCATTTTTATAAGCTAATGGAGCGCCCCCCAAGTATTTCTGGGTTTGTCGAATACACTTGGGACGTTAAAGCAATGTAAATAAAGATCCTTTAAATGAGAAATAAGGCATCGATACGATAATGTGATGAAAAAAAAAAAGAATACAAATATTTTAAGATATTTTTTTATGAATACTTCATCCCATAGAGACGGTAGCGTTCAGGATTTTCGAATAATTCTTTTACTTTATCTTCTGCGAATTTTCTCGAATTCAAGGGGAAAGCTAGAGGAATGGTTCCACGGTGTATTCTCCACGTGCTTAAATTCATAGACTTGTTTCTAGCTTTGCTACTACCCAAATCCAGAAATTTAGTTCTAGCCCTCCTATTGAGCACAAAGCTAAAAAAATTGAAAAATAAATTCAGCAAATTTGCTTTGGTTTGGTTTGTTTTATGGCATATCAACCTCAATGGGTTATTTAATGCCAACAAATTTTTTATTTCTGGTATTTTTTTTTTCAAAAATGTATTGCTGGTAATATTTTTCCTTCAGAATAACTATTTTTCGTAATATTTTTTCTTCAACAATCTATTTCTGGAAATATTTTTTCTTCAAAAATGTATCGCTTGTAATATTTTTTGAAAAATATATAGCTGGTAATATATTTTCCTTCAAAAGTTTATTGCTGGTAATACTTTTTTTACAAAGTATTTCTGGTATTAAAACCTATTTTTACACCTTCATAGTATTTTGATGCCAGTTTGGGTGTTTAACTATTTTCCCATATCTGGGACCCTAACAGGTGCTACCACCCCCAACTTCAGCAACAGAATTATTAGGAAATGAAGGCAACGAATTATGCCGGGACTTGAAGTTTTCAGCATCCGAGATTAGTTATGAAAATTATTAACTTTTCAGCCAAGTGTTTTTTTTTTTGTTTTTTTTTTAGCAGCAAATCATCTCATTAAGAGTCATTTAATGCCTACATTTAATTTCCTTTGTGACATTATTAATTAATTTTACAAAAAATATTTTGCTGGAAATATTTTTAACTATGAAAACGTATTGCTAGTACTTTTACCATAAAAATGTATTTTTATATTATCATAGTGTATTGATGCCAGAGGTTAACTATTTGCCCATGGCTGAATCCCTAACAGGTGCTATATGCCTGGATCAGGTTGAAGCTGGGAACAACAGCAATGAAGAAGGGTTCCACGCTCCTTAAAACCTCACTATCAGAGACCTTACTGACAGATGTATTTTATTGTTATACCCAGGACGTTTTGGTCTACATATCGACATATATTACTCACACACATGCACACACACATATATATGGTGCGATAAACATTTTGTTTATACTGTTGCACATTCAGGTTTCAATTACATACATTATTTAAAATAACAGAGCAGAAAAAATTGTCATTGTTTATAAAAAAAACATATTAGTCTTTATTTCAATCCGTGTCGCTTGTGACCATGCTGAATTATGCAAATGTTATGGTGTGATATAATTACTTTCTAATTGCTATTGTTGTTAAGCATTAGGTTGGTGCAAAAAATAATGACGTAATAATGTCGTTTTTTGACGTTAAAAATACGTTGAAAACGACATTATTACGTCATTATTTTAGCACCAACCTAATACTTAGACTGTGGTAAATATTTATATTCGTTATTTAAACAATTTAAAAGTATCATTTTTTTTTTCAAATTGTAAACCGGGAGGGAGTAACATAAATATTTCTTTATATTATTCCTCGATCTAAAAAAGAATTCACTTGCAAAAATTAAAAGATATTTTTTCAATGATGTATTCATAATGCAATCCGTTGATTTTCTCAGTACGTTTATTTTTGCTCATGGATCAATTTGAATTTTCATTTATACAGGATCACACTTTCTCCCTCCCAATATCTCTGTAGTGGTGTGTGCATGTTTGTGTGCCTGTATATCTGTTTATGCAAGTGTATATGAGTGCAGATATTGTGTGTCTTATAAAATGGAATATCATCCATTTTGCAAATTAACAAATACCTGCCTTTATTCAGAAATTCCCTCTTTATGACTAATACAGTTATAAAATGAGATCAATAAGACTTCTTAAGAATATACATATATATATATATATATATATATCGTTAAAAAGACTAAATACGTTCGCCTATCGTCTGGTTCCCATTCCTCCCATATCTTTGCAAAGGAGTCAATTTTTATGCCTTGTTTTAGGTTTTTATAGGGTTTCCAGTTTATTCTATAGTATCCATCAACATTATATTTCTAACATCTCCGCTTATTCTCTGTATTTACTATTTAATTCCCTTCTTCAGTAGTAGTAGTAGTCAGATTCACCTATCTTTCGATTCACACTCTTCTACGGTCTTTTGAACAGGAGTAGAATTTTAGTACTTGTCTCCTGTTTAGGATTGGGTTGTCGCTTCCTTGTAAATTCATTTCCTCCCTATCATTTTCTACGTAGTCCTTTGCTTCAGAGTGTGATCTCGCTTACCTTGGGCTGAATTGATTATATATATATATATATATATATATATATATATATATATATATATATATATATGTATATATATATATGTATGTATGTATCAAGTATGTGGTGCAGTTCGGGTGGAAGAGGTTATAGTAGAACAAATGCGGGAGAAAAGTGTGTATAATAAAAAGAAGAGAGAAAACGCAAACGTTTTTGGTTGTTATGTGGACTTTAAAAAAAAAAACAAAAACAAACATATATTATGCTTTATTTTTTATCATTGTGATACACGTGCTTCCGGTCTTGCGACCTTCATCAGGCAATGCGTGGAGATTTTCAAATATTATTAAAAGTAATTCATTTTTTATGTTTTTCCATATGAGACATTCTCTTTTTGCGTGTTAGCGGTGCAAACGTCTTCCTTAATTGACAGTGAAAATTTCTGCGTGAAGGGTTAAAAAACAATTAAGCTTGGTCCCAGAAATGGTGTAGGAGTTATCGGCATTCTTATCTTTTAATGGCCCCTGTGTGTTCTATTTTAGATCTATATTCATTTTCTTGTGTTTTTGTCAGCATGCGTATATATAAATGGCCTCTCCATACATACTGTATTATTATTAGGTTGGTGCAAAAATAATGTCGTTTTCTCACATATGTTACTATGTGAGAAAACGACATTATTTTTGCACCAACCTAATACAAGGAATTAGTAAACACATTTGTGCAAATACACACATATACCCACACAAACACACCCGACCACATACACACACTTTCTATCCTGTGTAGTGTTCGAGCGTATGCCCGTTGTTCTTTCCAATATCAATATATATATATATATATATATATATATATATATATATATATATATATATATCAGCATACGCATCTATACGCGCACTTCCTCTCTACATACATATACTGCCCCATTACAAGTAATCAGTATACACACACGCATGGATACTTACATACATACGAACGCACCACATATACATATACTTCCCAAGTTATAAGGAATTAGTATATACACAAACATACATACATACACACATATAGACGTACATACATATACATATACTTCCTAAGTTGTGCGGGGTTTGCGTGCGTGACCGTGAGTAATCCACAGCTTTTGTCAATATTTGTATATATATTCGTGTTACACAGACACCCGCATTTGAGCATGTGTGCATGCATGTAAGTGGTTTGATCGCTGTATTTGGCCATTATGAGCAAATGTTGAGTGTTTTTGCGTGTTGGTTTATGATCTATTTAATTCTCGTTTAAATTTGTTTATGAAGACATTTCATGTATTTGTAGATAAGAATAAGTGTCTGTTTGATACATTGGCATAATTTTGAATTTACCCTGGTTACTGACAGACTCCTGACGGAGTCACTCCAGACTTCTGACTGAACAGTATTTAGTCACCCACCCCACGAGGGCATCATGTTGCACAAGGTCGGTTTAACGTGGGATCTCCGAGCCCGTGGGCTCGGCCAAAATATCCCCTTTGGACACGTATAAACGGGTTCAGGGTCGGTTTACCTCCCCGAAAGTGACTCCGCCCTTCGGCGGACCCTCGTTGCGTTCCACCCTGCACGAAGACAGAGAGTTCATCCGATCAGCCGGTCGCCAGACTTCGGACTGAACAGTATTTAGTGATCAGCCTGTTTCCTCTTGAGGCGCAGTATTTATTACGTATGGAATAGTCCATTATGTTATTATGGGTAAGGTCCCACAACATATATATATATATATATATATATATATATATATATATATATATATATATATATATATATTGCTTGATTAATTGATTGATTGATTGATTGAATTGTTTTTTACAGTTTGTCAATATTTCAGAGAGGAAATGATTTTATGAATTTTCGATATAAATTTTATTAATTTAACCATATTTGATGGGAAAAGAATTAGATTTATAATTTTCCCAAGGTTACTTGCCCGTAAGTATATATTAAGTACGTTCTGGAATTGAACGTCGGCTCACAGAATTCCAATTTCCAGCAGTTATCCATTAAATACCACTCGCACATCGAAGCTGACAATATCTTGTATTCTCAAGCACAAATTCTAGCTATTAACCAATATATACAGATAAATAATCGCAATTTTATGTTTTTAATTTCACGCATGCGCGTTGTTTGTTTTTATTTTGTCGATTGCACAGTATTGTAGGGTAAGTATGGCATAGTCTTTGAGAAAAAGAGCACCATGACGCATGACGCACTGCCAGAAATTTTAAAATAGGATGCTGTACTGCTTAGAATTCTCACCGGAAGTTTCAGTATGAATATTCCAGAAAGTTTGGGTGTTCAGCTGAGGACAGTGCATGAGGTGCATGGATCTAATTAGGATTACGTGTATGTTTGAAGACATCAATAGTAATAGCGATGTTATGCCTCCATTCATCTTCCCGCGTAACTTCTGACTCAACTGGGAGGGCGTACATGAAGTGCATTGAGGGGGTAGCGTAGCCCTGGGTCAAGAGGGAGACTGCTGGAAGACACTATTTCTGCAAACAGAAAGCTGCACCATACCACACAAGCAGGAGAACCCAATCATAGCTGTCAGTCAATTCCTGCGATCACATCACCACTTAAATCTGGCCGTCAAACGCCCCAGACTGCACCCCACCTTTATTATTACGTGTGGAACGCAGTTGAGTGACAGACAATTATCCTTGTAATAACAAAGAAGGCGAGGATTATTACAGCATTCGCCAACTTAAACATGGAGAACCTTCAGAAGATATGCAGGTGATTCTAAATCGTCAGGCAGACGTGGTTGAATCCAATGGCGAAATTATTGAATAAATTTATTCTTCCATACTTCAAGATATATCAAAAATTATTTTACAAAAACAAGGACAAATTCCATATAAACGTATGTCCGGTAATTCTTCGTTTTTATGTTCTTAAGTTCAAACTAACTTTATGGTAGATGGTGTTGGGTTCCCATGAGGATTAGGTTACATTTGCCATTCGTGTAAATTTGTGGCTAGTCTGTGTTCAACGTTTATAGTGTGTTGTGATTTAACTGAGAGATGTTCTTTTTTACAATGACAGGATATTCATATCGTCAGCAGGCATGGATTTTATATACGACCGCGCGAATGGTAATCGACGATCGGCTGTAAGGCTGTCTCAGATTGAGTTTCTGTTAAGGGGTCCACCCCTTTTTCATACAAGTGGACTCGCCCAGTGTGTACTTGTACTGATGCCGGTGAATACCTATGGAGTGATAGAGTGACAGTCAGACAGTGCTACAGTGAGAGAGTGAGAGTCTGAGGTAATCGCTTGGTAGGTGTCACAGTTGCGAGCACTTAGACTCAGAAGGAAGTCATACTTCGATACTGAATTTTCCAGACTGTATATATATTATTATTGCTACTAACCGCATTTCTGTGTCTACTAACCGTATTGCCAATTGTATTATTACTCCAATACATTTATTTTGCGATATTTCATCCCTGTGTTTGTCATTCATTTGAGACCGGATTTCATCTCGGAATCCACAACAGTTTCCAAGCAGACGTGCCATCCAACCTTTGCTTTTTTATCGTAACATTGATGAGGCAGGACCCGTGACACCACAATCTATGGTTCAAGGTTAGCTCGTTCACCTGAAACGAAGAACGCATTCTAGAGACTGTGGTTCATAGTTGACGGTGCTCCAGCACATTTTGGCCATATTGTTCATGATGCACTGCGTGACATCTACCATGAGAGATGAATTGGCAGCGGAACACCGGTTCCATGGTCTGCACACTCCTCCGACTTCAATCAGTTGGATGTTCATCTCTGAGCCCAGATAAACAATTGGTTTATTCCGCAAACAATAATGCACAGACGTTTAATTAATGCTTCATGACGGCCTACGAAAACATTCGACACTGTCTGGGAATATTTGAAATAGTCCCTAGTCAATAATCCGACAGGTGGGGGCGCGTATAGCAGCAAGCAGGGTACATTTTGAATATTTATTATTAGTTGTTTTGTTGGGCTACAACGATGGCCTTTTGGGCATATGTTAATCTGAAAATTTTACCTGACAGAAACATGTGCTCACAGTCTGCAAATGTATTTTGAGATTGTATCTTGATTTGTATTAGGTTGGTGCAAAAATAATGACGTAATAACGTCGTTTTTTAACGTATTTTTAACGTCAAAAAACGACATTATTACGTCATTATTTTTGCACCAACCTAATATATTTATCAGCATCTATAGTAATCTTTAAAATTAGTAACAAAAAAACGATTTGCAGACATAAATTTATGTGGACATTTTTTTTACATATTTCCTATATATATATATATATATATATATATATATATATATATATATATATATATGATTTCACAAGTCATCGTGACCGAGGGTGTGAGCGTGCTGGCTTTGTTCAGATTGGTGATCACGCATGATATCACGCTCTGTTCCTGAAACTGGTCGGTTCAATATATTTGCAGTATAAAACACAGAGAGCGAGAGAGAAACAGAACGAGAGAGAGAGAGAGAGACGTGTGTATGTGTGTGTGCGTTGATCACATTTTTTTATTTTTCGAAAAATGGCATTTATAAGATATACATTGAAAAACGATGAAGACATACGTCGAAGGAATTTTTATCCCCGGGCAATGTCACTAGCATATTGATATTTCTACTTCCACTCTATTTTCATCATTTTTATCTCTGTCTGTCTGTCTCTCTCTATTTCTGTATGTCTGTCTGTCTCTCTTTCTGTCTCGCTCTCTGTTACAAAATCTGTGTCTCGCTCTCTATATATATTCAAGGACAGGGAGAGAGAGAGAGATAGAAACGGACAGACAGATAAATCAGATAGATCTGCTGCGCAACGCATTTTGTTGCAAGTAGACAATTGTAAATTTTGATCTTGACAATCAAATGCTTTCTTCAAGGTACACATTGCAATATTTATTGATTTTCCTCTGATGTCTACCTTTTCTGTTGGAAATATTTTTCGCATCATGACGCGATTTCAAATTGACATCTCCGTGCAAAACCACCGAAGATAAAAAAAAATAAAGAAAGAAAGAATTAGTGTCTATTTTATTCGATGAACTGAAATTTAAGATTTTCTATTAAACTTAATTCCATAATGTTATTTATTTATATTTGTTTGATAGATTGATGCTACCTATCTTGCATGGGCACATTTTAGATATGTCTGTCGTAATGAAAAGTTGACTTATTTCTTAATAAAAGCCAATAACCAATTAATATGAAATATCAGTGACATTATTAATGTTAATTGATTCCTTGTTCATACTTGGCAAACTCTCACAGAAGTACACACCGAAAATTACAAATGCATACATGCTAATATACTCTCTCTCTATCTCTCTCTTTTTCTATCTCTTTCACCACACACACACATACACAAACACACACACACATCAGTTTGAGTCAAAAGTAATTTCCGCTTTGTGAAATTCTAACTAACCTAATAGGAAAGTTGCGGATTAAATACCTCCCACATTTTAATGGGTGACGAAAAATCATAGCATCTTCTATTTAAAAAATTATTTCACCGTTTTTTTTTCTAGAAACGGCTATAGTTTTTATTCAGTTAGGTTTAAATTGCTCTGAATTGTGAATTCTATTCGTCATAAAATTTTGGAGACAATTTCTAAAGTTTTCCATGACCCGGAGTGATATTTCTGGCGGTGTTTTCTGTCTCTTGCTTAGTTCTTCAATGATTGCTTGTCGATGTTTGTACAACTCAGCTTTCAAGTAACCCTAGAGATAATAATCGCAGGGGATGGGACGAAATCGGGCGAGCCTGAAGCCCACCTAATATCCACAGAAAAAGAAATCAGATGCGTTGGAAACATCTCTATCAAAGATTCCATTGATCATCTTGCTGTGTGTGCGGTTGCTCCGTCCTGTTGAAATCACATATCCGGACTCCAAAAGTCTCTGAGTATTCGTTCTACAAAAGTCTGCAATCTTTCCACATACCATTCCAGATCTTACGAAAAGCAACTCGGAAGACGTCGATATGCTCAAACTTCAGAAAATGTTAAGATTGCGAGAGAATCTGTTTTGCAACCTCCTACACGTTCAGCCTGCAACCATGTTTCTGCTTTGGGATTGTCTGATCAAGCAGTCAGAAGAACTTTACGTTTCAGCCATATGAATGATCACGACATGTAAGTACGTGACTAGGAAAATTGTATGGTATGCTGCATCCTTCAAAATGATTCAGCAAATTCTGTTCCCCTCACAAGTCATGAAGCTCACTTTCATCTCTCTGGCCCAGTCAATAAGCAGCATTCTTACTACACGGCGGGAAATAACATAATATATCTTCGTGAAAGCCCTCTAAACAAAGAACGAATGATTATGGTGTGCAGTTGCGAAATTTGGTGCACTTACCTTTTTTAAGATGTGAGAAAACACGGTCACATTAAAATCTGAAATAGTATGCGGAAAGGCTGCAGAAATGCCACCAGAAATATCTCTTCGAGTCATGGAAAACTTTTGTAGAACGAATAATTGCAAATAATGAGGTCTTTATAATCGGAGGAAAGGTAATTATACTTGAGAATTTTAAAAGTAAAAGCGGTGAGTTTGGCTTCTACGCGGATAACACCACAATTTACACCTGCCTCAAAAACAAATCTAGTGTCGCTGACAAAACTAACCTGGCCGTTCGTCTCGAAAAAGACCTCCAATCAGTTGCGAACTGGGGCAGGAATTGGCTGGTCAACTTTAATGCTTCAAAAACATAACTGATCTCTATTAATCACCACAGAGATCCTTCCCTGCCCTCCATTAGAATGTCTGACGCTCAAATTCTCGAGAGCACCTCTCTGTGGCTGCTCAGTCTCATGTTGACTGCTGACCTGAGATGGAACAAATACATTGAGTCAATTGCTTCATCCACCGCAAGGAAAGTTGGCTCCCTGTGCCGCGCCAGGAATTTTTTCTCCCCGCAATCGATCCTTCAGATCTATAAATCAACAATGTTTTGCTGCCATATATGGTCTGTAGCCCTTTCTGTTTGCCGTGGGGTTCTTGATAAGATCCAGAGGTAGATAATCAACATAATTGGCCCTGTTCTGGGATCTCGTCTACAGTCACTCTCTCACAGACGCGCCGTCGCCTCTCTCTGTTTTTTTTTTTTTTTTTTTTACAAATACTTTCATGGTAATTGTTCCGAGGAGCTGCATTCTCTGGTTTCCAAACTTCATGAATTCAAGCGCCCTACGAGGCCGGCATCTCGCTCTCACCCTTTCACTGTCGAAACTATTAAATGCAGCCGTCTCTTCTACTCCAATGGCTTCATACCTCGCACCTCTCTCCTGTGGAACACCCTACCCTATTACTGTTTCCATGAGAGCTATAATCTCCAACTATTCAAATGTAATGTCAATCAACATCTACAGTGTGTCTTGATCTATCCACTATCCTTCTTCTCATCCTTTCCTCTATTACTCTTATCTGATCTTGCTCCAATTCTTGTGTAACCCCTTGCGTCCTAGTGGCTTCCCGCCTTGCTTGGGTTGAATCGATTAATATATATATATATATATATATATATATATATATATATATATATATATATATATATATATATATATAAAGGCTTAAACCCTACCTGGATTCTATCGTCTTGGAATTTTTTATTCAATAAATATATATGTATGTGTATGCATCTATGTATATATATTTATATATTTTGCATATGTATATGTATATTTACCACTAATATTATCTATCTATCTCTCTCTCTCTCTCTCTCTCTCTCTATATATATATATATATATATATATATATATTAACTCTAAGTCAATATATATGATAAAATATATATTTTAAGATGTGCGCTATTTATGTGTTAAAGTGTTCGATATCAGGGATAGTGCGTATGCAAATATAAAAATAACCATTGTAGACAACACCAAGAGTTAACAATCTGTTTCATGCTTGGACGCGGTCGTCAGGCCTGCATTCACTACTGCATTCACAAAAGAGTATATGTTTTCCTCCAGGCATCGATAAGATAGCAAAAGAGAGTGAATTGTCTACCTTTGTTTTGAAGCTATTCTAGGAGAATTATAACCCTGAATTTAGAAACAGTTTGGAAAGTGATGGGCTCTATCATGCTATATTGCACAAAACCTACCCCATGCTGCAATGACTATTGTTCATCAGTTGTCTCTATAAACCTAAACAGTGACGTTACTCCTGATTGTTAGATATATACCAATCAATCCATGATATAAAACAATCTATAAACTAAACGGATATTGTTAGTTTTATTAAATAAAAATAAACTGTTTCTTTATGTTATTGAAAACTGGACAAGGGTATTTCATGCCAATGCAAAGTCATTCCTTGATATGTCACTCTATAAAACGAATAAAGACTGGGATAGCTTCAGATCTTACATAGCAGAAGCACATCTCTCAGTCTTCTTCAAACAAACTCTCTCTAAAACTTCTATCCTGGACTCAGAATGGATCTTTACTAATATGGAGAGTTTTATACAACAGAAAATTTCTAGCAAAAACCGTACAACACCCCTGAATTTCGTGCGACCATAGTTCTTCGCAACCACTACTACAATATGTATCAGAGCGAGTGGTGTACTTGGACCCTTACTGCATTCAGAACTGCCCGCAATCACAGAATATTGTTACAGAAAATTTGAAATGCAGCTATGCACAAGCAGTCCAGGCTAAGTTTGAAAGCAAACGAATTGGATCCCGGGAGACCTGGAAGATCTCCAATCAAATTCTGAATAGAGGCAAAACGTCAGTGCCTACTAATATAAATGTCCCCGAGGTCATCTCATCCTTGTCAGATAAAGCGAAGCATTTCGCCTCGATCTTTGCCTCTAAGTCAATATTAGATGACAAAGGCCATCCAATTTTCGACTTTTCCCATCTCACTGGGCACAATTTAAGTAATATTTTTATTACAATGTGGGAAGTCCCAGGACTTATCAAAAGTCTTGACCCTAATAAGAATATTGGCCCAATCAAAATCCAAGTGCTTGTCCTTAAGAATATTAAACCCGGGTTATACCGGATATTAACAAATTTATTTAACCTCTTCTTGAAGGGATATGATTTCGAAATCGGTGAAAAGTGTCAAATAAATACCAGGTTTTCTAGAAAGCCGGTGAACGCCCATAACCTTCAGTGTATATATTCATCTGTCTCCTCATTGTCATTAGCAAAATCTCTAATTAGCAAGATGTTAGCTGACCACCTCAAAATGTAAAGGTCTTGAGCGACAAACAGTACGCATTTCGATCGGCCCGCTCCACTGCTGATATCCTATCTATCTCATGAGACAGTAAACCAAAAATACTTCACAAGAACGATTGCATTAGATATTTCAAAAGATTTCGACACAGTGTGACATAGAAGGTTACTGAACAAATACTTCAGTTATGGAGTCACATGATTTTTCCCCCACTTATAAAGTCCTTCTTAACGGGTAGTCTTGAAAAATTCCTGAAAGTAGTTGTTAAACGTCAGTTCTTCTAAGCCTTAGTGATCAACCTAGGCGTCTCCCAAGGCTGACTTCTCAGTCGAACACTCTTTCTACATTCATAAATTATCTGCCAAAATGTATAATCCAATCATTTCTGAATATCTATGCTGATGGTGCAAAGGTTTATGTCTTAACGTCCAAAACTAAAGGTAAGTACAGCTTCGCAGCTGATCTCACCTCGGACCTAGCACTAACAGCTCAGCGGAAAAAAAAACTGGCTGGTCAAATTCAATCGATCAAAGACCAACCGAGTAACATTCTATCATCGCCGATTCGACCCACAACTCACCAAACGTGATGAACGGATTTTGCCTCAGAGAGGTCCCGTTCCTTGAGCAACTGTTAGGACTTAAACTATAACCAGGCCTCAAATGGAATTCATACATACAATTCATCAACAAAGATGCTGGAAAACATTCGGTTATCCTGTTGCTTAACAAGAGCTAGGTCGCGCCGAAAATATCGTACTGCTGGCATATATGAGCAGGAGTTGCCTAGTCTATCCTCGATAGAGTTCAACACCGTAACCGTATACTTGTCCTGGACGAATTATGTTCCCCGATACAACTCCTTTCTCAAAAAAGAAACGTCACAAGCCTTTCTCTGCTCTTTTACTATTTTTATTGAAAGTGTTCAGAAGAACTACATTCCTTGATACCGCCAATTCTAACCTTCAATCTAAGACTCACCGCTCCACACAGATTGTATCGAACCACCTATATTCCTATTGGGTTTTATTGGTTAGATGTAAGTTCATCTCGAGAAGTTCCTTCCTACAAACAACTGCTTTGTGGAAACGACTCCCAAGAAACACTTTCAACTCCATGGTTATCATCTTCGTCACATATCCGATTGAACTATGAATTTTACCCGGTATAACCCCACCTCTCTCTCTCTCTCTCTCTCTCTCTCTCTCTCGGGTAAAAAAACAAAAATCAGTTCGAAATATTCCTCAACAAAATCTGAACAAATGTTCAAACATCAGATTATTATTTTAAAAATCTCTTCTTGTTTGGAAAATGAATATTTTTGAACTATTTCGCATTTTCTCATTAGTTCAATGTTCGTTTTTCAACGACTACAAACTTAAGCTCTCCAAATCGAGAGCGATCCGCTATCTATCCGCCGTATCCTCATAATATCCCCTTCTTTTTCCAGCAACTTACGTTTATAACAGACACTTACCTCTGTAAACCATTCCCACCAGTGGTTCTTGAACATTGAGTTTGGGTTAAATTTATTATCAGAAAGATTTCTAATTCTTTTAAGATGTATTCTTACTTGTGCGTATGTGCAATTAAATTGAATCACATTGCCGTTAAAAGGAGTACAGACTAGAAATAAATACATAAGTATAGCAAACAAAGCAACAATAACGGACTATAAAAAATGTCCTGGTTTCTTGTTTGATGTTAATAGGAGTGTTCAGATTTATATTTTATTTTTTACCTTCTATAACAGGGTATATAGACGTTGGTGTACCATGCGTTGTACTACAATGGAACAGCTATCCACATCAGTTCCTTTCCCTTGTAGCTCTTTTCATATCAACTGACGCTCTGATCTTTCTCCTCTTTGATGATATCTTCTTAACTCTTTCTTTGTCTGTCTCTCTTCCTGAGCCCTAGGATTATACTTTGTATGTTCATATTGACAAGTTCAACTCATCCGGTGATATGCATATATCACAGCCACTTCTGCTTCCTGAATTTATAATGCATTCCAATAGTTAGAGGCTTTTCTCAATAGCTTATACGTTGCTGACATGTTCAGATGAGTTAATATCAAATATTTCACTAAAAAAGTTACTTTTAGGCTTGCATTCTTCTATGTGTCTCATTAGTTTTAACTTGGTTTTTCAAAGATATCGATTAAGACTTTATTCTGGTAATTGTTATATAAGCATGCATATAAAATAAATAAAAAAAATAATCGCAATTTGTTTATTTGTAGTAATATTAAGATATAATTAATTTGTTAGAATATGATGTTTGGGCCTTATCAGAAAGATAGAAATGTGAATCAAACGAAGTTTTATTAAGAAGGTTATTTGTATGATCGAACGTGTCACATGTGGTTTGCAAATATCCCGGATTCAAATTTCTAGCTAGATAATACTAGCCGATTAGCTGAATATAATGGGGCAATGATTAATATCGATATATATCTTTTCATTTATCTGTTTTTTGGAGAAACTGGACAGTTTAATTGTAAGTTTCAGTTTCGTTGTTGCTTATTTATTTCAACACTTTACTTTAATTTACGTTTAATTTTCTTATCCGTTGTCAAATATTTCGTTAGTGATTGAACATCTTTACGATAGATGATGTACTTTTTATTTATTGCTAATTTCATAGAGAGAGTCACTCTCATGGAAATTAAGGTTGCTTATGAAAACGCCATGAGATCGCTATACATTACATTGTATATCCAATATACTCAAAACATATAATTCAATAAATCTGAGTTGTAATTTTTTGTTAATAGATTTAGCCATGGTGCAGAAATTCCTTGTGTGTTTCACTACACGTAATTCAAATTACACGAAACTATTCCGGCGAGAAAAGCTTTAGCGATTTCATTTGGCTGAATCAAATTAAAGGACAGTAAGTTCGCTCGTAGGAGGCACGGTGGAGTACCGGCTCGGATTGAGGAAACAGAGTTCATTCACATACGTGCTAATACCCTTGGGAAAGGTATGTATCCAATTCTTCTCCTCCCAGCAATAGGTAAATAGCAGGACAGACCATGTTCTATAACCTTGGATGGCAACTGATCTACCGTAGACATAAATGGCAATCTGCTGCGGGAAACAAACTGTCTCATCAATCATGTATTGAAAGATACATGATCGCCTATGCGTTTACCACGCATGGTACATAACTGACTGACTGATGCCTTGATGGATGACCTTATTATAGAGGACGCAAAGTGGAATAATGGATAACGTCTTGTATTGCGGAATCGATGAGTCGAGTTCGAATTCCAGTCGAATCCATTACACTCACTTACGTGCTAATACTCTTGGGAAAGGTATGAATCCATTTCTTCTCCGCCTGATATGGGGACATAACAGGACAGACTCGGTTCTATATCTTCGGATCGCAACTGGTCTACCGCTGAAAGAAATGGTAACCTACTGCGGGAAAAATGTCTGCCTCGTGAGTCCTGTATTGACAGATACATGATCGCCTAATCGTGTATCACGCATGGCACGTAATTGACTCAAGATCGCTCAACTCTAGGAGATACATAGATGTTGTTTTGGGGGCCAATCGAAACTTATATAAGAAAACATCCCCCAGCCAAAATAAATTCACGAAATGTTTCATTGTGTTTTTACAACTGTAAAGGAATAAGAAGCCGACGACCCCACAACATAACTATGGACTCATATTTGAACTTGGTTGCAGAAATGTATCCTTGTAAATCAATTTCCGTTGACTGTTATTGTATGACTCTGTATGGTTACCAGTTGAAATAATAATATCAACTGGCTTCTGAAAACGTATATGATATATAACTCAACCTTTTGAACTGATACATTTCATGAAAACATTATATAAAACTCGCATTGGCATGTATTAGTGATACCGTCTGTATCATTATCAAGCCTCCATATTTTATTAGAAGTTTTTAGGTTAAAACGATAGGAGTGATCCTAGAAATGATAAAATAATAATAAAACAATTGTTAATGTCGGGGATAAGCTGAATAAATATTACTTTACTCTTATGTGATATCTGTCTTCAGATATAGCCGTGAATGCTTGCAAATCTCCTCAACGATGAAGAAGCGACTTAAAGCAAGAGAAAAATGATTCTACAGATCGATGCTGAGGATACCGTGGACCGAATAACGACAAAGTTTTAGACAACATTGAAACTTAACACCAGGAAGAGACAGGTGAAATTTCTAGGTCGCATAATAAGGAAAGTTGGCTTGAAAAAATCTGATACAGAGATTGAAGTCAAGCGAAACAGTGGAAAACAACACATAAAATACGTAGTGAGCTTGAATAAATTAATGGCGGAATAAGGATTAGGAGGGATAACAAAGAGATAAAAGTTATCAACAGCTACAAAACGCAAGAAATTCTGAAGAAACATAAAGGGACACAGCACAGAAAGAAAGTATGTGGTGAGAGAAGCCGTTATTTATAACGGAAATTTCATCATTGTTTGAACAGTTGGAAATACGTACCATTACTATTGGTTTCATTCTAAATCAAGTTCATAGTTTTTGTATTGGAAAGTTTTATGTTACGTCTTTACTTCTTCTAATACTTTATGTAATAGATATTAGATCTTTAGTCCGGGTAGACTAATTTATATGCCAATGTTTTCAGTTAAGTGTCCTTTAATTACAAACAATTGTGGGAATGTCCAAACCAAGCAGAATCGCGAATAAAAAATTGCTAGAAGCTAAGAATAGAGTACTCGGAGTATGAGACGAAATTTTGCAGTTGATTTCAGACTAAAAAACACACACACACATCCCGGATATTTAATTTTTAATTGTTTTATTTTGGACTGTTCCTTTTGCTAACAACAATACATTCTGTCTTGGATTTTATGATTTAGTCCTTTCTTCACGCTTTCTTTCACTACCTTCTGTAGGTGTTCTTGTTTCCTTTCTGCTATTGACACTTCTATGTAATGAACATATCTTATGTTGTCAAAATTTTAGCCGTCGATATGAAATCATAATAGAACTCTGTATATGTTGAATAATTCTCTTGAGAAGAGATCTTGTCTTACACCACTTTCTATTTTTGTATAATTACTGAACTCATTTTCTATCCGTTTTCAGGCGATTTGCTGCCAGTATAGGTCCTGGATTAATCTAATATACTTTCCAATGTTTTAAGTTTGCCTAGATGCTATAATATTTCTTAATTAATTTAATAATCTTTTTTGCATAATCTATAAAACATACGTACAGCTGCTTCTGAAATTCTATCGCTCTTTCTGATATAATTCTGAGCAAATTGTTGCGTACATGTTTTAGTCTCTTTAACGAACTCGTACTGTGCTAGTCCTGTTTCAAGTCTGATTGCAATGTCGAAATGAACCCTTTATTTCGCGCACTGGAATAGAGTGTTCTAGTTCCACGTGCCATGTCTAATGGATGTCAGTTATCTCCTTTTTACAGCATGTCATTTCTCGCCCAAGTACAAGCAGTTTGGGATTCAGAATTGTCTATTCAGAGACTGGTTATATAAAATAGCTAGAGAACTGCTCGCTTTTACGCCGTTTCTGGGAAAAGAATACATCATTTCATTTCTTCCAGAGGATATTTTTGACGAACTTAATTTCAAGTCTTTCCAATTCTATCTGTCTATATTTCCGAGATGAGGTATTATGCACACTATTTACATTATTCGGACTTTTGTCCTTTTCTTTGGCGCCATATTTATTAGAACGTTTTCACTGACAGGACCCAAATGTGTGAGTTCAATACCAGGCTAAGGCGGTGGAGAACTTGGAGAGGGGAATTAACAGGAGATAGCTGACATCCATTAAACATGGCACGTGGAACTAGAACAGTCTACCCCAGTGAGAGAAATAAAGGATTCAGTTCAACATTCTAACCACCGGAAGAAGGCCGGAGCATACAACGACGGAAACGTTGTACTAAATATGGCGTCAAAGATGAGGAATAATGTAAATAATTTCCAATTGTATATTTCCTGTCTCCAAACGGTTAATAAAGCGTCGGTTTGTGAATCTGCTGTCATATTGACTCAGATTCAGTGGAAACAAGGCGAGCAATAAATGAGTAGAAATCATAAAATTATTAAACATCTCTCGACAGACAATAGAAAGAGAAAAAATCGATCGCCAAATTTTAAATAGAAAGGCTATTTCGAACTTCTCTAAAGATTTCATCTGAAGAAGTCCAACAGGCCATAGTGCTGAAACCTGATACTACGAACACATTACTTTGATTATAAATAATATGAAAGAATATAAATTCTTATCAAAGATTTTCAGACAGGAAATAATGATGTAAAAACGTTTATACATTTTATTATATAATAGCAGAGATGACCGACGAGAACTTATTTTTTTGTGAATTAGAATGATGGGATATCGCTTAATCCATCCGCTGCCTTCTAACATTATATCATATCTTGCGGACAGTCAGACACACAAAAGATTTTACTTTTATAGATAAACAACCGGCTAAGCCGGTATTAAAAAAAAGAAAAAAAAAACTATATAAAAAAGAAAATATTTACTTGCCGCTATATCAAAATAATCATTCATTTTAGTCATTTTGTGTAGCGGTGTTTCTTCTATTTCTTCCTTAAATTATGAAGAGATTCGTTTTTGTTTTTGTTTAGATATTTAAAGATTACTTTTCTCATTCTATCTTTTATTTCCGACATTTGTTATCGATCCATCAAAAGATGATGAACGAGAAACATATGTTTTTGTCAATATGTGTTATATAATATAAATAAGTCTTAGTTAAACCTCTGTGGGAAAGAAACTATGAAAAAAGTAACTTTGCCACTGAAGTGAAAAAAAGGAAAATATTTTTAAAAGTTTCATTATAGCATTACACACGCACCCACATACATACACACACAAACATATATATATATATATATATATATATATATATATATATATATATATATATATATATATATATATATGAATGAAAGTAATCGAGTCTCTCATGAGTCTTAATCAATGGAGCCCAAAGTATTGTTTTGTGATTGATATCCGACTTAAAAATCCCAGACGAAAAATGAATGGTCGATTCGACTATTAATGGTGGCGAATGATCTGATTGTTTCCAAGTGAACTTGTGCAAATATTCTATGAATTGAGGCTTATATTGATGATGAACTATCAGGAAGTAATCTTTACGGGAGACGAGTAAAAAGTGGTAAATGCAGAAGTCATTATTCCATTGAAGGCGAAGCGGAAGACTTCCTCCATTTATTGATTTACATTATCGATATCATAGTGTTTACACGCACGCACGCGCACACACACACACACACACACACACACATACACACGAATTCACACATAAACATACACACACACACACACATACGCATTGAAACATGCACTCTCTCACACACATAGAGACAGGAAATATTCCGCGTACTTTTATGTACCTCCGACTATTCGTATTAATATATTAATCAGAATAGTATATGTAATTACGAAAGCGAAAATAAATATTTTCCGGAGAACACACGCATAGACACACTTGCTCACACGCCCAAACACACACACCAGGCATTATGGGCTTACTAGGAGAGAGTGAAGTAGGAAATTGACAGCTACATTCAGTGCTGATTCCTCGCATTCCCCTCTCTCACTCTTTCTTGTTATACATGGCCTGAAGATTACGCTGAAGCAAGAAACAGACTTTCGCCGCTTGCTGTTGATCACACTGTTTACATTTATATTTTATACTCACTATCTCTGATACTGAGTACTTTTACACATATATGTGTCTTAAATTATATGTATGCGTGTGTGTTTAATACATACATACTCAGCACAGAGCATATTGGCGTGTTGTAATGGTTAACAAACTCGTTTCGCTAGTTTTAATATGTGTTGGATTCTCGCTGGTTTCCCATACATTCGGCCTTGTGCCACATCTGAACTACGCTTAGAAAATCGCAGTACGCTGGGCAATATACACAGAAGCCTTAAGTTACACGTATCTGGCCACAGCTCTATTAGAATCCATTTAAAGACGTACACAATCTTACCACACTCCATCCGAAACATATTAGTAGAAAATGAAAACATAATAACCGCATCCATATATAAAAAATATTTAAAAAAATAGAAGCCTTAATAATAAGAAAAATATCACTTAATAATATTAACCTCGAACACCGCGACAATATGCTGTGTTTGGGCAATAAAACATCTCTATAAAATTAAATTATAGACACAACCCACACACTCATTCAAATGGAAACAAAATCATCCTTGATAATGATTAAAATTATAGCCGAAAGCGGTCGGAATTGCAGAACATTTGGACAGTTTCTACAAACTCTGTATCCAAAAAAGGAACCATTTTTTGAACACAATGATAATTAAATAAAAAGCTTAATCGTAGTACCTTATCTGTCGTCTTTAATGAAACATGCATAAATGAAGGATTGCTGACTAAATAGAGAGAGAAAGGAAGCGAGAAACGGATTGAGAGAAAAAAAGTTATTCGTGATACAAATTTAATAGTTGTTCATCAGAAAATTCAGTTTTCATCCATTGAACTGATTCTGACAGTAGGGCTACAAAAGAAAACAAAATGTATGGGTTTATACTAGTGTTGGCTGTAAACTGTATTGAATTCACGTGTTTTGTTTTTTTCATTAGTCTAACTGCAGTATTTTCGCTGTAGGCATTTTCTACAACCTGTCTTCGATTAACGAGTTAATGTAAAGAGTTAATGTCGGAATAAGAAATACATGTGTGAAAGACATATTTATCTTCATCTATCTATCTATCTATCTATCTATCTATCTATCTATCACTTCATTCATATCTCTCTCTAGTCATTCATATCTATCTCTTCATTCATTCATATCTATCTATCTATCTATCTATCTATCGCTTCATTCATATCTCTCTCTAGTCATTCATATCTATCTCTCTCTTCATTCATTCATATCTATCTATCTATCTATCTATCTATCTATCGCTTCATTCATATCTCTCTCTAGTCATTCATATCTATCTATCTATCTCTTCATTCATTCATATCTATCTATCTATCTATCTATCTATCTATCTATCCGCCGCTTCATTCATATCTCTCTTTAGTCATTCATATCTATTTATGTATCTCTTCATTCATTTATTCATATCTATCTATCTATCTATCTATCTATCTATCTATCTATCTATCTATCTATCTATCTATCTCTTTACGAGAAAAGTCCAAAAATATCCCCACAAAATATGTCATTTTTTTCTATTTTCTCCATTCTTTTCTATGTACTTGTTCCTGCTGTTCACAAACTTCCGTATTCCCTCCAAGAATAAGATTTCATTTGGTCACGTAACCATTTATGAACCACTCCCTGTACTTATTTCGAGGACCACGTAAAGCGAATTTAAGCGGTCCAAAGTGATGGTAGGGTGAAGTGAAGAAATCGAGTAACTGATTTAAAATATGTTTATTTATTAATTATCTATTTTAGAATTATTGAATCCAAAAATTATGTCTTTTGCGCCATATGTATTAGGAAGCATTCCTCTGTTCAAATGTATCTTTTTTTAAGATGAAGAACCGTGATATTTTATCTCATGTTTTCGACATGTATTAGAAAATGTCTCATTAGAGATGAACAGCAAATACACTTTGATGTGAGAGAGCAAGGGAACTTCTCAGCAACGCAATAACAAAAAAGCCAGGATTACATTTATTTTACTTAGCTAAATGACAACCATTTCGAGATGCGTTCGCATCAATTCCCAGAGAGGCATGGAATAAAAGAATGGAATAACTGATGAAAAAAAAAAAATAATGCCTTCTAAGATTTAGACTCCGTATTACTTGTAATTTCCACTAGAGGTACCTGATTTTTTTATCATTCTTTTTTTGCAAATGCTTTTACGACGGATTTTAATAACTGTGATGATACAAAGAGTTTACAGCTGTGCTTTTATAATATCCATAGAAAGCAGATGCTGCTCAAATGTACGAACCTGTATAGAAAATCTGATGCGTAATTGCTTCTACATTGAAATAAATGCATAGATAAAAAAAAAAAAAAAAAAAACTTTTCTATATATTTTTTGATAGAGATATACCTGAATACACGGGGAACACATACAACGTAGACAGGGTTACATTTGTATGAAAACCGTATATATAAAGTGTGTATACCTGCGGCCTAGATGAATCCAAATTCCGAACGAATTGCCTATTAAGTTGCGGCGTTAAAGGGATCCGAAATTTCAGTAGGGTAGGATAGGATTTAAAAAAAATATATATGCAGGGTGATTGCAATGTAACCTTCTATTTATGTATGAACGGTCAGCCAATAATACTGACTTAAAAATCTGTGGTTTTTCTTTGGAACTGTTTAAAAGAGAAAGTATACTATCGCAAACCGAGATCTTAGAAGAACCTAAAAGACGGATACAAGGTCATGTCTTCCATACCACATCAGTTCCTGATTAAATTCGTTGACATGTTTTCTGGGCGGCTCGACAAGCTATTAGCGAAATCTAATTCCCATATTGAATTGCAAAATAAAACTAAAGCTAAATGCTTTCCTCTCTTATCAATATCCTGTAAAAATTATTGTTAATAAATAAATTATAAGTATTTAAATATGGGGAGTTACTTTTCAATCAACCTCTCTATATAGCAATATATATCTATGTATCTTGTTTTCAAGCTGATATTTTCTTTTGGTGAGGATTGTCCAATTAGACATTCAGCTCTACTCCTACAATTACATGTGGGGTCTCTTAACTCTATTTTCACTATTATAATAGTTCTTAAGTATTTTACAATTGTGGGAAGATATAATTTTTTTCAATATTGCTTACACATGCACAAGTAATTTTCAATGTCTTCGTATTGCAAATTTTATATAGTAGATATTTACTATGAAAGTGCTTGTCTATTAACCTTGGAAGAAACTTCCTATATTAATGTTGGAAAGCCTGCAATATGGTGCTTTAAACCATATTACTATTCTCCTTCTGTTTTTAGATCAATTACTACTATGATTTTTCAATTCTTCGAGATATTTTATTTCCTGTTAAATCTACTATTCTATAGAGCCAGATTGCTTGTAAGCTTATTTTCATTAAAGATTTTCTGTCTAGAAGATTGCGTATTTATTCTAGTATTTACAGTTTTGGGGATGTGATCTATTACATATTTCGATTGGTTAAAGTATACATTAATGTATAAGGGTGTCTAACTAGCTTTATGGAAGAGCTTAAACGTTCTATTAGACAGGTTGGGGGTGATATTTTATTTTTGGAATATATGTTAATCTTAAGGCTTAGGTATTTCAAGACTCTAATGATCGTCTTACGTAATTTAGAAGTCAAGTGATCATTGCTATTAGGGACAATGATTAAGCCATCATCTCTATAAATTCAAACTTGAATTTGGTTAACTATTCTACTTAATATGTCTATATAAGCGAACTAAATGTGGAATTTGAGAAGTGTCCAATGCTCCCTTAGGTACATCAAAACTTTCATCATTCCTCTTCACAGAAGTAGCATCGTTATATGTAAGTATTGATCTTCTTGATGCTAAAACAATGCCCAGATTCTTCTCCGTAATTTCTGTACATCTTTTTGCGAAATAAAGGATATTAATTAATAACTCCTCCGAAATAAATTGGTAGAAATCCAAGATGTCAAATTGGATGAATGTAGCTTCCCCTTTATTGGGGATCTTTAATAAACCATTTAATCGTTTCTGCTAAGTCGTTCCAAAGATTGACAGAATATTTATCTAGCACCGATGTTGTTATCTTCTTAAGCATGCTTTTATAAATTAATCCTAACTCACATTTTAAAGGATTAATTAAACGGGACTGCAAGCTATTGATAAAGTGCGGTTTATGAGCTTGAATAGAATGTATACGTTTTCCATATTCAAATTACCCATTCTGTCGGCAGGTCTACATTTTTAGCAAATTTGGGGATGTTTTCCTTAATAGAGGATAAAGTGCTATTGCCCTTATCTTTCTTATAAGTACTAGTAATTTTGTCAGTAATGAGTTTGTCATATTCAGAAGATTTACTTTTATATATATTTCTGGATTTATCAGACTTAATCCATATTCTGTGAGATTTTATGTTTTTTTTATGTCTTTACTAATTTTAACTTGGAAGTAATTCGAAGAATTCCTGAACTTCATCTTCCTAATTAAGTTAAGCATATCTCCTTCGAAAGGTTCCTGCAGTTTGTTACATGGTGGCGTGTTCTGGGATTTCAGATTATATGTATCATGATTTTGCTTTTGAACATCTTTGAGATTTAGGAAGAAAAATGTTTTCCAACACATTCTTTTAATTAGGTCGATAATCTTTTTTTCTGTAAGGGAGACAGTAAACGGAGATGGAAATATTTACTCCGGAGTATGTCTTGAAAAACATCTCTTTCCCTTCATTGGACTTTTTTCTTTTTTATATCATTACAATGATCCCTGTAGTCATTTATTGTTTGTTTTTTGTTTTTTTTTACTATTATTGCTACCGTTTCTCCATCATTTGTTTTGTTAAGTACAGTTTAGTGTAATTTTACCAATCTGTTTTGTATATGTATGTATGTTTGGGTGTGTGCGTTTTGGTTTATATATATATATATATATACATATATATATATATATATATATGCGTGTGTCTGCGTGTGTTGTATATTTTTATATATGAGTGCTAGTATATATATGTATGCATGTGTGTATGATTATAAATATGTTTTTATGTTTGTATGTGGTAATAAATAGTAAGATTTTTAGTAGATTAATTATTTCTATGTGTTTATTTTAAATTTGCAACCTTCAGTAAATTGAAAGGAATTGCATTTCTAGAGTTTTCATATAATTAGTTATGGGGGTGGATAAATATAAAAAAGAAAATTTTTCCATGATTTTAAAAAAATCAAGATATTTTTAATAATTTACATTATTTGTGAATAGTTTAATTAGCATCCGACAATTATTTTTATTTTTGCAAGATGTTCAAAATTAATGTCTGTCATACAAAAAAGCGTGCTAAAATTATATGTAATTTAGTAGTTCCACTGATACAAAGAGAAACAAGTTTTTTTTAAATCAAAAGTAAGAATGTTCTAACAAGAAGGAAAAAATTAAAAAATAAATGAAAAAATACTTTATTCTTTTCTCTTAATTTCGGCGTCTTTTTCATTATGCTCTACCCTTTTTTAGCGATCTCTTGCAGCTACCTAAGTAAATAAATTAACATAAATACACGCTGTGCAAGTTCTCATTCCAGAATATATACATTTGGAAATATTTGAATCCATATATTATCTTTAAATATATGGCAATAGTCATCCAGACTATGGCCTTTAGCTTTGGCTCGGAAAGCTTGATAACTTTAGTTCGACAAAAATCACAAATCTGAAACCAAATGCAGTTGTGTAAGGTAAGCACATTCACCCGATAAATATCACTTACATGGTAAATAGTATATCTAAACTTCGTCAGGCTGTAGCTTAGTACAGATGAGTTTATATTATTAACATGCCTATATATCATTTATTAGATACCCCAATATAATGCATGTCCTGCAAAAATCTAGTTCACACTGTTGATTGATAAACGACATTACGTTTGAACCAGCTACCATCTAAAGGGCATTTGTTTCTTTTCTTTCTGTTGGAATTAGTTTTACAAGTAGAAAGAACGTTCCAATGATCTGTCTCTCTCTCTCTCTATCTATCTATCTATCTATCTATGTATCTGTAAATAGATAGATAGAGAAAGAGTGAGAGAGAGGAGAGATTCCCGTGTGTATCGATGCATATTGATATGACAATGTATACACAAAATAAGTTTTGTAAATTTCGCTTTCTCGTATATTTTATGAAATACTAAACATTTTGTAACATGTCATTTTATTATTTCAGGCTATCAATATTGTTTTCCTTTTCCGCCTAATTTCGCTTTTCTCGCCATGAATGTTTATTTATCCGACTGGATGAAGGTATCAATTAAAGGAACACAAATAATAAACACGAAAATCGTGTATAATATGACTTTAAGATTCGCAATTTCCCGCCAGTGAAAGAAGCATCGGGACATGTCAAGATAGTTGATGAAGAAATTAAATACAGAAAAATAATCAAAATCGAAGGTTATTATTTATTAACGTTTTATTCATTTATCTTGACATTTTCCTTTTTTGTTTTCATCTTGTTTCCATTTTTGTTTTAATTTTCCTCTAGCATTTCGCTCGTTACGTGATCTCGTAAACTTTTGGAAGACGCCATAAGCGTACCGTGTGGCAAAGAAGATTTTTCTTTCTTTTTTCCAAACATCAGACTACAGTGGAAGAGTAGAAATGATGTGCCATCTAATAAACTGCATTTATTACAGCATCAAATTTCTAAAAGTCGAACGAAAATGCCGGGCCTGATAGAATAATCCAATAAAGTTGATTTAAGAGAGACTGAGCAGACAATAAGGTGCCAGGATTTGATTTAATTTTGTTTTTACCGTTATTTTTTATTATTATTATTTCCTTTGTCGACATTTTTAATGGTATTTTGAAAATAGCTTCATTACGATTTTTTAATTATTTTTATTTTAAATTTATTATTAATTCTTTTTTTTTTTTTTTTTGGCGGGTTATGTTTTCCTTTAATGGATTTGAATCTTATGGATTTGTTTCCGATAGCCGCGCGGTAAAGAAATGGACGTGAGCAATTTTTAGTTTATTTAAAATGGCACTACAACTCGGACAGCTGATTTCCACCGTCTTAGTATATCTTGCAGTTATTCTGTATTTCGCTTTTCTTATATGTGAATATTTCTATTACAACGATTTTTAACGGCTATCGACGCGAAAGTTTAAATTTAAAATTCCGGTCTATTCTGTTTTGTCTACATCCAACCAATGCCCTTAGAAAGATAATCAGTCCCTGTTTCTCCGTTTATTTGTTAAGCCGCAGTGCAGGCAACAGTCACTTGGTACTGGTGATAACCAATCTAGGAAAGTGTAATGGTCCAGGTTAGTACCAAGGAAGAACAACACGAAAAGAAGAATAGAAATAACGAAGGTATATTACACTAAATAATAATGCAAGATGTGGAAGGTGTTAGTATGACTGTCAGTCTGGTTTGGAGTGAACTACTATCGGCTCGACTCGATTCCATATTTACTTGCTCCCACCCCACACACGAGGGTTGCATATGACACAAGGCCGAGTTTAACGTGGGTTGCCCGAGTCCGTAGGCTCGGCCAAATATGCCCGTAGAACCCGTATAAACGGGATCAGGTTGGTCAACCTCACCGAGCGATACTCTGCCATTCGGCGAAGTCTCGTCCGGGTTCCTCTCTGTTCAGAGCCAGAAAGTTCGACCGTCAAGCCGCGAAGCTAGTATACATTGTGTTAGGAAGAGTTCATTCTGTAGTTATAGGTAAGGACCCATGACAGAAAGAAAACTAGAAAGAGGGAACTGACAACCATACTAAATGTGATTGTCTTCGGCTCGTTGTAATGCCGAAGACAGAGCATTTTTGATACGAAATAATTTGATATGAAGTCTCTACAACCTGAATGTATTCCAGAATTCGGGAAGTGACGCGTCTAGATTTCCATTATTCAAACACAACGTTAAATCAAATTAAATAAGAAACAAGATTGTACATTGCCAATTTACAAAAACAAAAACAAATTAGGAATAACTTACTTCCATAATCGGATGCAAGTTTACGCCATTTACATAGCAAAAGAAATGCTCCATAATTTAACCTGGCGCATGATAGTGTGAGTATCGTGAATTTGGGAAAGACGTACCGCATTGAACTTTGCACAAATAAGCTTGATAATGGCACAAATCCATCTTTCTCCTCCCATAAATGAATTAAATAATAGAATAGATTAGTCTCTCTAGCATTGGTTCAGAGCCTCTATAGAAGTAGGGAAATTGTGATTTAATTCAAAATTTCTCGTAAAAGCAACAAGGAACTACAACACTTTCTTTCCCAATAAAACATTGCTATTCTAAATCTTCTAGATCTTTGTTGCGTTAATGCATGTTGGGCGCTATCCTTGGACTTACGTTGTGCCTAATTTTGATTAATGATATTCCTGTTGTCATCAATTCTTAACTCGGTATCTATGCTGAGGATGCAACTCTTTATTCCTGTCCTAATAGAATGTCTACTTGGTTCGATGAAATCAAATTTGCAGCTGGTCAAAAAAGTGATATACATTTTGTTGTTACCTGGAGATATAAATATTTGTTAATTTTAACGCCTCCAAAACTACCCTTGTTGTATGTTGCAACTGGACACACTTATGTATAAAAATATATAAATATATATTTATATAAATTTATATATAGCTTTATTTTTCGAGTTGCGGCAACTGGGTAGATTTAGGAAAAATCACAGAGGTTGGGATTGTGCACACAGGAATTGACGGAGACAATATCTTCGGTGAAATTTTAGCCAGCCTCTTTCTCGGGCCAAGATTAAGTCCGTTTTCATAAAAATTGGACACTCACGTAACTTCACGTCGTTAAGCCTTCTCGCGGTATATCGTCTACGCAAATTCTTGTGGCCATGCCATTTCCGGCAATATGCCCAAGCAATTTCCGGCTAGCGCCCATGCAAGCACGCATTTCCTTCTGCTCAGGACACCTTTGCGCCCTGTTTATTCAAGGCTTAAGACACCTGTACGTCCGAATTATTTTAGCCATTTATTTTTTATGCTAACACCTATTCCGATTTTCTCTCACTCGCTGATGCAGCGGAAGTAAGGTCAAAGGTTATTCTCAACAGATATCCAATACTCTCATTTAATCGCTTGTGAGACCTTTTTTTGACTCACATCAGCATGAATGATGCTAACCTCCAGGAACGTAATTTGTTGAACCTTCTCGGGCTAAAATTTTCCAATGACATGAAATGTAATGATGTTATTGAATCAAATGCCAGCATTTCCGCCAGACAGGTTTTCTCGACAGAATATATTTTACAAATTTTTAAGTCTACTATTCTTCCCTGCATTGAATATTGCTGTCAAGTTTTGTTGGAATGATTCTGCTGTGTATTTGGAGTGTCTTGATAAAATACAAAAAAATTAACTGCGGTGTTATAGGATCAGACATGTCATCTCGGTTCGGTCATTCGCCCAACGCTGTAACGTAGATTCCTTGTGCATTATCTATACATATTTTCAAGTTAATTAATCTTATAAGCTCTTGTCTTTGGTGCATTTCATCATCATACAGTTAAAGTGGCTCGAAATAACCGTATGTTCTGCGCTGACAGTTTCTTCTCTCACAATTCTCGCTTGTGGAAGTTTCCTTTAGATTATTGCATTTCATTCAACTTGAATCTTCAAAAATTTAATTGCAATATAAATCATTATCGTCTTTCTGTGTAATTCCAATCCTTTTGTTGTTCTGTCTTCTTAATATTGTTTTCGTTTCTCATATAATCTCGAACTATCTAACCTCTTAAGTCCTTGTGGCTTAATTGCCTTACTTGGGATGAGATAATTAAAAGGATATTAAAAGATGATATTGAAAAAGGAACTGTGAAAAGCCATGAAGTCTTGAAGGAATACATCCTTTAAGAGATCCGGCACAATGTCACAAATATTATTCAAGAAGTGATTAATCTAATGGTCGCCTAGACTAGTTTACTCTAAGCCCTAATTCAGAGACTGGAGAACTAATTCTTAATGTGGGACACTAATATAAGTATTTATTATTAATTACTGGATTTGAAGGCAATATTACTTTTAAGGAAACTGAAAATTAAATCCATCAAAGTTTTCGAATTCATGCCGTTTTCATTAAATTCACGTCCACACAGATATGGAAATGTATAAATCTATCATTTACCAACAATCTATGGATTCAATAGTTGGGATAAGAGGCCATTTTAACTGTGGCTGGCAAAAAGTCTAAGTGAATGAAAAAACTTATTTCGACACCGGTATTTAGCCCTCATGAAGATTTCAAAATGTCTGACGAGGTTGTAAACGATATGATTTCGATTGAGGTCGAATGAAAATATTTCTTTTAGCAATTATGCTATTTTTCTGGTCTTTGACTCTTATCGAGAAGATGTTCGTCTAAATACATTTTGCCATCTTCAGGTGATATTTTCTGTCATATATGGAATAACTCTGAATATATTTCTGAGATGAGGTATTGTAATTATTTACATTATTTAAATTTTTAAGACTGTTTTTCTCATCATTATAGCCATATATTGTCAAGGACATATGGCCCAGTGAATAAAAGCGTTGGTTGGATCCAGTGACTTAAACTAAAAAAAGTTTTTAATTCGATACCTGGCTACGGCAGCGTTGAGCAAAAACTTGAAGAGTTGAGTTAAAAGTAGATAACGGAGACATCCGGAAGAGGCATGGCACGTGGAATTAGAATAATATACCCCGTGGACGAAATCCAAATGTTCAGTTCGCAATTCCAATCACCTGCAGAAAGCCGTAGCATATAACTGCCTAAACATTATGAATATGGAAATGAAGGCGAAGACAACAGTCTGAACAATGTAATTAATGTAAATGGAATAACTCTGTTGCGTATTGCTTTATTTTAGTTTCTCTGAAACCGGTTCCTGTTAAACCGTGATATATTGTTTCAAGAATGCCTTCTCGGCCTCTAAATGTCAGCAAAACAACCTGAACAACGCTTATACATGCTAAAGGATTTAAATAGTGTATTGTAGAGACTTTATATTTAATTTGATATGATTCCGCCATATGATTATCTAATCGGGTTCGTACAAATTTGATAATCTTGTTTAATAAGGAATGAACTATTGTGAATATAATTTCTCTTATTCGGACGCATTGTCCTTTGATTCATTTAGATGCCTATAAAAGCATATACAATAATCAAAGATGTGTATTTTTAATGGGTAATTCATTGATAAATCACTATTTAAAAATCTAACAACATTAATCTTTATTTTGTCAAACAAATTAGAGCTAATTTTGAGAGCCCTCTGAGGATCGAAGTAAACTCGTTCTGCTGCGTTAGACGGTTTATAACGACTACTCGCGATAATAGTAACTGGCTGTATTCGTATTTACTAAGCTGTCGTAACTCTGGCACAATGTCACACATTTATGACCCACAGTCTATATTCAAATTACAACTGTAGTAATGATATGCGAGTCTGTTTCACTATCACAACAAGTAGAGATACTGCATATTGTATTGACATTTTGTAAACGAGATGCCTGTGATAAAATTCGTTTAGCTTGGTTGTTTTTGCTTAGAGTCGTGTCAACCTGCATGAGTTATTTAATACCGAATTCTAAATATGAAAATTCAAACTTTATAATTAATTCAAAAGACTGACATTATTTCATGATTACATTATGGTTACTTAGCTGCATATTTTTTTTACTAAATAATCTTAGAAAATCAACCGAAGTGTGAAAACTTTGGTTCTGCTTGCCAGAAATGTGCTTAATGATAGCAAATTGTTTATTTTTATTTTTACAAGACGTGTTATGACATCAATTTTATTATGAAAAGTATTGACCGACGTTTTACTATAAAAATATCGTGTATGTGCGCGTGAGCGTGTGTGCATACGTGTACGTTTATGATAGAAAATAGTTTTAAGATATGCAACATTTATATGTAAAATTGCTCAATATTAATGATAGAGCGTACGGAAATATCAAAGTTGTTTCTGGCATCAGCACATTTAATGTAACATATTTGAGGCAAAGTCATTAGATTAAACGAAATAATAAGGTAATCAGTACCGAAAATAAATAAATGAATGAAATAATATAGTAATAATAATAATAATAATAAATAAAAACACAAAATTAAGTAAATAAAAACAAATTAACCAACTACTAATGCACGTATAAATACAAGTAAATGTAATAATAATGATCAACAATAAATAATTATTGAATAAATACAAAATGCACGAAATAACCAATAACAAATAATGAATCAAAAGTTAACAAACGACTCTATAAAGTAATTATAAATAACCATATTATTTCTAACTATAGTTTTTAGAATAATTTAAAAATAAACCGGAAATACATTACCTTGGTACACACAGTTCCCAACAGAGCAGCATATATAAATAATCGTGCAAACATATATTATATATTTTCACCCTTCGGTGTTCACTTTAGTATCCGCCTTTATAATTACATACATACATACCACTCCAATATATATATATATATATATATATATATATATATATATATATATATATATATATATATATATATATATATATATATATACTTAAAATTTATTTGGATTTGAAAGTAAACAATACATCAAGGGGTAACTCAATTTTTAGCGTAAAAAACATCGAGTTATGCTTATTAACGTAAAATATAACGCAGATTATAAATAATGTTAACTTGCTGAAACATACTCAGTTGCTAAACACGAGGTCCTGATTAATGTCTACATGCATCCACAAATCCAAGTAGCTGCTCAAAATATTGACGCCGAATAAAAATGAATGCAAAATGGATTTTACGAATATTAATATAATACGCAGCAATATTTAATATTTAAAGAACTCATTATCTATAGCTTTTCTTATATACCTAGACTAGCAGCGCATGGCCCGGCGTTGCACTTGCTTGATTCAAAAATCGTACGACGCATACAGCAATCGCCTTCACTTGACTTAAAATATTTTTGCCCTTCCTTTCCTTTAAAGAAGTGCCCTTGCCATGCTGATGTTGCTACAGTCCTTACTTCTTTCCTATTTCACACTGCGAATTTTTTCTAAGCTCTATACTAAACATTAAATCTGTTACGAAAAAAGAACTAAACAAAATGAACACAAAACGTTCTGCTTTAAAAAAGGACTCGTGACAGAAAAAACCGAATGAAAAAAGAATGTTAACAACAAATATTTTTTTCCCATCCAACCCAGTTCTATGGAATCTGAATCAACGTTGAGTTTAAGCAAGCGAATGAGCCAATTGGATTAAAGTGTCATGCAGATTTAAATTTTTCACACTTGTGACGAATGCAGCTATTGAATTTTTTTGCATGCTAGTTATATTCGTGTCAGTCAGCTGTTGGCTCTCGCGCTGGTCAATAGAATCTTCCTGCCTATTCGTGGCAACCAGCTATTGGCTCTCACTCTGGCCAGTACAAATTTGCCGCAAACTACATGAAAACTGCCGTAGACGCATGAAAAATTTGATTATTTCCATTATCGATGGGAATTGGGAAATGCAAAGTCGGTCTTCGCCTTCCCGCTAACTTGGAGCATGTGCATGTAAATTTTGGTGCAAATTCATCGAAAATTGCGGCCGTGCATTCGTTACACAGACACACACATACTGCTTTTTATAGATACAGATACACATACAATGCAATATTACAGTATTCGATTATATAACTTGTGTGTAGATATAATTTCACCGTTATAATTACATTAGAGATATATAGTCGCGACCGATTATTTATTTATGTCTATAGTTTTGCACATTTTTATTATATTTATAATCAGTGTTATACTTTACGTTAATAACTATAACACCGTGTTTTTTACGCTAAAAAACAAAACAAGTTACACGCCACACCTTGATATAGTGTATACTTTCTAATCCAAATTCAAATTTCTAATATTTCTATATTTAGTTTTTAGTATTTTTAATTCTCCAACATTCGAACTAACGAATTTGAACGATATAAATTATTTATAGTCAATTTTATATTTTAAATTAAATAGACAATTTTGTACACCAAATATTGAATCCCTATCATGAAAACGCGATAGATAACGGTCAAATTTCACGCCTGTATGAAACTCTGAGTAGTGTTATCGACGTTGGATATTATGTATATTCGCTAATATATACTTATAGCTCGATTTCATGATATTGAGCACTGTATTTATAACATCATAAGAATAAATATACTTACGTACGTTCAAGTATTTCTGCATGTATATATATATTATTTTCCTACCCATTCCTATATATATATATATATATGTGTGTGTGTGTGTGTGTGTGTGTGTGTGTATTGCGGGTGGGTGTTGGTGTTGGAAATGGTTAGATTTTCTAGAAGCTAAAGTTCGAATTTAAGTCGAGTTTGTTTCATTCAATTTTGCACAAATGCCCTTAGGAAAATAATCGATATTCCTGTTTTATTACTGTTTCAATTCTAGAAGCAAGTTGATTATAAGAAAGCCTACTTTTATTACGAAATGTTCACTCAATACGTGGCGAAAGAGCCAGTCAAGGTAGAGGGTAAATGAATGAGTTTATTGCATGGACGTAAGAGGAAGAAAAAAGTGCAGTTCATAAAGAGAAACTGGATACATAACAATTGGAATAAAAATGGAATGGGAAGCATGCAGCGGGTCTTAAGTGTAATGTTCTGGACTGATGTAAATAAAGAATGAAAGTGGTTTGAACATTTGCCAAGAAAATAGTGATAGATTAATGATAGAATTGCAAGGTTCGTCGGCTTGCAGAAGGTCTGTAGAATTGAAAATAATTAATCGCTATCAAGGCCGCGTAAAGGCTTTAAAAGTATTTCAAGAGTGGGAAGCAATGATTGCGCATTTCGAGTCCACATATGACAATAACACTTCATGTTTTATTTGATTTGAATCTCGCATAATACTTAATAGAAGACCTGGGACAGAAACAGACAATGGTTTTGTCAAGAGTACAAACAGTCCCGGAAGGAAACGAAATGAACTTTTACACTCATACGCCTAGAGAAATAATTTTTATTAGATGTTTCTCTGATGATTCTGATTATATCCATTTGATAAAATTAATGAAAAAATTGGATAATGATACTTAGAATCAGAAAGTGGTCTCTTACATTACTTAGACATGTAATGAAGAAGGAAGTATTAGAGATGCTAGAATTCAGAGGATATATACAGATCGAGAGGTACAGGAAAAGGAAGCGGGGTACCTACGTGACGAGTTGTGTGAATTACCGGTGGTGGGAGGTTTGTAAAATGAACAAATATTGCATGGGTTAGAAGTGATTGGATGAGATCTAAGATTACCTACGCCCTGAAAAAGTACGGCATATAAAAATAGAAGAATGTATTACATCTATTTTTTATGTCAAATTCTGTTCTATTGCTGGGTTGAAATATTTCACACATGTCTTCAACTTGGCAGCTATAATATAACAATATGAACTGGGTGAGGTCTTGTTAAATTGACAACAACAGGTGTTGTCACAAAACTGGATACTGAATATTTACTTTCGACGAATTGTCATCAGTAAGTGGAGTCAACTTCAAAATACGGAGCAAGAGGCTCAGACTGAGGAAAAGTTACGAAAATAAAGATTAATTTTTTAGACGAAGGTGACAATACAAAAAAAATGTTATTTATGAAACTGGCCATCCCACGAAAATGAACACAAAAAGAACGAAGCGGGCGTCGCAGAACGTACAGGGAAGACAGTCACTGAAATCTGCACCTCCCCTTCACCTAGGGTTAATCTCTAATTCGTTGGCTTATAGAAGTAGGTTAAAATCCAAGAAAAAAATATCTTTTATAGCTAGAAATTATTTTGTTTTTCTCTCGTGGGTGACAATCTGTCTAAACGGCAATAATTATTTGAATATGGACATGGAGAAGCCCAGGAGGAGAAGCTAAAAAGCAAATCGGGTACCTAAGTGATTCAAGATTGAAGATGTACATTGCAAAACCTATCCAACTGTAAACTGTGGAAGCGATCACCTTCCTGGTATATTTAAACTTAGAACGAAAGTACGGAGACTGAAGAGGCCAAAGGGAGCAAACAACATACTCTTGATCGACCCGAACCTGAAGGAAAAAATATATGGCCATTTGTGAAAAGAAGCTCTGAGAGACTAGTTATTTACTCTGTTTAGCCACTAAGACGAGTTGTGGCGTAAAGATTTTTATAAGGTGTGAACGCAAGCGAGTACACCTAGGCCAGGAACAAAAATCGCCCGCAGGCTCCGCAAATAATCCCTCTCTCTGATGCAATGAGAGGGCGAAACCTCGGGCAGATGTTCCCAAGGGATGGGGACTACTCAGTATAATTTTCCTCAGTTGCGATTCTGTTCCTTGACGGAGGCGCCCCTGAGTGCACTCTGCCCCAAATCAGAGACGCAACTAAGAGATGATAAATAGATGTATTAGAAACCCACCAAGAGAGCGATTTACACACGAGGGACTAAATGGGAATGTAAACTGCAAGTCGAACATGCTTTAGTGATATCAGCAAATCAGAAAATCTTGAAGTGAAAATGGACGTAAAAAAAGAAAAGAAAAAATGGCAGACGATATTCTCGACATGATGAAAACAAGGCAGAAAAATTGCAAGGGACAGGATATAGAAAACTGCATACAAACAAATACAGAGGAATGACTCAATGAAACAGTTTAAAAATAGAAAGAATGAGAAGAAAAAAAAACGTGCTCATCAACAGGATGCATAACATCCAAGGACAGAACAATGATATTAAAGAAAGAGAAATTCTCAATTTAATGCAAGATACCAGACATTAAAACAACCGTGGACATTTCTCTGCTACACTGTAAAGTAGTTAAACTTTAAAAAAAATTTAAAAAAACATTGTAATAAAATAAGTATGAATGGAAGTTGGTTGGTTGGTCAAGCAGTATATATTTAACTATGAATCTTTTTTGGTATGTAGCACTTATTGGGGATTCTCGGCCCTCCAGTAAATGATGGTGGTTGATGTAGATGAGACCTATGTGACGGCGGGTCGAAACAAATTTTTCTCTTCTGTTCTTGGGTTTTGTGTTCAATTCTCCAGAGGTAGGTTTTAGGTTTTACAATTTATTGTTAGTGT
Organism: Acanthosepion lycidas; assembly: GCA_963932145.1. Lineage (NCBI taxonomy): Eukaryota > Metazoa > Mollusca > Cephalopoda > Sepiida > Sepiidae > Acanthosepion > Acanthosepion lycidas. The sequence goes on from OZ010579.1 coordinate 28,413,317, forward strand.
ATTTATCGCAAAGATTTTGCCATTTCTTAAAGATAATTCTATTTCACTAGGACGAAAGGGCCGTCCAGTGTTTTCTGCATTCTGTTGAGGTTTCTTCTAGACTCGAGGGATTACTTAATTAAAATTATCTCAAATCCTCCTAATTTCTATCATATATATATATATATATATATATATATATATATATATATATATATATATACGATCGACTCTCCCGTCGAGATTCGACGTATGAGAGTCAAGCAGATCAGTTTCCAGGAAACCGACAGCCCGACACCGGCACATGAGATTTGATTATAGTGGTGAAGGCCTTGTGCAGGACCATCCACACTTTTTGTATATATATACCTATATTATATATTATATATTACCTTTATATATATAAAGGTATGATAGGTAGTTATTTTTTATACTGAGGAGTTCGGATTGGCATACTATTGGGTATGTTTTGAATTTTGGATATATTGTAATGTCGAGAATTACTTTAGGCGTGTCTCGAAGATATAATTGATTTGTGAATTTGTGTTGTATCAATTTGGTTTTCTTCTATGAGCTTCATTTATCCGTAAACCAAAAGGTTTAATGGACCTTTCCTTTTGCTGAAAACGCTCAATGAACTGTGGTTGGAAAATAATACTGAAAGCTGGATGAACGGAGGACATTATTGAAAGAAATAAGAGGGTACAAATGAAAAGATTCAAAATTAACAATGTTTTTTCCATTTCACTGTAGCATACACGAGAGCGTTATCCCGTTCAGTCATTCTTTCTTTATTTATATCTGTCTCTATTTCTCTCGCTTATGTAGGATTTGTCTCACTAAAACCTTAAAGCGTCTCCTCGCTCTCAAAACGGAACGGTCCATTATATATCTGAAACAATGTTCTGCTAAATTAGTTAATTACTAATGGAGACACAAACGGAAGGATATGTCATAATCAGGACACAAACGGAACTAATCGACTCAACTGTTCGTTTTACAACCATTTCCAAAGAAGGAACGATGCAATTTTATTGGGTTCTCCAACTTTTAAGTGAGTTTGGTAGCCTTTTGGGTATATTCCTTGATTTGGGATTATCTGGAAAGACATGATTCGCAAGAGAAATGGATCTGTTTGCATTTGAATATTTACAAGTAATGACGGAGTGCATTTCATGATAGACGAGCGCATGCAACCAATAAAATATGCATATTATGTATAGATATACATGATTACATGCATTCATTTGACATTCCTGCACATTTATTCTGGGTTTAGACGAGCAGATGAGATACTTGGGCAGCTTCAGCCAGTTCTCTATGTAGGTGTTCGTGGCCTGGTAAAAATAGTTTCCCAAGTGCTGATTTTCAAAGCTGGATGGGGCATACCCCATCCATTGTAACATTAGCATTTTACTTCCAATATTTGCTTTAGATACTATTTCAATTCTAGAAGCAAGTTGATTATAAGCAAACCTACATAAATTTAACTAAGTCTAAATCTACTTAACCTATTTAAAGCGACTAAACGATTGGATTGACTTCGGCAAAAAAAAAAACGAAAACAAAAAAAAAAAACGGAAGAAAAATTAAAGACAAATTTAAGATTATATTTAAAAAAAAGATTCCAAATACGTTATGCTATTCTTTCTTAAAGAATTACACGAATTTAATTACACTGAAAATTCCTGCCTTTTCTATTCTTTCGATATATTAAGTAAGCATTAAAAAAAAAAACAACTAGATTTCAAATATTGCACGGATATCAAGCAACCCAAGTACGGATAAAATTATTTGTTTATTAGACATTAAATTACATGAGTTAGGATCAACCATGTTTTACCTTGACTTTCAGATTCCATGATGTATATTTGTGAGCGTTCTTTAATGCAAGCTTTTACTTCTGTTTAAAAATAATTGTTGTAAAATTATTAGGTTGGTGCAAAAATAATTTCGTTTTCTCACATAGTAACATATGTTAGAAAACGAAATTATTTTTGCACCAACCTAATAAATACTTAAATTTGCCTTAATAAAGAACATCAGAGGACGAAATGCATCGGATTCGACAAAATGATGATGCAAAATAGAACATAAGCCCTCTCCAATTTATGTCATCATCTACATTTTTCCAATACTATTATACATCCTGCACACACACACACACACACACACACAAATATATATATATTAGGTTGGTGCAAAAATAATGACGTAACGATGTCGTTTTTGACGTATCTTTTAACCTCAAAAAACGACATTATTACGTCATTATTTTTGCACCAACCTAATATATATATATATATATATATATATATATATATATATATATATGTTAGTTAATTAAATTGTTAGAAAGATTCTGTACAAAACATTGCATAGACTAATAAAAGAATAGGGGAAAAAGCCGCTAATATTTATATTAATTTATAATATATGCAATTTTCCCGAGAAGAATTAAAACTTTGTTACTTACAATTGGATTTTCAGGGTTTTTTTTTTCGAAAGATAATTCATTGTTTTACTTTTTTTTTAATTTAACCGGTTTCGCTTACCTTTTCAAAAATGTAACTGTTTGTATCTCCACGTGTTGATGCTTATGTTTTAAACAAAAAATAAAATAAATAAATAAATAAAATAAGGGGCGTAACTGGACATATGTTTCGCTTATAGTAAGGAAAAATTGTTAGAATCTATCTATTGCAATAACTTAAGTACTGATTTGAATGAGAAATGTTTCTATTTTAATCCGAATTTGTTCAGTGGTTCTGTAGTCACAGTCGCAGATTTTCTCCTCCGCATTCCTGTATATATTGACCCAAGTGTATTTTTCTGCTCTGGGGATCCCTAATTTGTTGGCGATGAATTGTAATCCTTTGCCGGTGTGACTGGCCGGTTTGGCCAATGTAATGCTCGTGTCAAACTTTGCATGTCATTAAGTTTATAAAATTCTCTTAGTCGCACGCAAAATCAATTTAAAATTTTGAATTTGCATCCATATTTGAAATGAAATTCGTGGCCCTCTATTATGTATCTGCATCCTCCGCAAAGGAACCGGCTGCATTTTTTTACCTGGGGGTCTTTAATTGTGTTCTTCAGTTTTGCTGTCGTCAGTATCATTTTAGTGATTTTGGTTGTTTACTTTTTATAATTGGTTATTTTGGTAATAGGCTTTTCATTTTTTACTCTTCATTAAGTTTGGTAGATTTAGTTGTATGTATGTGTAGATTTCTGTTTTCTTTGGGTTGAAAGTTGAGATATAATGGATGCTCTTTTTACCCTTTTGTTTCTTGGACTGTGTGGATGATAATTTGTTTTCAATGATATTGTTAATCAAACTTTGTTTTTTTTTTCTCTTGATGAATATTTTTTTCTTCTCTTCTAGTCTGTGGTCTCTTGTAGTTGTGTTTGAGACTATTGTACACACCCGCTTGGCTAGGTTGGGTGAGATATGGGAACGCTTGCGTTTTGGGTGAGACGATGTAAAAAGATTCCCTATCCAACATCAATTGACTTATTCAATATCAGAAAAATCTCACACAGATGTTTGACAAACATACCTTATCAATTGTATTTAATAAAACACGCTTTATATAATAGTGATGCAGGGACCTTTGTCTTCGATTATCTGGAAGGCGTTTGACAGGGATTGGCACGCAGGTTTTCTTCATAAGTTAACGGACTGCGATAATTCTGCCTGAATTTTTTATTTCACTGCATCTTTCTTATCAAACCGCGAAAGGAAATACGTATTTAACAGCCACTCCTCAATATCTTCCTACATTAACGCAGTACTTACATTCTTCCCAAATTCATGAGTTCTTGACTCGATAACTATTGTGATGTCTCAAATATTTACCATTTCCGTAATGGAAAGTCTGATAGGTTCGTTAATTTCTAATTGAAACCTGGCTTTGAAATGACCTTCAATTTGTTGTTAACGGGAAAGCCTGTTTCTTATTTTAACGTCACTACAAGGCAACTTCTGCATTGAAATCTTCTTACAGAACGTTTCTCACTTCCCAGAACATGAATAAGGCTAAGATCCACGATTGAAAGCGAGGTACTAGATTGTCAGTTAGGTCTTATAGTTTTACGGTTGAAATCGGTAGATGCAACTGTAAATTCTATTTTATAATTTATTCCTACACATTTCTCGCCTGTGGTACTCTCTTTCAACTTCTTGCTTTCATGTTAGCTGGGATCTTCAAAAGTTACAGGTAACGGCTTTCGCCATCTTCTGTAACCTTGAATCCATGGTCGACAGTAAACCTTTGAAGGAACATAAAAAGACATACATTGTTAAAGGTTACAAAGTATAGGACGTTCTGGTGGCTGTAATGAAAAATTGCCTGAAGGGATACAGCATATAAATGAAGAAAAAGTCACTCATTTCTGTTTGATGTTTCTCTATGGAGTGTAAAGCCCGAAGAGTCGAAAGAGGTCCAGTTAAATTGTAATACATCTCTAAGCGTCGAAAAAGATTTAATTATATTGTAATGCATCATTGAGCGTCGAAGAAGGTGCACTTACATTGTAATACATCTCTAAGCGTCGAAAAAGATGTAATTATATTGTAATACAATCATTAAGCGTCGAAAAAGGTTCACTTAAATTGTAATAAATCTCTAAGCGTTGAAAAAGATGTAATTATATTGTAATACATCATTAAGCGTCGAAGAAGGTGCACTTACATTGTAATACATCTTTTAGCGTTAAAAAAGATGTAATTATATTGCAATACATCATTAAGCGTCGAAAAAGGTGCACTTACATTGTAATAAATCTCAAAGCGTCGAAAAAGATGTAATTATATTGTAATACATCATTAAGCGTCGAAGTAGGTGCACTTACATTGTAATACATCTCTTAGCGTTTAAAAAGATTTACTTATGTGGTAATACATCGTTAAGCGTCGAAGAAGGTGCACTTACATTATAATACATCTCTAAGCGTCGAAAAAGATGTAATTATATTGTAATACATCATTACGCGTAAAAGAAGGTGCACGTACATTGTAATACATCACTAAGCGTTGAAAAAGATATAATTATATTGTAATACATCATTACGAGTCGAAGAAGTTGCACGTACATTGTAATACATCACTAATGGTTGAAAAAGATGTAATTATATTGTAATACATCATTAAGCGTCGAAGAAGGTGCACGTATATTGTAATACATCTCTAAGCATTGAAAAGGTTGTAATTATATTGTAATGCATATCTAACCGTAGAAAAATTTGCAATCATATTGTAATACACCTCTAAGTCTCTAAGAAGGTTCAATTATATTGTAATACATCTCTAAGCGTCGAAAAGGTTGTAATCTTATTGTAATACGCCTTTAGGAATCGAAGAATGTACATTTGTCTTGTAATACATATCTAAGAGTCGAATTAGGGGGAATTATATTGTAATGCAATTCTAGGCGCCCAGAAAGGAGCAGTTATGCTGTAATACACCTCGAAGAGTTGAAGAATTTGAAATTATATTGTTATACATCTCTACTTTGCATACACTTGCAAGTAAACCACCATTTCGCCAGACTGCTAGTAGTAACCGTGAAAAAATAAGCTTGTTCAGAGACATTTACTCAATTCCACCATATACCCAACTTACTTGTCTGACGTTCAATGTTAGAAAATAGGAGACATTGATTACCGAACAAACATAACTACTAGTAAGGTTTTCTTTCGATCAATATCTTTGCCAAATTGCCGGAGAATTCTTTAACATTTCGGTTGTAAATTCAGTAAAATACAAAAAATTCTTTTAAACATATTTTAATTTTGTTTACGCATATATATATATATATATATATATATATATATATATATATATATATATATATATATATATATATATATATATATGTGTGTGTGTGTGTATGTATGTATATATATATATATATATATATATATTTGCATCACTTAATGTTACACATCGTTTTACCGCTAAATAGTTTATCTTTTTCTCAAAGTCAAAATAACATGAAGGCTTTAATGTCCACCTCTTTCTTTTTGGTTTCTTTTGAAGAAAGTCCCTCGATCTTGAAGACCCTCGAGTTTTATTCTGTCGAAAGATGTAAATAGAATTTTCAACTGAATGCGTCGATAGTTACTGCAAATATCAGGCATTCAACACTAATTTATCTTCTAATTTAAAAATAGAATTGTTAAAAGGTAAAGCCAAAGAAATGTGGGGAAATGTGATTGGAAGGTTCAATTTGCCTGTGTCACTTGAAGAATTAAGAATAGTCACAACTGACTCAGCACATATTAACATAAAACAAACATATTTCTCTTTTGGCAGATGTCGAGGCAAGTGTATCTGAAGAACGCAATATATATATATATATATATACATATATATATATATGTGTGTGTGTGTGTGTGTGTGTGTGTATGTATGTATGTATATATGTATATTGTTATTGATATTTATATATATATATACATCCTCACACACATATATATATATATATATATATATATATATATATATATATATATATATATATGCAAATATATAGAAAATAGGAAAGAACTCGTTAGGTAAATAATCCAAAGTTCTTTAGTATTTATGTTATTATTTAAAAAAAAAATAGTGCTCGATACAAAAGTAGAGCAAAAATATAATTATTTATTTAAAAATATGGTTCGAACACGCGTGTTGGAATCATATTTTTAAATAAATAATTATATATATATATATATATATATATATATATATATATATATATATATATATATATATATCGAATATGATATAGAATCATAAACTGTTGCATAAAATATCATTATATATATATATATATATATATATATATATATATATATATATATATATATATATATATATATATATATTTAAATAGATTAGTATTAGCACACCAGGATAGAATTTATTCATGAGAAAAATACACACATACTCAAATTATTTCCCTAATTTAGCGTAGAATTTGCGATTCCCTGAAAAAAGCTTAATTATGTTTTAATTGACCGGTCCGGACGTTCTATATTAACAGCAACTATGTAATCCGGTCCGTGCTCTGTGCATGAAAGAGCTGAATTCTGGGGAACTAACCGTCCTGCTAACAACATAATCCAATAAAGGCTTGATGAGAGAAAAAACCTCTGGCCGCAATGATGTCTTGGGTACTGTTAAGAGTCTTGTATATATTAGACTACTGTGTATTGACCACTGTGTCAGGTATATGCTGAAAGAAATCTCTTATAAAACGGTATGTTAATGCCGTATTAGTCTGGAATATTTTCCTACCAGAAGGGCTTTTCCATCTGGCCGCAAGGGTGACTTGCCAGCAAGGATGTCTTGCAAGCACATCAGCGGAGTCTAGATATTTTCCAATATAAATGTCGGTGTGATGTCGACCATGCGGACAAAAATAACCAGGGATTATAGTTTAGGATCACCCAGCATGTTCCAAGTCAGGTACGTGGAAATGAACATGTAACATCAGGGTGTTCACAGGATCATGATTCCGCTATCACCGAGCATTTATTAAATTCTATGGCTTGCTGGACAGACTAATTCTCACAGGTTCTTTTCTGTCTTCCATAGGGCCCGGACTAGTCTCCACCTCGACATCTTGGTTGTTATTAATTAATTAATTAACATTCGACTTGAAACACAAGTTAGACCATTTTGGGGAAAGTCTCGGTAATTCTACGCCATACTTGTAAAATCTCTTTTTTTGTGTGTGTGTTCCTTCCTCTTGTTTTTGTGTATTTTAACATCAGTTAATTAAAATAATTTTTCTTTCAAACTAATCCGTTTTATTTGACGACGATACAATTTCTGAAGATGTGTCGGGCGAAAGATGCCTGAATTTTACTCGTGGCAACACGTTGTATCCTTATATATATATATATATATATATATATATATATATATATATATATATATATATACACACACACACATATATATATATATATATATATATATATATATATATATACGTACTTATATTGAATATGTGTTCATATCTATATGTATATACCTTATATTTATATGTATGTACTCTCTGCATGTTTGCAATTATTTACATAAACATATTTATATATACGTATATAGGGGCATTACACACAGAAATCCCCATATATGTATGAGTGTATGTGTGCATGTGTGTGTTTGTGTGTGTATCTGTACTTCCTTATACATTGATTTGCCAAAAGTTATGGGAAAATAATAATCTTTTTTTTTTTTTAAGTATTTCACCCCAAGCAAGGAGGGAAGCCACTAGGACGCAAGGGGTTACACAAAATATAGGCCGAGATCAGATAGGAGTGATAGAAGAGAGTATGAGGAGAAGGGTAGTGGATAGATCAAGGCAACTGGAGATGTCGATTGACATTACACTTGAATAGCTGGGGATTATAGCTCTCAGGGAAACAGGAATAGGGAAGGGGATTCCACGGGCGAGAGGTGCGAGACATAAAGCTATTAGAGTAGAAGAGACGACTACATTTAGGAGTTTCGACAGGGGTGGGAGCGGGATGACAGACTCGTAGGGCGCTTGAGCTCATGAAGTCTGGGAACCAGCGAATGCAGCTCCTCGTAGCAATTACCATGAAAGTATTTGTAGAACAGACAGAGAGAGGCGACGGCGAGTCTGTCAGAAAGTGACTGTAGAGGAGATGCCAGAGCAGGGACAATTATATTGCATATCCGCCTCTGGAGCCTATCAAGAACCTCGAGGCAAACAGAAGGGGCACCAGACCATATATGGCAGCAATACTCAATGCAAAGGCGAATTGTTGATTTGTAGATCTGGAGGATCGACTCCGGGGAGAAAAAATTCCTGGCGCGGCACAGGGAGCCAACTTTCCTTGCGGTGGACGAAGCAATTGACTCAATGTATTTGTTCCATGTCAGGTCAGCAGTCAACGTGAGACCAAGCAGCCGCAGATAGTTGCTCTAGAGAAGTTGAGCGTCAGACATTCTAATGGAGGGCAAGGAAGGATCTCTGTGGTGATTAATAGAGAGCAGTTTTGTTTTTGAAGCGTTAAAGTTGACCAGCCAATTCCTGCCCCAGTTCAAAACCGATTGGAGGTCCTTTTCGAGACACATGGCCAGGTTAGTTTTGTCAGTGACAATAGATTTGTTTTTGAGGCAGGAATAAATTGTGGTGTCATCTGCGTAGATGCCAACTTGGGAATTTATGGCATCAGTGAGGTCGTTTATGTCGATAAGGAATATAGTGGGGCCTAGGATGGAGCCTTGAGGAACACCTGCGTTCGTGGGATAGGAACTGGAGGAGAATCCGTTGAGAACGACCTTCTATTCACGGTTTGACAGGAATGATTGTATTAGGTCAAACAATCGACCCATAATGCCATAACCCTGGATCTTGCGAAGAAGGCCGGCATGCCAAACCCTATAAAATGCTTTGGAGATGTCTAGTGCCACAGCACGAGCTTCCCCGTTATTTTGAAGTGCCCGGTAGACAGTTTCAGTGACGGCCGTAAGCACATAAGCTGTAGATCGGGCAAAACGGAAGCCATATTGCTTATCTGAGAGCAGATCATGGGATGTGAGGTGGTTAACCACCTCGGTATTGATTAGGGCTTCGAAGACTTTTCGGAAGAGGGGAAGGAGACTGATAGGACGCTAGTTAGCAGGGTCAGAAGTTCTTGAAGATAGGAACAATCGAAGAGGACTTCCAGCAGTCCGAAAAACAAGATTCCTTGAGGTAGTAGTTGTATAGTTTAAAAAGAGCTGGCGCTAGTTCAGGCGCGCATTTCTTCAAGACAATGGATGGTATCCCATCTCCACCACTAGCCTTGTTGGGGTCTAAATTGGAGATAACGCCCAATACCAGAGACGGGGTTATATGTAGCCCACTCAATAGAGCCTCAGTTCTAAGAGGGAAGTCGGGTATGGGTACACCGGAAGAGTCGAGCGTCGAGTTGAATGAAAATTTCCGAGCAAAGCATTCAGCCTTGTCGGCAGAGGAGGTCAAGACTTCGAACTGGTTGAATAAAGGATGTATAGAGGGGTTGCAATTGTTCAATACGCTTCTGCAGAGACGCCAGTAATCTTTGGAGCCAAATTTGCGAGATGCAATACGCTCCTTCATTTGAGCCAGAAATAGTGTATTCTATTTTTAACTGCCAAATGGAAGGGGTGGTTTTAATACGAGGGAAAATCCATTCGAAAATTATTAAATGAACTTCGGATGGAAGAAATTAAACAAAACAAATAAAAAAAACGTCAATTTTTAAGCAAAGCTTTTAGAAAATAAGGCAGTTTGAAACTAGCATAAGATCGAAATATTTTCACCGTAATTTAGCCTACCCACAACATTTTCAGAATAAATCAATATATAGGAAGTTCATTCCTCTAGAAAGATGGGAATTTACTGAAAGAAAAGTGAATTACCACAATTTGTTTTCGGGGAAATGTGGAATCATAAGAGGTTGGAATAAACAGACATTTCTGAAAATAAATAACAACGATGTAAAATAAAATAAACCGGTGGTCCGAAAAATCTTGTTAATCTGGAAAAGAAATCAAATTTTAAATGACAGATGACATCTTCGAAGTGAAAACATCAAAATCAGTCAAGTGATAAAAAATTTTTAACGTTAGACGCAAAAATAACATAACACCAAAACACGAAGATGAGTTTGAATAGCAAAATTTAAGCAATATATTAAATAAAAAAAATCAAGATTTGATTAGAAATAAAGAAATGAGTAATGCCGCTTACATACATATAAAAAATGTACTCAGCAAATACATAGAATTAGAAAACGGCGTAATGCAATGTTGTGTTTTCTCACCAGACTTATTCAGCCTATACTGGGAGGCAGTTCAAAGAGATCTGTAAATCCTACCAGGATTCATGATTGGCGGCCATAATCTTAACAACATAAGGTACTCAGAAGACACAGTGCTGATAGCAGACACGAAAAGGAAACTACAAACATCCTGCAGAAGGTAACGTAAGAGAGCGAGAAGAAGGGACTAAGCATAAAATACAAAAGGCAGAATGCATGTACATCAGCAAAAAAGATGAGTCCGAAATCAAATTTACAGGTTGGGGACAGTATAATCAAGCAGGTGTGGAAATTTAAATATTTGGTTAGTGATCTGACAGAGGACGGAAAATGCGACACTGAGATTCGAAGACGCTTCTGATGGCCAAAGACGCTTTCCAAAAGCTGTTCAGAGTATTAGGGGACAGGAGGGATTCATTGGTAACAAACAAGACAGTAATGGACTTCTACGTAATATCTGTCCTCGTTTAGGGTAGCAATCTCCTGAAGGTTGAAGGAGACTCGAGGTGTGGCTCGACAGACGGATGCAAAGGGTAACATGAACCGAAAATATGAGCAACGATGAGGTTTTGGAGAAGATGCAAACAAAGAGGAAACTTAGACACAACATCAGAAAGAGGCAGCTGAAAATTATAGGACACGTAATTAGAAAGGAGGGCTTGGAAAACCTGATACTCACAAGGTAGGTAGACGGAGAGTTGAACAAGGAAAAGCAACCCGTGGCATACTTAACGAGCTTAAGCAAGTGGATGGCAGAACAGAGTCTGGGAGAAATACGAATACAAAAATTATTGAGAACTACAGGTAATAGGAGGAGGTGGATAGACGTGTTCACCTACGTGATGAAAGGACACAGCACAAATAAGAAGATATATAAATAGGCAATGATGTTGTAGAAACGTCATTTTTTAATTTGCCTTTTCAGATAAACCCAAATATAGTATAACAGAGAGAGAGAGAGAGAGAGAAAGAGAGAGAGAGAAATAGAGAGTGTGATTGAGATCGTAAGAGAGAGGAGAAAATAAAAGAAAAATCGTATACATTTAAAAATGTCATAAAAGATATATATATATATATATATATATATATATAAAATTTACTATGGATATCATTTCCGACTTGCCTGTGCCTAAAAGAAACACAACCACTCATTTTTAATCTTTCGAAGTCTGAACGCTTATCCAGTTAGCAAAAAGGATACAATGTGATTTGATTATTTGATTGCCTTTCACCACTTTTAATCAAGATAATGGTTTATCTCCAGAAACCTGTTTTCGTTATCTCGTGAGCCGGAGATTGATAATACGATGCTATCCGTATCAGTAAATATGTTGGTTTTAATTCAGTGATTTCATTAATGAATAGAAGGTCTGTGTAATCACATAGCCAATGCACTTTGACCATTCGTTTGCTTATGACTTGTTTATACAATCCGTAATGCCCCGCGTAGAATATATCAAACAAATGCTGTAATATACACAGGAGGACAAAAAAATAATGTGAAAATATGCTGGCCCTTTAGGATTTCGTCCTTCTTTCATAGAAGCGAATAAATCCTCTAGGTCTTAAAGAAGATATACTTAATCTGATCTTATATAATGGCGCTGCAGACTGTCAAACAAAGTTTACCAAATAGCAGAAAAAGATACTGCACATGAAGGCTTCTAACAGCAGCAACAACTAAATTGGATATCGCCTTTAGCGAGAAAAGAAAGTTCACTTTAGGCGAGGCCTATCAGGCACTTTAACGTAAACACTTACTGAAGGAAGCTGTTGTGTGAGTGGTATGATTTAATGCTTAGAAGCACAGTTTATAAGAATATACATCGGAAATATATCAGTTAATCTTAGACTATAAGAAGTTAAGTTTGTTATATCAGGAAATCGGTTCCAGAAAGCGGTTAATAAAAAGAAGCTATTCAAGTGGAAACTGCTTGTTACTCATGTAATACAAAGGGAATGACGGTGGTCGACTTCACAGTAAGCGGTGTGGATGGTCTTCACTGTGTAAAATTAGAGTTGATAGACTCAAGTAATGCTGGTCACCTGAATATTTTTCATGGAAATAGCGACTGTGTAGTAAAAGGCTAGCAACGTTATTAGACTAGAAAAACGGCGAATTGAAAGTTTGTAATTAAAATATATTTATGACCCCTGAAATTTGCACGATTCAGCCAGTCAGTCATGTCCCATGCATGATACACATGAGGCGGTCATCTATTTTTTGATACATGACTGACGAAGCAGGTTTTTTTTTTCCGCAGCAGTTTGCCATTTCTTTCTGCGGTAGACCATTTGCCCTTCAAGGTTGTAGAACCCAAACTGTCCTGACATTTATCCATAGCTACGGGGAGAAGAAGAGGATTCATATATTTCCCAAGGGCATTAGCACCTAAGAGAATGTAATGGATTTGAGTATGACGATAAACTACCTCCGGCAAGAAGACCCTCTGATCGAGTGGTTTTGATGAGTGTAGAAGCACCTCTTAATTGCCGTTGTTTCCAGGTTAATCCTCACACCGAGTGATAGAACATGTTAGGGTCCCAGAACGGGCAAATAGATAGCCCCCAAAGCGGAGCCATAACGCTGTAAAAGTATAAAATAATTTTTTATATTAAAAATCCCAGCAATAATGTTTTGTAAAAAACAACAACCAGAAAACACCAGCAATACATTTAGCTACCAGAAAAACCCTCTTTACAAAAATACGTCTATGCAAACTGATCCCGAAATTGATTTCGTACAGTGGATACATATCCTATTCATACGAACTTCTCCTAAAAATCTCGCCGGCTTTAACTACATAAATGAGGTTGACATGTCGTAAAACAAACCAAACAAACCAAACTAGTTATTTACTGTATACATAACTGAATATCCGCGGATTTATTTGCCGAATTCATTGAAGGCAATTATATGCAGACAGCAGGTGATGCCGGTAGCTTAATGAGAACACATTGGGAGAAGAAATCGGCGAACCTAATTTGAATTCTATTCGAGTTCGTTACATTTACTTTCGCACTCATGATCTTTGAAAACATGAATTTATCTATTTTTTTCCACTGTTTGATTGCTGTAAAAATAATAAGACAATTTTTGCTGACATGACATATTTTTGGAAGTATTATTTTCTCTTGGAGAGAATAAAATTGCATGTGCTGCGAGCCTTGCTGGGAAGGCGCTGGTTCGATATGTACAATGAGATCATTAATTTCGTCATCTCTCTAAAAATATACCTCTTTCTTTTGGAAAGCACTATGTACCGAGATTAGCCTGTTAAATTGATTGATGGAAACTTTTTTATATCAATATAAGCGTAAGATAGAAGGGCCTCAATTGGCCAAATATCTCTTGGAAGGACAAAATCTTTTCACAAAATTCCGGTCTGAAATACCTTCATTCTTTTCGTAAGAAATGAAATCGATTTCATTATAAGCACTCAATTCCTGCTAGTAGAAATAAAAGAAAAGGACGCAGGAAATATTCTCGTCACGACTATGAAAAATATTAAAAACTGAAATATCTGTTTGGTCATTATTCACATTTTGTGAAGTTCGTCAGGCAATGGGCATTTTGTCTCTCACCTTCACTCAATCACGAAAGGAAGTTTAACTGCATAACGATGAAGGAAATACAGTAGAAGTCCTCATATCTGAATGTCCTATGATCCGAACTATTCAGGCTTGTCATTTAGATGTTGCAGGAATATGCTACATTTCTCTTCTTTGCAGATAATTGTTAGTAACTTGAAATTTCTCAACCCGTAATGTCTTGCACAGAAGAAACTTCAAACTGGAAGGAAAAAAATTAGAGATTTTTGAAGAAATGGACGAAGATCCTATTTCGTTGAATTTGCAAATTAACAAAGATTCCTGAATCTAAACGAAACACTAAAACTTGCACTTAAACAGGGATCCACTCATTACTTTCCCTTCGAATGACTTAAAAGAATGGATAATAGAAGAGGCTAAGGAATTACCAAAGAATTTAGGGGTAGAATCGCTTCCAAATGATTTGGATTGTAACGTTCTTCTGGTAGAGGTGAAAAACGAAGGATGACGAAAACTGAGACTTAATAGAGATTTATATTGATGAGGTCATGAAATTCACGGAGAAAAACAATCTTTGTTCAGTCGTACAGAATGTAAAAATGAATGTTAATTTGCAGAACTGCATTATGGGAACCTAGAGCAGCGAAAAGTAAGCGCAACGAAAAAACGAAATAAGAAAGAAGATCGAAGGTAAAACTTATTGAGCATTAAACATTACATATGGCGCATTATATCCGAACCATTCCTCATACTCAAGAAACTAGTTTGTATATATATATATATATATATATATATATATATATATATATATATATATATATATATATATATATATGTATGTAATCAATCGTCCACCGCAAGGAAAGTTGGCTCCCTGTGCCGCGCCAGGAAATTTTTCTCCCCGGAAACGATCCTTCAGATCTACAAATCAACAATTCGCCCTTGCATGGAATATTGCTGTCATATATGGTCTGGAGCCCCTTCTGTTTGCCTCGGGGTTCTTGATAAGCTCCAGAGGCGGATATGCAATATAATTAGCCGTGTTCTGACATCTCGTCTACAGTCTCTCTCTTACAGACGCGCCGTCGCCTCCCTCTGTCTTTTTTACAAAAAGATTCATCGTAATTGCTCCGAGGAGCTGCATTCGCTGGTTCCCAGACTTCATGAATTCAAGCGCTCTACGAGGCTTGCATACCGCTCTCACGCTTTCACTGTCGAAACTACTAAATGTAGACGTCTATTCTACGCCAATAGCTTCATGTCCCGCACCCCTAGCCTGTAGAACTCCCTTTCTTATTCCTGTTTCCCTGAGAGCTACAATCTTCAGCTATTCATGTGCAATGTCAATCGACATCTCCAGTTTCTTTGATCTATCCACTACCCTTCTCCTCATCCTTTCTTCTATCACTCCTACCTGATCTTGCTCCAAATTTTCTGTAACCACTTGCGTCCTAGCGGCTTCCCGCCTTGCTTGGGGTGAAACGCTAAAAAAAACAAAAAAAAACTTTCTTAAAAAATAAAATGCCTTCAGTTGAACTGACTCGTAAGGTGATGTTCCACCTATCACTACATTCTGGACCTATCCAAATTTAAGTTTACCCGTTATATTCCACACATATCCGCATAAGCTGTGTCTCTTTCTCTGTAAAGGTCTTATTCATAATGAAGAAAACTGTAAAAAAAAAAAAAAACAAAAAAGAAGCATATGCCTACTTTTCATGTTTAATTAAAAGTTCAAAACTTTCCAAATAAAATCATGTTATTCAATATCTTTGTTACAAGCCTGTCTATTTCTTTTGTTTGGCATAGAATGTGTTCAATGAAAATCCAAATTTAAGCTAATCTGATATGGCTCTACATAGATATTATCTTCTAGGTGTGGGCATTGTTTGTATTAATCCATATCTTTGTTTACTCACACAGAATCAGATAATAGCGTTAGGACCAAACAGTTCAATATAAAACAGATGTGAATATTCTTGACCTGTCGTTCTCAGCTTTATGAATTTGTCTAAAAGTAATTTTTTACAATAGACAAAACTGTTCTAAAATGGGATGAAACCGCTAAATTCCGAAACTTTTGCTGACGATGTTAGATTTAATATTTTTTAACAATATGAATACAAAATAGTCAACAAACGAGCTAATGTAAAAATGATTGCATAATATTTATTATAAAAAAACAACTTTATATCAAGAAAGCTGCAAAATAATTGCAAGTGGCAATAAGGCGTATTAAAATATAAAACATATCAACATGACATTTAGTTAATTTGTTTTACAGTGGTTAAATAGTGCAAATAAAAGGAGACTGAACCCCAAAATTTAAGAGCAATATTTACAATCAACTTATAAAATACTATAAAAAATCTTTATGTGAAAGTTTCTTCTGTAATGAAATCTTTTGATTAAACTAAATATTAAAAACAGCTCAATTTGAATTATAAAAAAACTATTTGAAAATGAAAGTAGGCGAAAAGATAATCTACAGTGGAGAAGTTAAATGTGAGTATGTCCGTAGTAGAAATGAAATCAATACCGTCATCTTGTTGATAATTTTCTTTACCTTAACTGAGGTGACACAGACTTCTGTTACAGGCTGGCCAACTCTAGTTGTCTAAAACCTTGAGAAATTATGAAGCTTGCTTTTATAATCAATTCACGGATGTATTAATTAGCAAGTGATAACTTGTTTTTTTTTCTTTTTTTTTTTTTTTTTGCTTTTACTTATTGGACAGCCAGTTGATTATCGATGAAATGGCATAGTCAAAAAAGTATGCTTTTAGTAAATTTTCAAAATCCAAGTTCTTATAAATTCAGGAGAACACGTCATAAAGGTAATAATATTTTTAGCAGGATTACTTACTTCTGTAGGGTAAATGACTAAAAGGGCTACAATTCTAATACGTGCTGTTGGACATTGAGGTCAACACCAAGTGGCGACAGACTGTTCCAAGCTTAAATGCAATCTTCAGGCCATGTTTGTTGTGTGGTGGGCCGACTATTTATATATGCTGGTCAATGATACATTATGTATAGTAAGTTCTATAGTATTATCCTAATTGTTATTGGGTAGGTCTAACGGTGATGTTCAAAATGAATTTATAGGCTATTGAAAAGAAGTAATTGTGTATCTGAATGCGATTATTTGTAGCTGTTTTAAAGTGCTGTTAACTTTTTACACGTCATTTATGTGGAGTAATTATTTGTTGTTGGTTATTATTATTGCAACATTTACTTATGTTTATGTGTGCATTTTTAATTTATTGATGTGCTTATTAATTAAAGTGTTTATTTATTAATATTGTTGTTTATTTTATTTATTTATGTTCTAAGGGTTGGTTGTCTAATAAGTTTGACTTTGAATATAGTGCACATAGTGGAATTTCTCAAGGTAATTGGTTTTAGTTCTCGAGTTTTAAGTAACGTAGAAAAAATGCATTCGATAATACAATATATCTTACTACTAATAATACACCATTATCCAGTGCATATAATTAGACGAGCCAGGGTAACTGGAGGTGGTGTAATGTTAAGAAGCTTGTCTAGCTAGAACAATTACGACTGGGTAGTGAATACGATCCCCACTGTGTGCCCAATACTTTCAGACTCGTGCTACATCTTAGCTACGCTTGGAAAATCAGTAAAATTAGAAAAGCCAGAACACACCACACATGGCCTGAAGATTGAGCTTAAGCATGAAACAGGCTGTCCTAGCTTGGTGTTGACCTTTACGTTTATTTTATATATGATATTTTGATATTGAGGACTTTTTCTCATAAATATAGTATACCTTAAAACTATAATTTTATCACGTTCACTCATGACGGTAACGCATAACCAACTAATAACATTAAACGCAACAGCTGTTGAGTTGAAGTAGACGCTTCTATTTCTATTTTTTTCTTGTTGATGTGGAGAATTGTTAATTCATATAAATTTATAACATTATAACGCATTTCTTAAATTTCCCCGACTTTATGCCTCCGTTCAGATAAAATGTGCATTCAAATTCCAAAGAAAAATTCTTTAAATAAATTAAGCTGTAACGGTATGTGTGTAGCTTTAAGAAAAATAATTTAAAGTTCGGTATTAAGAAGACACAAATCCTAACAAATAATCAGAGTCCATTAGAAATATATTGCATTTTTGATATACAATATATTTGAATGGGTCAGTTAATGGTCACATGACCCACAAGGTAAAAGTAGAAGAAGCAGTCTGTGATATTTCTTTTTCATTGGTCCGTAAATTGACTAATCAGTAACTGCGAAAAAGACATAATTTCCTGGTACAAAAATACAATGTCTCTATTCATAATTGTTCATTGAGGTTTTGGCTTCGTAACGGTCTGAGGGAAGTAGAAAAGTTCTCTCACTCGCTTTACCCTCTTCGTCACTGAAAAGCAATCGGTAAATTTTCCCTGCTGGAGACAATAAAATCAATCGATAGAGAGCCTATTGCGTCTTGTCAATTATCATTACAAGAAAAGCTTTCAAATAGTTGCAGCCACAGACGATGCTATGATAATGCAACAAAGCTGTTGCATATTCAAGACGTGTTTCATGGGGTAATGTCAGCAAATCCTGCAAATATTTCCTGATCCACTGCGTTGCTCCTACGTCAATATTTCAAACAAAAATCTGAAATCTAAAAATGATGAATAATAAGAAACGTATGCATGTTGCTGTTCAGCATTGACTATCAACAATATATATATATTTCTTATAACGATTACTTAAAAAAAAATGTTTCAAATTTGAAACATCAATGTCGGGATTTTCTCGTTGAAAAAAGAAAGGCTTCATTGCAATTTTACAATGTTTCTAACTTCATGCAAATCAACTAACATGTATATGTGTAATATTGTATCTAATGAATAAAAAATTTACATATGTTTAAAATATTTAAATAACCTAAGCATGTGTGAAGCCTATAAACAAATTTATACATCAGGAACACATCTTTGTTTCCTCAAGTCTAAATATTCAAATCTAAATCCAGCTAGTCAACTGATCTTTATTCAATTCGTATTCCGTTTGTGAGGAGGAAGTCTTACAAAGTCAGCTTTCTTCCAAGACTTGTT
>OZ010579.1:28437742-28465242 GCA_963932145.1 Acanthosepion lycidas
TATTCAGTTAATTTTTAATTTATTCTTCATCATTTCCATTACGACATTGCCTCGGCAGTTTTTTTTATATAGTTTTGCAATTAACAGGGTATCGACTGCCTGTCTTACTTTGTTAAGAATGTGCCCACCTATAATAAATTCTGGCATGTATCTTTGTTCTCCGAGAATCACTTTGTTGTAAATAGAAGATAAATCACGTGAAATGTCCCAGATTTATTTGATCCCCTTTATATTTTTGGTAATTACTTAATTGATTTTCTATCCTTATGCTGTCTTTTTGTTCCCGGAAAATGCTGTGATTATGATAATTAGCAATGGGATAATCTTCGTACTAAATTTCATGTTGACACCCTGGCATATATGTTAGTGGCCAGATTGGACAATAGTTCAAAATATATATACAAGAAAGAAAAGGAAGTATAAATTAATTTTTAAAAGTCTTTTATGTTTGAAAATGCAGCTAATCAGTAGCGTTTATATATTTTGTTCAGGTGACCATTAAGCTGTAATATGGCTATCGTTAATGAACTGAAAACGAAAGAATTAGTTTAATACTGGCTTTTCAAAATCGAAATAAAAAAACTGAATGTAAAATGAAATCTCTAATTGCAGAAAGGCGTGGTACTTGGCTTGACTTGAGGCACCCGGCCATGATAACTGAGGCGTGTACTAACATCAACTATTCAGATGTAATAAAAAATTGAAATCTTGTTAACAAGAGACTAAAGAAAAGGAAGCGGGAGAAAATTTCCACATTCGAGGCTTTAAATCTTTTTTCTACGTTATAATTTTTTTCTTTCATTATACGGGATCAGAGTATTAATAAAATTAGGTAATGAATAGTTATACCAAATAAGGTATTATATTAATATCAATAACAGGGAAACGTCAAGGAGGTGTAATGGTTAGCAAGCTTGTCTCGCTAGAACAATTGCGACTGAGTAGTGAGTTCGATTCTCACTGGGTTCCCCCTACTTTCGGCCTTGTGCCACATCTAAGCTATGCTTGGAAAATTAATATCAATAACTTGGTCAGCTTGAAAATATCAACATGAGAAAAACAGGCAAAATAATAACATTAACCACGGGGTTCTAAATAACAAAGTTGTAAAGGAAAAAGACGCAGAAAAAGTTGTCATATTCAGACTTGGATCCCGTAAAAGACTCACAGTAAGTTGAGTACAATGCCGAGCAAACGACTATAATCTGATTTCAAGAATAGCCATGATGTTTATGGACATGGAAAAGCACAGGCGGAGACACATAAAATAATATCGTTTACATATCAGTCAACGAAGATTATAGGTTATTGCGAAGGTAAAACCTATTTGTTAAAATGCAAAAGACAAAATATTTGACGTGACCATGGGAAGATGTAGTGGAACGTAACGTACAAACATGTCAGAAGGATTATTCTGCATCATCGCAAGGACTGTTAACAAAAAAGAAATACAAATGTACAGGAGGAAAAATACTATATAAAGTAAATTGCAATTATAACCCAAAATAAGTACACACAAAATAAGTACACACTCATATACACAAACCTATACACGCACATATATGCGAGTGTGTGTGTGTGTGTGTGTGTGTGATAAAAAGCAAAAACAGATTGTTCTTTATTAAAAACAATTTAAAATATGTGTTTCTACTTTTATGCACCCTGTATATTCGGGACGTAGACGATCATAACCCGTCACACTTTCATGTCCTTTGTAGCACTTAATAAATTATATATTTTTCGTATCACTACTAAATATTGCTACGCCATAAATTCGCTTTTTCTCGCTTGTTAGGTTATGGATTGCTGAAATCTATCCCTGTCTGTCCTTTGGGCATCACATTTTCCAAGCTATCCTTCCGCATTACATGCCCTAAAATTTCAACTGTATCTTCATGATGTTATGGCTAAGTGTCCTTTTAATTTCCATTTTCTTTAAACTTTGTCTACATGTAATGTGTATAGTCAGCATCCTTCTGTAGAGCCACAGTTCTCTTGATAAAACACTTATTCTTCTGGGATGAGAATTTCCAGCATTCAGTTCCACGTAGCAGGAGTGATATTACATGCCAGATCAGTACTATTATCTTTGTTTGTAACGAAATTATTCTTCTGCTTAACACTTTAATTAGCTTCTGCAAGACTTCTTTCTGTATCCAAATCTGCCTTCGGTTTTCAGTCTCGCAATTTCCGTCTTCTCTTACGCCACGTCGCAGATATTTAATTGTTGTACTTGTTTGAGTTTGGTATGCCTAATTTTTAATTTTAATGTCATACTCTTCTTTTTGTTCACAGCCATTCATTCTGTCTCAAAGTTCGAGTATGTTCTTCTTACACGCGTAAAGACTTTCTTGTTATGCTTCCATTATTTATTCCTTGTTAGATATTGATTGTGAGAGCAAAACAATAAAAATAGTGATCGAACCGTTCAGTAATGTGTTCATCATACGAATGTCTCTCTGGCAATAATGGATATCTTAATGTTTTTTTATTCAAAATCATAGACAATTAATCCATATTAAGTCTATTTTTGAGAATGCGTTGAATCGGTGAACATATAAAGGGTGCTATTTTAACAGATAATGTATTTGTATTCATTCTATTTTTGAGAATGAGTTGAATAAGGTATTCGTGTTCATTCTGTTGCTGAGAAGGATTCGAAAAGTTGATCATATAAGGGATACTATTTTTTCTTAGACAATGTATCAATATATACCGTGTAGAAGAAGTAGAACAAGTGGACATATATGGGATTTCTTATTAGACAGACCGTCTAAATGCTTCCTATTTCCTAGAATATGTCGAACCGGTGAACATGTGAGATATTCTCTTTTAATAGACAAAGCATATATGTTCATTAGTTAAATAACATGTATATTTTCGGAATAGTAGCGTAATATCATTAACTATAACAGTTTGTAATAATGTCCGATACTGCTTATGTTGTGGTCCCCAAAATTCCACCAAACAGTTGTTTCTCTTTCTCCAGTTGTACAGTCCGTAAAAAAAGAAGTAGCCATTCATTCTAAGCAAAAAAAAAAAAAAAGCAAAAAAAAAGCGAACAGAAATAAAAGTGGACACTCATAACGGTTCGCTGGTCGGGCTCATCCATTAGTTAAAGTAAAAAAAAACCAAAAAACAAAAACAAAAACAAAAAAATACAAACGATACAGTTCCCAGCAACACATCTGTAAGAGAGGATTCCATAGTAAAAAACAGAACTGAGCAAATAAAACTATAATGAAATCCACGCTTAAAAATTATACGCGCAGTTTAAAATTTCAAAATGAAGTTTTTCACGACACACATAGTTGTAAAAACGTATTAGCATACTATTTTGTAAAAACGTATTAGCATATTATTATATATTTTCTGTTAATAATAAATGTATATTTATTATTAATATAAATTATAACTTTGTCATTAGACAGGAGCATTATTTTATAAGTAACAGTAAAGTTCAATATATATATAAATATATATATATATATATATATATATATATATATATATATATATATATATATATATAAAGTATACTGCATTTAAGGTATACTCGTTGATGATACAAATATAATATCAACATCCATATGTAAAAAGGCTAAACACAATGTAAGCATTATTAATAAAAAAAGAAAAAAGCCAACATTCAATAACAACGAACAAGAACACGGCTTCAATGTGTTAACGGTTTTCCTGAAAATAAAACATTATTGAAACCACAGATAAATACAATAAAATCATCCATATATTCCGTTAATAGTAAAAATAAAATCCTCCTTGAGAATGGTAAAAAATTTATAGCTAAATGCACTCGAATATACAGACTATTCGGATAATTTCTACATAATATATGTCATGAATGTATGTATATATATATATATATATATATAAAAGACACGCACAAACATAAATACAAAGAGCGCGCGCGCACACACACACACACGTATCTATCTATCTATCTATCTATCTATCTATATATATATATATATATATATATATATATATATATATATATATATATATATGTATATATGTCGAGAGACTGTCTTTTGCTAAACGCAATCCATATGGCATGACGAAAATGTTTAGTATGAAACATACAGTCGCCGCTGTGTTTTGACTTATTTTGACGATTTATCTCTGGTATTGAGCACATTATCAAATGTATATATATATATATATATATATATATATATATATATATATATATATATATATATATATATGGTCTAAGGGTAACTTTTTTAGAGCGTCATTCGAAGAGGTATTCGTCTTCAGATTGGAGAGAACAATTTCGCCTGGAATGATGATGAAATGATAGTAGCTTGGTTTTGGAGGTCTTGAAAATTATCAATCAGTTATCTGCAAGCGTTAATCAACCGGATTTATTTTCAACTCAAATAAGAGTGCAGTGACACATCATGGTGTATATATATATATATATATATATATATATATATATATATATATATATATATATATATATATATATATATATATATTCTAATCATCAATATGTTTATGAATGTAGAGATAACTTTGACAATCAGTTCATTTTGAATGGAATAAAATAGAATTAGACACGGTGAAAAGGTCGATACGAACACGCTTATTAAAGCATATAGACGATTTGTTTACATCAGAGTAACGCTTTAAAAGATGTCTGACAAATAAAATGCTATATTTTTTTTCGGTTAATTGAAGTGATTCATGTTCTCGTTAAAACTAAATATTCAGTTCATCTTTATCACCTCAGAGTATAGAGTTCAGAAATCATATATATATATATATATATATATATATATATATATATATATATATATATATATATATATATACATATATATATATATATATATATATATATATATATATATATATATATAGGCATAAAATGTGTACGTACATATTAATAAATATATACAGAGGTATATGCAAAAATATATGTCTATATGTAATTAATGATACATTCACATGAATATATATATATATATATATATATATGTGTGTGTGTGTGTGAGAGAGAGAGCATTGAAGATGTTTATTTCTTTATGTATATAATCAAATATTCATGTATATATATATATGTGTGTGTCTGTATATATATAGATTTAAATATATATATATATATATAATAACCATGTATATGTAATTATCTAAAAGCTATATATATATATATATATATATAGCAGTTACTAGATCACACATATACATCCACACGAACACGCCCACAATTTTATGTATAGCTGTTATATGTTATTCTTGTATATATATATGTAAGTATATATATATATATATATATATATATATATATATATATATATATATATATATATATATATATATGTCATCGTAAAAACATCCATACAAAAATACAGTATGCATGTATGTTTGTATATATATATATATATATATATATATATATATATATATATATATATATATATATATATATATCATTAGAGAAGCCGCAACGTAATTGTTCTCAATAGAAGCTAATTATCGACGACTTGTTTAAATTTCATATCTGGCTACGTGATTTTTTTCCTAAAATCATATCTCCACTCTTTGACCCTCTACTATGTAGTCAGATAAAACAAAAGACGTCAGGCCGAGACAGTTAAATTTTCAAGTAAAATTTACCCTCCAAAATAAAATATCCTCAAATGCAACATCATAATGCCAGCTTCTCGCTATCAAAATACCTCATACTAGCTTAACACATTATTTTTCGCTGCTCATTCTGACTCATTAACTTATTTTGTTAGCATATACCTTTGCCCTTCGGAAAGTGAATGTTTGATGTTTCCTTATTAAGTAACGTCTAATTTTACCGTCACCAATAGTTCATATTTGTTATAAAATGAGTTCTTTTATTTCAATTCCAGACCTGTTACTCTGCTATTTCTTTTTTTACTTACCTGCTTATTCCGCTGAGTTTTTTATTCTCTGCACACTTTTTTATTCAAAGTTTTACTTAACCACGATAGGTCACAACATTATTAATCGGCCCATATACACCATTAATGATCAAATATATTCGGGACGACCATAACGATAAGAAATGGTATAATGCCTTTCCCTTTGTCACTTGTAAACGAAAATGAATGTAACAGGCTATGGTAGAATTTGAACGCGGCCCAGCGATTACACGTTTCTTTGCAATGATTGCGCAACCTAATCACTAGCGAAGCAACAGTCCATCATTTGCGTGAATTATGTTGTCAAAAGTTCAAACATTTCCTTATGCAATCATATGTGTGTTTGTGTGCATGCTCTGTGTGTGTGTTTGTGTGCATTCTGTGTGTGTGTGTGTGTGTGTGTAGCAGCAAAATTTTGCCAAATCGTGTTACAGCATAATTATCCATCCCACAAAATACATAATATCTAAAAAAGATTATAAACCCCAACTAAACTAATTGAATTTATTTTTTCCGTGTCTTCAGATAAGACGTTTATCCATATTGATACCATTTTTCGTTAGAAACCCTGACAAAAATAACTTTGAGCTATTCAGTTAGAAAAAGAAAAGGTTAAAATCGTTTTGTGTCAGAAGCACTGTCTTCACACCTGAGAAATGTTGGGTGCTAAAACATTCAGACCTTCAGTAATGATACTAACATTCATACTCTGTATTGCTTATTTAAAATTCCTTCAAGAACCATCAGTACGACGGTGAATAAGCTTAAGTAAAGAATGAGCAGGTAAGGAAAGCAAGATGATTGATTCACAACAGGAAGAGGAATCATCGACTTAGAGTTAAAGAGATTAATTAGAAAAGATTCAACACAATCCATAAGGCAAGTGAGATAGAAGTTTCATTTATGGCAGTCCAAAATAGTGAATAAGACTTAAAAATGAAATCGTACGCGAAACCTCTGAAGCACCTTTTTACTCCAGCACAGAAAGAATTTAGAGATGAAGAAGAATATTTTGAATGAGTTGGAAAATGATTCTAGAATAATATATATATATATATATATATATATATATATATATATATATGGAATTGCTATATTTTATTTCAGCTGACATTCTTTTTATAACGCAGCGTGGAGAATATTTAATCTCCCACGTGGCTCTGAAAGACATTTTTTGCTCCGATGAAGCTGGAGAATGTGTATGGGGTAGTCACGACCAGCTATTAGAGCAATAATCCATCGATTTTATCAGGATTCTTATATTAAGAATATAGAGTAATAATAAATTTCTGTTGCTCAAAGTAGACTGATATAGAGATATAAAAACCTCGGAGAATTCCAGTATAATATCTTTAATCATTTCTAAGATACAACGTTACAAATGTTAATCTAAGAATTTGACAATTTTGCTGTTACACGATTGGACTAATATTGGTGTTACATCATATATATATATATATATATATATATATATATATATATATATATATATATATATATATATATATATCACTGCCATGAATAGAAAAAATAGTTTTATCATTACCACTCATGATAATAAAAAGTAAAAATGAAAAACCGGCTAGCTAACCGGTTTCGTCCCTCGACAACAAAGCTAAATCGAGGTAAATAGTCTAAATTATATAATAAAAGAAGAACAATGGACGACGTTTATTAGTGGGAAAAAAAATTTTAAAAAATTAAATGGTAATTAGTTTGAGGCCTAATATAATTTTTTTCTGTTTCCAAAGAGAAGGCTTTAAAGACAGAATACAGATGACCTCCAACACTTTTAGGTGGTAATTTCAGTGGAATTTGATAAGCATGGTAAAAGCGTCCGCACTAAAACTAACAGCACAAATTGGTCAAATGTGTGTGTATATATATATATATATATATATATATATATATATATATATATATATATATATATATATATATATATATATGGCATCGATTGGTCCGACCGTGTCTCAAATGCCGTAGTTCCCACCCGTGCAAGGTTTCCCAGTCTATACCAAAAGCGCCGGCTCCGCTGGCTTTGTTATGTGCACCGTATGCCTGATGCTTTTGCACGGGGAAATGACCATTGGAATGAGCGCGACAGGGCTAACTAGTAAAGTCTTCAAAATGGACATAAAAGCGATATAACTCGAAAGCCAACGTCAACGATTACTCACGATGGAGACGTGATTTGCACGTCATGCTGGAGAGCGGAGAGTAGAAACAATGGAAAGAAAACAAACAGGAGGCATCAGGGAAGATCGTTTTCATATGCATTCATTGAAATCGAAAGTGTCGTTGAGGTTTTGGCCTGTAAAGTCATAACAGATGCTTCACCGCCATTAGCAGCTGAGGCACAACTCTTCGGACACAGATCGAACGTTTCTCGAGACGGATGGATACTAAAACAAATAAAAATCCGTAGACGAGCGTATAATCTACTTTTTCCTGTGGTTCTTAAGGATGGCAACGGTAATTTCACTACAACTCTCCTACTAGTAATTTGAAATGTTAGTTATTTTTAAACTAACGGAATTTATGACAATTACAAGTTTCACATTATAGCAATGAAATAACTATTTAAATAACAATGTATAGTATTTAAAGTTTAATGATTGCATTTGTCTAATAATATGGCTGTTAAATTTACAATATATTACGTTGGTGCAAAAATAATTTCGCTTTCTAACATATGTTACTATGTGAGAAAACGAAATTATTTTTGCACCAACCTAATATTATTACATAATACTACTGGTGACTGTCGGTAGCCCAGATTTGATGGACGAATGAAATAATTTAGTTCTAATCCTGATTTTTTAGCTAACAAACGAGAGAAAAAAAGATCAAACGTACTTCATCATACCCCCAAAATAATAAAACAACAAGATTTAGCAAATCTGAATATTATTAAAAGAAACAGCAATTTGTGAAATTAAAGAGAAAATGCGCTCTTAGAAGGGCTGTAAAATGTCTACTGGAATAAAATTTGGCAAACATGTATACAGCTGCATGAATATTTGAGTAATATTAGGTTGGTGCAAAAATAATGACGTAATAATGTCGTTTTTTGACGTTAAAAATAGGTCAAAAAGCAACATTATTACGTCATTATTTTTGCACCAACCTAATATATCTAGGTGTGAATATATATATATATAGTTTTACATACTTTGGGGACGGATTTCTTACATCAAACCAAGAACAAAAGTCCATATAAACATATGTCCGCAATTCTTTCATTTTTGAGTTATAAAGTTTAAGTAATCATTAGAGTAGTCGCTGTGTCGGCATACATCTGTCATCCGTGTCCACGTGGCTTCAACATTTAACATGTGTAGTAATGAGTTAACGGAGCAGTGTTCTTTTTAACAATGGCAGGATATTCATATCGTGAGTAGGCAGATATGATTTTACATACGGCCACGCGAATTGTAATAGATGTCATCAGATTGCTTTTTCAGACCAAAGGCAGCCGAATCATCCAAAATATGCCACTGTTTATCGTCGCGTTGCTGAGACAGAATACGTGACACTGCACACTATGGATCGAGGAAGACAGATTATTCATTTAACAGCGTCTGCCATAAACATTAAACCATATTACTCAAAAGCAAAAGATTTGCGGACATATGTTTATGTATATTTTTGCCCTTGTTTTGGTGGGATTAACGCGCCACGTTTGCAAAAGTATTTTTGATACACCCTATATATATATATATATATTAGGTTGGTGCAAAAATAATGACGTAATAATGTCGTTTTTTGACGTATAAGGTCAGAAAACGACATTATGTCATTATTTTTGCAGTTATCCAACTTATATAAATATCCAAAACTGAATCTAAAATAAGAACAATTTTAAATTCAATTGTTGAAAATTACGTTTTTTTACATCAATTTTGTCTTAATGCCAACGATTTACTTCTGAAGATAAGTCGGCCGCAAGGTACATCATCTTTGTGATACTTTTGTATCATTTTTTTATGATGAAATTATAATCCCCGTTTTAATGATTATCGTATATATATATATATATATATATATATATATATATATATATATATATATATATATATATATATATATATGATATATCTAGCGATAAAAGTGCTCGATATAAGATATAGAGCTTGCGTCCATATAAAACAGGACACGCTGATCAATACCATCTCCGTAGTTAAAATCTGATAAAAAATAAGCAAATGTGAAGTAAAAATCATTAAGTTCTGCCGAGAGTCCAAATTATTCGTCAAAGTAGACGCCAGGCTAAAGAATGAGAAGCGTTAATGGTGTAGAAACAAGCGAGATTCTAGGAATAAATATTATATGATCTATATGTAAAATAGTCGATGGAAAAAACAATAACACATTTCTATAGTATAGACGGTCTCATAATCGTAATAATATATTAAAAAAATCCACCCCCAAAAAGAGAATAAACAGAAAATGAATAATTAAAAAAGATATGGGATTACAAGTAGACATAAAAACAAATATAAAAACAAGAAAATTTCTTAGATATCTGACATTGCCTAAGAAATGGAAGAATAAAAATTTACTTCATCTACGTCAAGGAACGTTGGATCTCGCCAGAAGGTTTTTCTCGCCCGATTCCTTCCTTCAAATCTAAAAAAAATCAACCATTCGTTCTTGTATAGAATACTGCTGCCATATATGATCTGGTGTTCCATCTATTCATCTCGAGGTCCTCGACAAAATCCAAAGACGGTTATGCAACCTGTTTGGTCTTGATCTGGCATCCCGTTTGCAGTCGCTATCTCACAGACGTGCTGTAGTTTCTCATTGTCTTTTCTACATGCACTTTCATGGTAACAACTTTAACGAGCTACTTTCACTTGTTCCCAAATTGCATGACTTTAAGCGTGCTAATAGATTGGCATCTCATCACACCCTTTCACTGTCGAAACGACCAAATGTAGCCATCTCTTCTACTCCAACAGTAGAACCTCCCGACAATCGACCTCTCTTCTTATCACTTGATTCTCTAATAGCTATAATCTTTATATATTCAAATGTAATGTCAATCGACATCTTCTGATGCCTTGACATTGATTCATGTTCTTTTCTTTATTCTTTTTCCCAAAACTCCTCCTTACTCTTACTCTCACCCTTGCGTGATAGTGGAACTACAACCTTACTTGGGGCGATTTGCTTAAAAAATATCCACCATATAGAAAATCCAAGAACAAACCATTTTATGTACATCTTCCAACCACCCGCCAACAAAAATCAGTCAGAGATGACAAGTAATTAACCGCAGATTTTCGGACAATTCTTCATATTCAATGAAACCAAAAATATATTTTGAAGCAGCTTTAAAATATAGTCAATTATCGACAGCAAACGCATATACACCACACAACACGAAAAAGACAATATTAAAAAACATCATTTAGTTTTAGCCACTGTATATCAAAACCGTAAGCACAAACGTAGGAAAATGTTCATTGGATTCATGTATAAACAATCATCAAGGAATCTCCACAGTAGAATTCAGTAGAATTGCAGCAAAAATCACTTACATCTGCACCTACAATATAACATAAATAATAAAAAATATTACAACGGAAAAATAACCAAAAAGGTACCTGCACAAATCAAATACACGTGTAATTGCAGAATAAAGAACGTTGTCATGTAAGTGTCAATTGCTTGCAAAACAATATCATGTGTCAAGCCATTATCAATTCAGCGGACGACGAAGAAAATAAACTACATAGGAATAACCGAAGGACCGTGGGAATAAAGAAATTTTTTACGCAAAGAATCATTTACTAATAATAATTACGCAAAGAGTACAGTACTTTCTAAACATATATCGGAAATTAAAAGCAAAAACGAAATTGCACCAAAAATAGTAATAAACTTAAGGAAAATAACGTAACCCTACCACAAACTCCAAAACATTAAATTCTGTCTGGCAGGGAAATATCTGTAATCATCTTCCCGACTCAACGCAAACTACTAAATAAACGATCAGAACGTTCCATTAGAATTATTTTGTTTTTCGTTTATTAAACCTCTATAAAAATACCACACGGAACGTTCATTTGTAGCGGCAAGGTCATTTGAAATTGTCCGTCGTCATGACTAAACCAGATGACGTTTGTATATTTTACAAAATGTGTACATTTTTATACGCATTTGAAAAGGGAAACATTTGTAACAGCTGCAAATTCTAGGATACATCAAAAAAGAAAGTGTTTGAAGAATTTGGCACACATAGGACATCCTGAATTCTAGACGGAGAGTTTGAAACAACGAGTAACATAAACAGCATTTTGGAATAAATTGTGAAACAGATAGTATAAACGAGAAAAAGACGCAATGCCAAAGTCTTGAAAGGATAGGCAGTAGTGGAGAGGTTTGAACGCCCAATTCCTGAGACACTATGTGTATAGATGTATGCATAACCTAGTCGATATCATTCAGCGTGCAACTGGTTGCTTTTTATTATTCATTGCTGCAATTTTGACATATCTGTTATAGTGGAAGAAACTTATTCTATAATTAATAGACTCTCCCACCTATAATAAGCAAGAGTAAGGAGTCAATGTGTCGGTCGATCAGACAGTCAGTCGATGTCGGACGACAGTTAGTCGAATACTAAAGTATCAACGACCACTACTAGATTATACCTATTATATCAATTTCCTAACGTTTTGTACGTCGAACCTATTTTAGGACCGACCTAGTACAAATACAAGCCTCCACTGTGAAATCACTACACGACAATAATTTGGCGGCGAGGAATTCGTATTCATACGGAGAAAAAAATAGTTCGCCACAGTATAATTTGGCGACGAGGGATTCGGATTAATAAAAAAAATATTTGCTCCCTACAACATTATTTGATGACAAAATTAGTACCCATACGGAGGAAAAAGAAAAAACTTGCTTGTCATAATAATTTCGGCGACAAATTCTCGGAATCACACTTAAAAAAAAAAAATTGGCAAAGTTTTTCGAAAGACAAGGCGTCAACTTAGTGACGAAAATATCTGTCGTATTCTCAACTGAAAAAAGAATTTATTTTTCTTGATAAAACAGTTCGCTAAAATAGGTCACGAATTGCAAATTCGTAGGACCCCACCCGTTCTAGAGTATTTAGGCATTGAGTAAATTTTTGCGAATATGGAGGCATGCAAAAATATATTCTGGGAATTTTTTAAGTTCCAGTCGGAACAACAAATGACAATATTAGAGCAACAGAAACATTCCAGATGCAGCTACAGGAGGAAACTTTTAATAGAGAAATGTAATTTCAACAAAAAATTGAAACGATGCATAAAAAGTTTCAAAACAAAATTCTAAAAATAACTGAAGAGGAAAGAGAAAAATCTACAAAATGATTCTTTGCCAGAGAATACAATATGGAATTCATTTGAAATATTCATGTACAGTAGAGATGAATAGATAACTTTTGAGGAGTATTATAAAAATATACGGACGTGTATAACGAAGACTGCCACTCGTGGTCTGAAGGAAAGAAGGTTAGGCGTCTTTTAAGCAAGTTAAGAACTGCTGAGCATAACAAATTGGTAAACTACATTTTACCGAAAAGTGAAGCGAGTTGAAATTTACCGTGGCGGTAAATATATTAAATGAATTATTTAGTAAAAAGACATCGTTGTTTCACAAGTGGTGGAAATATCTGAATCTGATAAAAGATGACGAACAAGACTATATAACGTACGCAGCCAATGTGAATAAGCATTGTGAAGAATTCAAGCTGGCAGAGTTAAGCGCTGACAATTTTAAGTGCTTAGTGTTTGTTCAAGGGCTGATATCGGAGAAAGACGCATTGTTGAGAAAATTAGTACTGGCGAAATTGGAAATCGAGACAAGGATTACGGTACAGAAGTTGGCAGAAGACTGCACAAGATATGTTAGTGTAAAGAAAGGTTAAAAAAAAGATAGAACAGTCTGGCGTTTCGCATGTAAAATACGCTACAAAGAAGAAA
This sequence comes from Acanthosepion lycidas, assembly GCA_963932145.1. Lineage (NCBI taxonomy): Eukaryota > Metazoa > Mollusca > Cephalopoda > Sepiida > Sepiidae > Acanthosepion > Acanthosepion lycidas. The sequence continues at coordinate 28,451,658 of OZ010579.1, forward strand.
GTCAGTCTACCAAAAAGAATTCTAAAATTGCGGATTATCAAACAAAAAGTGAAATACCAGACAAAAATAAACAAAAACTCCAGAAGCCATGTTTTGCTTGTGGTGAACTTCACTGGTACAGATATTGCGATTTTAGGAATAAAAAATATTTCAACTGTAAAAGAGTGGGTCATAACAGATCTCACTGCAGGTCAAAAAATAAAGACAATAACATAAGAAAATTTAAGTCCAAAGAGGTGAATGATGGAATAACCAAAAAATTTGTTATCGTCGAAATAAGTAATAAAAAAATAAAAATGCAACTAGACACTGGTTCCCACCTATATTTCATAAATTTGCATACGTGGAAGAAGTTGGGGAAACCAACGTTAATGAAGACAAAGAAAATCGCGAGGTCAGTAACGGGAGAAAAATTACAATTTATGGGCGAATTTGTTACAAACGTCACGTTAAATAAAAAAGAAACGCGAAAAACTAAACTATTTGTCATAGAAAATACGTCGAACTTACTTGATACGAATTGGATAACAGAATTTCAATTATGGGATCTACCGATAAATTCTTTAAGTTACAAGGTAGAAAGTTTAAACTACGAAGCCCTAAAATTAGTAAAGAAACTTAAGGAAACATTTCCTACTGTGTTTTCTCCAGGTTTGTGAACGTGTACCAGGAGGGAGGCAAAATCCCAGCTAAAATAAAACGCTCAGGTGGTATTCAAAAAGTAAAGGAATGTGCTGTTTGTTTCATTTGAACATATAGATAAAGAATTGGACAGATTATAGAAAACCGGTGTATTTAAAAAAGTTCAGTGGATAACACCGACGATATACGTGAAAAAAAAGCCCCAGAAAGTAAAGATGAAGCCGACACCGAGAAAAACTGGGGAGTGAGTTACCCGCAGCCAAGCACATGCAGTATTATTAAATGATTTAAGTCAACTGCATTTACAACAGAAAACGTTAAGAAGTACAAGATCAATAAAAGGGAAGCTAGAGGCTGAACAAATAGAACCACAAGGAGAACCTACAGAAACTGTGACACTATCCTTAAGAAACTCAAAGCGTGAGGTTGTTTCTGCTAACATTATGGAGGTACCAAAAAATGGAAAAACGGATAGGCAATATGATGTGCTTGGTGAAAGGCGAAAAATTCACGTGCAGTAACCAGATCAGACGACGTTTTTCAGACGTGGTTGACAGCGGTCCTGCGGAAGAAACGCTGATGGAGGTGATTTTTGATACGTTTGATCTAACAACGCCTGCAACGATTTTACCTGAGGTACGCCGATCCAGGAGAAAAAAGAAAGGCAACTGATCATTTAAAAGTGGATCCAAAACGTACGAGATACGCTACAATGTTGCTAAAAAAATGAAGATTTTTTGTTTTTTTCTTCATATTTTCTGTAAAATAATTAAATAAATAAAACTGTTTACTCCTACGGAGTAAAGTTTTAGGAGTGGGGTGTTATAGTGGAACACACCTATTCTATAGTTAATAGACTCTCCCACCTATATTAAGTAAGTGTAAGGAGTCAGTGAGTCGGTCGGTCAGACAGGCGGACGACAGTTAGTCGAATACTAAAGTATCAGCGACAACTAGATTACTCTGCGTTATACCTATTACATCAAGTTCCTAACGTTTTGTACGTCAAACCTATTTTAGGACCGACCTAGTACAAATACAAGCCTCGACTGTGAAATCACTCCACAGCAATATCACACATTGATAAATGAAACTACTGCTATTATAGCAGTAGTTTCATTAGGAAATTAGATATGTTTTATGATCTTATGTGAAAATCTGCTGAATAGGATTCTGAGATTTGTACAATTTGAATAAGTTCTCACCTTTTTCTGTTCATTTTTAAACAAAACATTATCGGTAAGTTAACATTATGGCCAGAAATGTTTTGGCTATTAAAATGCAATCTTGAAATTGTCATTTATATTTCTTTCATAATATGTATGTATGTTAGATAAGTTCGTCGGAGTTTTTAACGTACAATAATTGTTAAATTTAAAAAATATATATACTCATTTTTGGCTTTAGTAATTAGCAATTCTTTTCATCGAATGTACCGATGATGAATGGTGTTTATACTGACAACTAAGGTATACATATTTATGCTTTTGTTCAGAAACCAACATTTTTAGTATGTGTTCAAAGAATCAGAATCAAAAAAGATATATGATTTAGCATTGGAATGGAAGTCGCGATTGCACATGCTCTGAATCCATTATATAAATTCACAATGTGTAATCAATAAACATTGGTCCATAGATCAGTCTATAGTACAGGCGATAAATAAATGAACACAGGATAGGCGAAATTTGTGGTAGTTTTGTCCAACAAAGCAAGATGATAACAATTGATTTTTTATTCTAAGAAATTGATTCATTCGTGACGTCCAACGCGTTAAAAATATTCAATCATCGCTGTATTGCCATTTTCTCAGAACCATTATTAAAAATGGCTTCATGAGAATGAATCCTCTATGTCTTAAAGAAAGGGTTCTTGTATATCGTAAAGAACTAAAAGAAACCACTTCAATTGTAAGCACAACAAATATAACAGTTAAAATCGAATGAAAGAATGTATGTTCTTCATTGCTGATTGCTTCATTTATGATGATGACCTTGATGACTAAATTCATCAAAACCTACTCCCGTCATAAATTCCCCATCGACGTTTGGCTTTCCAAGATTTGATTGAGGGTGGAACAATATCAAAATAGAATATCCATGCCGTGTATTTGTTGAACGTGGAAGCCATCTTGTCAGGAAATAAGCCAAACTCATAATTTCCTGAGCTTTCTCTACGGCACATGAGACATGCCGAATCCAGTTCGGAAAATCATAATTAAAAATATAATAATTTTCGATGTATAGCACATGTAACTAGGAAGGAGAACAATGGTACAATCAAATGGTTGACTTTCCACACTACCATAAACAAAAGGTAGATATAAATACTAGAAAGAACAATTACGTCTATTAGACCAGATAATCCTAATTACCTAAAAAATATGTAGGAAGAACCTTGTATGAATATCAAGCGACTGTAGCTTCAACAGTTCGGGCAATTAATCCTGTATTTTTCCTTATAAAGAAACGGTAAATCATAACATATTAATTTCCATTTCAAATCCTCGCTACTTTTCTATCTCACTACGTTTAATTCTGCAATGTGGATCGAAATAAAAAGAAATAGTTTGTAACACGATCTAAAATCGTATCACGCAATCTTAGGAGCACAGCATTTTCAAAGTATGTATTTATATTGAAGATTTTATTAACTAAGTGATTACCATTAAGAAAACATCTTATTTCAAATCGCAATGAAACAAATAAAGTAGTTTATTGGCTTTCCTTATATTTAATATTAAACACATTGTAACAACGTATTTGATTTTTATGTAAAATCTTCCCACTGTTTAGCAATGCCAAATTCTGTTTATATGGTAAATGGAGCCATTACCCGACGCCACTCTAAGCGAACTGGTTTCATGTTAAAATAATTTAATATTCTTTTACTAACAGTCAGAAAACATACCAATGATATCACTTTTTATTTAATTTGTTTGCTGTTAGATTTCGTTCGATATTTTTTCTTTTACTAATATATAAACAGAATTATTTCTTGATATTCGTTACTTCTAAGCAGTATATTGTGTTAAAAAGCGCGAAACCTTTGATTGCATTGCTTTGTGTGTTAAATCTGAACTTGAGCTTAAAACTTACTCGCCAGTAATGAATATTAACCAAATGAATAACATTGTCTACCATTATATACATTTAACCCTCTTATAAGTGTCATGTCTTTTGCTGCGTAGGCGTATATGGTCCTTTGCAAGTTTGTCTCTCTTACTATCCATCTCAGTTCTGTAATATAATTAGAACATCACACTAAGTAGTTTACATGTTTTTTTTCTTCCCTTGCTTTCCGCTTATCCTGTGAGTGTTATATTCTCTCACTCCTTTTTTCTCTCTTTGTCCCTAAATTTCTAGCTGATTTTCTTAGATTCTAAGCAATACTGCCCTTTGTGTTTCTAGCCACTGGATACAGTATTGGGCAGAGAATCAGAGAAATAATGTGCTAGACTTTTTTAAGAAAACAGATGGAAGTGTAAGAACTATAAACACATAGCAGTACAATAAAGAATGAAATATTACTGGAAAGTCCGTGTAACCTTGGTCATGCATGTTATTATAGAATATAAAACAACTTTGATAAAAACTTATATCTACTTTTCTGAACATTTTGGCCGCAACTGTATACAGTGAAGCATGTATTGCTACCATAGTCTTCGCTGCCCACCCTCGAAAGCGATCAAAACCAATTACGTGGACTTATGTAGACGATGAATTATTCTCCTCTCTCTATAGTTTATAATAATTTTATTATAAAAAATAAATTCCTCATTAATTTTATATTCATAAAGTATCCACTATAAATTATAGATTTATTAAATAATTCGGTATAAATAGGCAAGTTTTCTAACTATAAGCCATTAACAATTTGATCTCTGAGTTCTTGAACAATTTTAATTATTCTACCTGAGCTCCTGTTTCAAAATTCGAAAAATTCTATGTAATGATTCACTGTAGATATATAAAAAATAGTTACAAGTGTTTAAACACCGTTCAAGCAGTCTGGGCATTAAGTTCATTTTCTACCACTGTTCAACTTGTGGTTGGGCATTACGTCATTTTTCACTACCACAGGTAAAGATGTGTTCAGCCCTCAAAGGGTTAATATACAACGTCGCAGAAATATGTTAATGGACATTAATGGGTTAAACTTGTTTTTATAGGAAATGCAAACAATCTTCTCTCACAACGTTAGAAATGAAATTCGAGAGCATATTTACAATGACTGGACATCAGAATATTCTTATTTGTCTATGTGTCGTCTCCCTTCAGCAAGTGGGAGGTCGTGACTATTTCATATCGTTTGTCTTATTTTTATCGTGATGCAATCTCTCCTAAACTCTGTTCGGCGAACCATTTACCCAAGCTCAGTAGGTAGGTTCTTGGCTTCGTTCCTCTTTCTCACTCCTCTTTAGAATATACCGTGAGTTTCAAATTTTCTAAGACCTCTTTTCTCATTATATGACTTACATTCCAAGTGTTACTTTCTGATACTATTTTTTTCCATTTTCTTTAAAACGTAACCGTTGCTCACCTACAGTTCATTGTATTCTCAGCATCTTTCTGTAGAACCAGATTTCTTTTACTTCAAGTATCTTCTTCATGTGTGACTAGTTTTTCTATCATTCTCCAAGAGTAATGTGGCATAACAATTCAGTACTCTTTTCCTTATTTCTAACGAAATTTGACTTTTTCGTAATACTTTGCTTAGCTTTTAGAAGGCAGTTTTTGCTATCCCAATGCGGCTTCGGATTTCATTCATGCATTTTTCGTCTGTTAAATCTCTTTAAATTTGTTTGCTTGCTTGTTTTTTTAATTTTCCAATTTAAAATACGCATGTTGACAACAATAAATTTTGTCTTCTTACCATTGATTTTTAGTTTTTTCTTCTCGCCTTCATTTACAACCGTCTGCAAGATTTCATGCAGTTTCCTTTCCCCATCTGTTATTGATACTCTGTAATCTGCATATCCAATATAGTTAAGATTGGGCATTGCTGAGTAAATTTGGATTAATCTAACACAGGGAAAATATTTGAGAACTCAATTTGGATCAACTACAAAATACAGCCTAGGAAATACAGTGAGCTTTGGTAAACATCAGCTTGCAACATAAATGTGTTTATATTTTAATATCGAAATCTTAAAAACAAGACAGACAACCCATAATTCAAAACAAATAATCTGAAAGTCAACATTACACCAAATTCTATGTTATGGAGCCGTTGAAATGTTTCTTGAAAAAGTTTGGAAACAGAAAGACAATTCAATTAAGAAGACACGTGCGTTCCTTAATATATGTTAGGTTATATATAACTCTGGAAATATCAGATAACAGAATATGTGTAACTGAAATGAAGATTACGTTTCAGTTAACAGAATTTTAAGTTCCATTCTATGTAGCAAAGTTACTGTATCATATGATAAAATGTCGAATATTAAAAGGGGAAAAGAAAATTCTCTGTTTCTATCTCCCTTTCTCTCTCACTATGTCTTCTCCCTCTCCCTCCCTCTTTGTTCAATTCAACATTCTTTCCTTTGACTATAAAGACATTTTCATGAATTGATAATACTTTGCTTGGATTTTATAGAGATTCTTCCATTATTCTTGTGGACTTTTAAGACGTGGGTGATCATGTGTCTACAGAACTTCTTCTACTTTGCACCCCTGAGGAAGGCTGTCTTTGTCATCCCTCGTAGTGCCTATTCTACCAAACATATAGGCAAACTTATTCTTTGCTTTCCTCTGTCCCGCTTTTCTTCAATATATTTCGTGAGTGTCAAATTCTCCAAGACTTCTTTCCTCATTTATATACCCTAAAATTTCAATTGTTTCGTTCTTTTTCTAAGTACGAGTGTTCTTTTTCTTAGCTTTCCGTAAGTATTTGAACAATAAGAAAAAGTACACTTTTTTCTTTGTTTTGCTTTACGACATATCAACCTCAGTAGGTTATCTAATACCAACAAGATGCTGGTAATATATATATTTTTTAAAATGTATTGCTGGTATTTTTTCAAAATCTCTATTGCTGGTATTATTTTTTCTTCAAAAACGTATTGCTGTTAATATTTTTTTCCTTCAAAAATGTATTACTTGTAATAATATATTGATGGTAATATTTTTTTACAAAAATGTATTCCTTTTCACACTTTCATAGAGCCTTGACACCAGTTTGAGGAGATCAACTATTTACCCAGAGCTGGGACCCTAACAGATGCTACCACCCTAGGTCAGGGTGGACCTGTGTACACCAGCAATTAAGAGGTGGTTCCACGCTCCTCAAAACCTGATCAAAGACCTTGCTGTTGGATGTAGTTTATCATCATACACAAGACGGTTTATGTTTTGGTTCTAAATGTTAAATGCAAAATATCTAACAAGAAAAAAATAATTTGAACTTTAATCTACACAATAAATCTGAAATGACTGAAAAAACTCAAATGTAAGAATTAATTTAATGTTTATTGTCATATTTATGTTTTTCTCGGCAACTCTTTCTTTCATCATGTTTAGTGAGTGTCAAATTTTCCAAGCTCTCTTTCCTCATTATGTTCCTTAGGAATTTCAGTTATCTCTTTCTAACGTTGTGTATGAGTCTATTGTTTTTTGTTTTCTTTTCAAAGCTTTGCCATTTTTCACATGTTCAATCCATGTTATTCTCAGCATCCTACTGTAGAACCCTATTTCCGTTGCTTCGAGAATTTTCTTAATCTGTGAAGGAATTTTCGAGCATTCAATGCCACTCTTATATTCGTTTCTCGCAAAATCTTTCTGTATTAATTATTTGCATCTTTCGCTATCCCAATGTACCTGCAGATTTTGGCATTACACTTTCCGTATTTTATAATAATTCTCAGATATTTAAATTGCTTTCGTAGCTTTTGTGACCTCCCCCGGTGTCGCTGCGCCAAATGTGACGTCTGCCTGGCTGCGTCCGTCGTGCTATCCTATCCTGTGACGACCAACTGGCTTGGTATTGGTCGCGGCACCAAATGTGACGTTCTAACCTTTTGGTGATTCGGATGGGAATCTGGTTAGATTCGGTATCAACCTTGTCGTTCCCAGCTCGCCTCCAACGTCTGGTTACCGAAGTAACTGTTTTGATTTCCAGTCTAACCTACCCACGATGTGATTTGATATATAGGCAGACGAAATCAATCAGTCGCCGGGCCGAGTTCGATCAAGGGTAACACCGCACAAGTATATGTAAAAGAAAATAAAATAATAACTCGAAAAGTTCAAATGTGTTAAAAAATGATAACCCGCTATATGGATTCGTGACACTTTGTGTTTGTTAGGCGAGTCTTAACATCTTAAGTTGTTTGTTGTTTAAGAAACTGATTCTTGATGTATCTTCAGGGGATATTCGTAAAACTTGTTTTGGTGGAATGAGTCTAATTCGGTCTTCAAAAATTGTTCTTGGCTAGAAGTTGAGGTCGTGATGCCTGGAATCTTTCAAGTCAGCTATCTGCGAGGCGGGTGAAACTCCAACTGCGAACTTAACTGGAACTCGAACTGGTACTGCTTGCTTTTCAATCGCTGCGATTCTGCTTATACGGGGTTGGCTTGTCGGGGTTTAAGGTTCTTTGATAATTCTAAATCCACAATTCATTTCTTTGTTTTCGGTCAGGAAAATTTATTATTTTCTATTTTTGGAAGTCTTTCGTCGTCCCACCTTCTTCTGTTCTCATATTGGTATCTCACCCTACCCTCAGAGGGTGTCAACGGGTTTCCCCTCTCTCTGGCAGTGGCATCTGACACCTATCCCTTCAGGGGGGCCCAACAGGCCTCCCCTCCTTCTTCACATGATTACCTCCGCCTAACGCTTATGCCACCATCCAGGCAATGGGCGCTCAGCGGCGTGGGTGTGGACAGACTAGCCTCGGTATAAAAAATTTTGCTCAAAGAAAAAAAAAATATCTTCCGTTTTCTTTTCTTTTTTCTTTTTCTTTTCTTTCTCTTTCTTTCCTTCTTCCCGACAACAAACCTTAGACTCTTATCTTAGTCAAATGTCACTTGGACTTTATCACCCGGGGCCTTCGCCAAACAAGTGGGTGGTCAATTGGACGTATTTGCATTCTGTTGCTAATTAACTGTTCTGATAAAATAATTTCGCTATCATAGCAAGCCCTGACAATAAACAGATGTTTTTCCCAAATGACATGGAGGTAGTTCCACGGACATTTTGGTTTCGGTCAAGCTTGACCTAAATAATTTTTATCTCTTTAGAATTCTGCGGGAGGTCGCTTGTCCAACTTGAAATGTTCATTATCGTTGTCATAAATTAATTTAAATCCGACACATCCGCGACCCTACTTTCTTCGCTAATGAGAATAAAAACCCTTAGCCCTTTTCTCTGTTAGAAAGAAGATAACATCGCTTAGTGTCTTTTTCGTGATGGCTTCTTACCACCTAAATTTAATTTTCGCCTTTTTTTTCTTCATTCTTTCTAGCAACCTAAATGGTGTCAAATTTTATCAAATATTTTCATGTTAGACTGTCCCTTTTGCTGATAGCCGTATATTCTGCTTTTAGCAACTGATATTTGATCCTTTCTTCTCGCTTTCCTCCATTACCTTCAGTATGAGGCTTTGTACCTCTCTTTCTGTGTCTGCTACTTATTTTATATCTTATGCTATGAAGATTGTGACCGCCAAAAATGAATCATATTAGGACATCTAATTCTCTCACAATCGTCTCTGAGTTTAAATATTTCTGGTGAGATGGCACGTCCTTTTCATATACAATTTTCTATATTTGTAAATTTACCGGATTCATTTTTCATCCCAATGCAGTCGTTCTCTATCTGTATAAAGTGTAGATTATTCGAATCTCCTTCTGAAATATATCAAAATTACTTTACACTTCCTACAGTTCTTTGTGAGGAAAGTCATTAATCGCTTCGCGTCGTCTTTCGATTTAAAAAAAAATATTCATGATATTTACATCCATTTAACTAATTCTTATCTCTATTTTTTCCTGAAGAAATCCTTTCATGTCACTGCAAACAACATTCACGGGTTTCAGAAATAGTTAAATTGTCCACTTGACAGTGGAAATCCAGATAGCTTTCTTTGTTCACTTCTTGAAGATCAAGTATTTATCTTATCCCAAACACTCCAGTCTCATCATACTTCTTCTGATTGACATGAAGAGTGCTTCTAAATATGGCAAAGAACATGAAGATTACATGATGACGGATATTTTGAGACATTTTGATGATAATTCCTCTTCTCAAAAAAGTATTCTGATAATGAAAGTTAAATAAACACTTAAAAATTCAGCGTTTTTGCAATCTATGCTCGTTCCGTTTAACATGGAAATATTTTAAAATAATTACAGGAATTGGGTAATTCATAATTATACTTCATCTATGAGTCATGTTCATTGAAGATATGGGCGATAATGACGCTTCACAATTTCCTCCACCTTTTAGCACTTAACAATATTTTATATTTTACCAGCCTTCCCGGTGTTCTATCAGTCATTGTAATAACCACATTAGAAATGTTATTCACTGTTTTCATTTGTCATCTTTCTATCGATATATGCCGGAGAGTGCTAAATTTCAAAGTTTCGTTCCCTCTAGTAAATAAAGGGTTCATTTCAAAATTTCCTGAGGGTTTCCTGAATTAACAAATGTCTTATGAACCCCAGACAGCCCAGTGATAGAGATGTTGAAATGATAAAAAAAGGATGAGGATATTAGTCCGAATGTAAATAATGCAGATACTGATAATGCCTCTTCACGTATATTAATTGGGAAACGGTTATATACATGAAAAAGAAATTGGACTGCATTTTATTGTAAGTTATTAAGAACTTCTTCAGAAAATAATGTATAATTTTAGAATAAACTACTATTCCTAAATAAATGCAGATTTTTAATCAGTCAAAATACACTTTTGCCATCGAATTACAAATTTATTTACACATTTAAGATAAAGCTCTAATTCTTTGGCCACCAAGAAATCTTGGATGATGTTTCGGCATCTTTGCAAAGGAATTTATTCTGGCTTAAAGAATTGGCAATATGATTGAAAAAATAGAAGTCAATCGTTAAGAGATCAGAGGAACATAGTGCATCTATTAAGGATTCCGTATCTTAAATCACCTGCCAACCAGTGACGTTCTGTATAGACTTATGAATACGGCAAAGGTTAACACCAAATATGGAATACCATCCAGTCCTAATTATGTTTTTGTTGAAGCAATTTCAGTTTTTGAAACTATTTCGGGGCTTCAAGATGGTCAAGTTATTGAAGCGATCGTTCGCAATTGTCATAAAGGATCTTTTTCATATCACAAGTCACGAATTTCGTAGATGCAGCATAGAACGAACTTCAAACGTCGAACACTTAGTTTCAAGGAATTCTGTTGAACTGATTGATAGAGTTTCTTTGCCTTGCCAAATTTCTTGAGATTGTCCGGCATTATTGAAATACTGGCACCTGTTTCCTGAGATATTTCTCTGAAACTTTGGCGTGAGTATTTTCCCATGTTGATTCTCAGTTGTAGATGAATGTCTTCTACCAACTTGATCTTCAGGTACTGTATCCTAATTGCCGAACTTCAGGAACTAGCACCGTATTTTCCCACGGGATTCCTTCACCCAAGGTTCTGTTAATGTTGTCCGTTTAAGAAGGGTTATGGCTAAGTAAAGATATTTCCTGTCTTTTTTTCATGTGCAAGATGATTATATAATGTTTTAAGTAAAATTTCAATTTTAAAAGAGATTGATATAAAATTAGTAAAGAAAACACTTTAAACATTAGTCTTATACATTTTTATGCAACAATTATAATAATATACGAGACACAAAGCGTTTATTCTAAAATCAGATAAGCTGTTCTGAACAAACTAATATATATATATATATATATATATATATATATATATATATATATATATATACATACATACATATATATATATATATATTTATATATATACGTATATATATATATATACGTATATATATATATATATATATATATATATATATATATATATATATATATATATATATATATATATATATATATAATGTCGAATGTGTAAGAACATGATATTCGATAGTGCAAGAAAGTTAATAAAAATCGGAATGATGGACAATGAAAAATATAATTACAGGTAGAATAGAAAGGTATTATGTTGGTGCAAAAATAATGTTGTTTTCTCACATAGTAACATATGTGAGAAAACGACATTATTTTTGCACCAACCTAATCGATATTACAATATGAGAAATATCTTACTTACATTGCGTGCCCCAAACAATTTTCTCCTATATGAAACATTGAGGTGTTATAAATTTGCCTCGCGAAAAGTGGTAATCTTGGCATTATCGAAGTTATGTGCGGAAAGCTGAAGACCCGTGTGTATAGCAGAAAGCGAAACAACTTATCGAAGATTAGAATTTATTGCCAAGAGAAATGTCAGATTATTCGCATTACTAATGTGCCACCTACAACTAACAAGAGACATAAAGCAAAAGGGCAGAATGTTAAATATTGCAACATTGCAGAAGATTTTAGCATCGATCCTGTTCAGCAAACAATGTTCTTACTCATGAAGACATTGCAGATATTTTAAAGAAACAAATTGTGGGAATTGTATCTTCCTGATTTTTTCGATTTCTTCGAATTATTGTTCATATCTAGAATCGTTTTGATTGATTTGTTCTCTTGGGGAAATCTTTCGTTGCTTCCAACTCCTTAAGACTGTCAAAGTTTTGTTATTATTGATTATTATATTTTCCTTCATTTCTTAGTTATTAAATACGTTACGGCTTGCCACTTCCTCAGATAAACAATAAGGCATTACTGTTTGATTGCGAGTACAAACCTCTAATAGTTTGCTTGTCCTTAAAACAGAAGAAATATACATGAAAGGCCCTGTTTGGTTATAGACAGAGGAAGGGAAAATAAATAAATAAAGAAAGAAAGTAAGAAAGAAAGAAAGAAAGAAAGAAAGGAACAGAAAATAGAGCATGGATAACTATCGTGAGCCTGCTTCTGTCTAATTCTAATATTTTCATTAGTGACGCATTTCTTTAAATAATGAGTAGCGTCCATATCTATGATTATTATTGCAATATTTTGTTAAAGTTGTTAAGCTCAACTATTTATCGTGGCAATAGTGGAATTTCCATGGGTATTTTATAACGGTAGAATTCAGGAGAATCTTATCCAATCATTAGTTAAATTAATATTCATCAGAATATTTAAATAGGAAAACCGTTATATTTTACTGGTATAACTTAAATAATACGTTATTGTTAAACAGTTGAACTGTAAATTTGTATCGACTGCTTGAATGACGCCCAACTTTTCAGCTAATACAAAAATATATTTTCCTTTTAGTTCGTAGGCTCAACAGTTGAAGATAATCAAGTGATCAAAATTAGAAAAACAGCTGGAATAAACCGAATCAGTTAAATGTATTAAGAATTCCACTTCATTAAAATCATAAGCAATTATTTATTTCCCGATATCACACTGAGCTGTGATTGCATCTGTGCAACTTGCAGTTATACTAAATGTTGTCTGTGCAGGATTATATTGAGAATTATGATTTGGGGTCAAATACAGATCAAGCATGGATATGTATCCCACAGGATGATAAGATAATGAACAAATAGGAAACGTTTATCAATCTAACTTCTTTAAATTTTATTAACGCTCCATCAGAGAATGAGATATAGAGAAAATTAACATGCAAAAAACATAATATCTACTAGACATACATATACACACATACGCACACACGTTCACTTAAGAATATACATAATTTTTTGAGTCCCATATACACAAACTAGAAGTATTATACACTTACATGCATACAGCAATATTTACGGTATTTCTGTTTGACTTGAAATCCATTAATTTCTTGGAACTTCCAATGGACGTGTTGTCTCTCCTTGAATTCGGAAA